>CM026554.1:39855880-39949617 GCA_015143295.1 Tetracentron sinense
AAATGAGGCCTTACTGACCATCTTTTTATTCTTTCAGTGTTATCATGATATTACTTGCCCTTCCAGTTTTAGGAGCTAGATACATAAACAAAAATGTAGTTAGGACTTGTTTTAAAATTACACAAGCTCAGAGCGCTACCTCTACTGAAATTGTATCCCAGTAAACCCATGTTTTGCTAATGCCGCGCTTGTTTTTAAAAGAATGACAGACCCCCTCGTACAAAGAACCATTCTCTTGTTATGCCCAATGGATTGTAATGACCCTTTACTAATGAATCATGACCTACACAATCAAAACACTTACAGGTTATGAAGAGATTCTTTGGCATAATTCTTACTGCGTGACACGTTTAAGAGATTATATAAACATTCCTGGACATAGAGGGGCTTTTTGTGCGCGGGCGGATGTGTGTTCAATCCAAGGATTGCCGTAACAATATGGAATGAGTTCAGGCTGATAACCAAGAGTACTGTCATTAGGAGGATCCCATAATGCATAGTGAATTGAGCGTCAATTTTATGCTCAAACCAGGACTCTAGAAAGGATGACAAGATTATGCATATACTCCTTGGGTAGGCCGAAATTACTAATAAGAAAAATGGTAATGACTATTTATTTTAATTTTCAAGAAATGTGAGACGTACTTCTCATGGTGATCTCTTTATTAACTTTTGTTCCATTTAATTCTTCCTTCTTAGTTCTCTCCTTAATATTAAAAGCACGCGACCTTTACAGGGAGGGTAGAAAATCAGGTTAAGGATCTACGAACACATACATTGGAGGTTAGGCAGTTGTCCATTGCTCTTGGTTTGAAGGTAAGGTCTTAGCCTGCAGTCCTCTTTCCTTTGATTTCCTTGATCAGTGTTCATGGGATGGTGTTCATTAAAAGCTCCCTAGAAGAAGCCAAAACTTTTCTTGGATTGTCATCTCTTGAAATTTCATTGATGGTGTTCATTTGGAAGTTATTTACTAGAGCTTGTTTTCTCCTCAGGTTTGAAGGTCAATCAAATGACAGTTTTTTAGGGAATCTAGATCAAATGACTGCATGGTATGACTCATTACTAGGGTTAGTTCCTCATCAGGTCTCTGGCAATATTGACTGATACAATTGCACGCATAAGAATTTCTTGGTTGTGTTTATTGTGATATTTAAAAATTTATTGTCGCATACATGATGTAAGTTATGCCCATAAGGAGTTTTTCTCTGTTATTATGAAACAAGGGAGGACATATGCTTATGCTTTTATTAAAAGTATTGGTTGGTTTCTATGTATTTCTTATTATCAAATTTGATCGTATTGGTTGGGAAGTGGACTTCGCAAGGGTGTATAAGGGGGCCATCAACCCTCCCTAAGACAGGCCCTTTTGGAGTGGTTGCTTGGACTTACCCTTATGGCACCTTAGGTCTGGCTGTGTGTGTGTGTTGGTTACATGATATCATTTCAACCAATAAAAATTTGATCGTACCCTCAGTTAACTTCATGGTTTCCATTCTCAAAATATCTATTTTAAAGCGTTAGTCAAAGAGATGGTGAATAGATTATCTAGTCAACAAAGACAAAATACTTCCCAAATCATTTACCATCACATTGAGCTCGTTAATATCGTGGAATCTTTACTTTTGTCCATCAATGAACAGATTATCATGCACTTGGACATTAAAGCTGATATCCTAATTAGCTTAAAGTCCTGGTATGGTCAAGATATATGACTAAATGAGCGCCATTCTATTAGGTAAATCCTGCTTCATTGCCCATAACTTTTTTCTAGATATTCAAACTACTACCACATGTTTGATGTCAAGAAGGGATTATATTCCTTGAGCTCCTTAATGCTTTCCTTTTTCTTCATTCTCATCTATATCATCATGGTTTTATAGTTCAAATTTTAGCATTACTTGACTGTAAACATATAATATGATGGCCTTAAACCAATTACAATGTAACTGTGCAGTTCTCTAATCTCTCTAGTGGTGTTTTGTAGGTTCTTCTGCTACAACCACCATTCAAATTCTTGCAAATGATGAACCTACCAGTAAGAAAGGCATAGGTGGTTCGAGGGTGCCTACGCCCTAAGAGGTCTAATTGCATTTGCCTCAATGGGAGGTAGAACTCGATTCTATCACACAACAATATCTCAAGAGCAGGAAACTTCCTTATGAGGCAGCAAAGGAGAGATGGGCAGCACATCCATCAGCTAGTCTTGTAGAAGAGAGACGTCCTAGAGGTGTACAAACATTTTGGAACGGCAGAAAGAATCGAACTTCTTTTCAATAGTGATCTCTCGTTAACTTTATTTGATTCTTCTTTCTTTTGAACTTTTAATTTATCAGTAATCATCTCTTTGTATGCACTGATTCAATTGGTGGGCCAATAGTTTTGGTTGATATAGTGCTCCAATTAGGCATAATCCTATACTGTTGAATTTGTGGAAAACATTGACTGGTACAGAGTGGTTTATGTTCTGTCTTAAATTTTTGGGGTTTTTGTTATTATTGTTATTGAAAGCATATATGGATGGTTTCTCTTTTTTACTGGTTAGTGATGTTTTGGTTTTACTGATATTGCAAATTAGTGGCATTTGTTTTGTTTTTATTTTGTATTATCATTTTTCTTTTATTTTGTATTATTGTTTTGCTTTTAATTTTGATAGTTGCCTTTTGTTTTACTCTAATTTCCAGTTCTTCACGGGATAGGTGACATATATTAGGGAAATATTATGCTAGTGAAATAATGATGTAATATCTATGAGATACACAGAATCTCATAGATAATCTTAGATTTGTATCTTTAGTAAATTAGGATTATTTCTAATATTGTCTTTCCAAGAGTTTTGGGTTATCTATTTAAACCCTCTATGGGTTATTGTAATCCATTCAAGCTTTTCAATAAATCAGAATTTCTACAACATAATGGGTAATGCATTTCAAAGATTTATATGTTGGAAATACATATAAATTGGTTCTATAATGAAACCTCCAAGTAGTGCCTCCAACAACAATAGCCACCATAATGCTGCCCCTGAATTGAGGGATGGCCCATCTTTATCTTGTAAATTGGTGATGATAAATTTAGAGGCATTTCATCTTACATATGAATACTAATAATCTGCCTGCTAACATAGAAGAAGTTCCCTTCCATCTCAGGGAACAGGAATTCAGATTTGAGAAAATGTATTCTCATTATTGCAGAAACTAAATTGTATTGCATGATGTGTCTGTGTTAGTTACATGATATCATTTCAACCAAAAAAACTGGAGGGGAGAGGTAGTTGAAATCGTTTGCCTACAGAACTCTATATTATAACTTTTAAGAAATTCAGAAAAACTACCTGACCTCGCTGCTGTGACCAAATTGGAGACAAGTGACCCAGAGCCCTTTAGTCCCTCCTAGTTAAACTTACGGTTCAAGGTGGCAGATGAAAAATTGTGGTTTGGATCGAGATTCTTAAGAAAATTTCAGACCGATTTGAATATCGTAGCGGATTTTTCGAATTCTATTCTATCGGTATGAGCATCTTTTATCTATTTCCTTTTCCCTTTATTCCATTTTCCTCTTGAGCTAAAGCACACACTAACAAGATGTTAGCAACAGAGGTCTGAAACTGGTATCATTTGTGTATGATGGTGCAGGCATGGATGATCCTGTTAATGTCACCCTTCCACACAAGAATTAATTTCTACAAGGCCTATTTGATTCAACTGAAGAAGGCAAGACGATGGAGCAAATGTGGTGGGCTACTTCCATTGGTCATTGCTGGGCAACTTTGAATGGAGATCATGGTACATTTTGAGGTTTGGCATTGTCCATGTTGACTGCAAGAACCTCAAGAAGTACCCAAAGATGTCTGCCTATTGGTTCAAACAGTTGCAAAACTCTATGCATTTTCGAGTCGATATCAGTCACTCAATATCTTCTTATTTTTGTTTCAGTTGATTAGCCGTGCATGTAACTCTCTCTCTCTTGTCCCCTCGGTATCCTTGTAGTGCCCATAGTGTATAAAGTTCTTCCTAAAATTCAATTTTTTTGTTAAACGATCATTTACGAAGTATTCATGGATTTTGGAAAAAAGAAAACACGGCTTTTCTAAAAAAAAGTCACAACTTTAAAAAAAAAACTTAAACATAAATAATGCATAATTTTTCTTAAAGTCTCGAATAAACATTTAATATAAATATATTTATTATTTAATATTTTTTATGCCTTATTCAACACTTTTTATCGATTTTTTTTTCAAAATTTCAGATTTTTTCAATTTTTTTATCTTTGAAATTTCCTCTTAGATGAACAATTACCAAATTCCAACTTGGCAACTATGAGTACTCCAACCTAAGATCCAACTTAGAGAAGTAGCGTACTCCTCCTAATGGATGGAATAAGTCGGCTATGAACAGTGCGGGTACTTTTTTTTTATGGTCCACTTTATTTAATGCCCGATAAGCAATGCACAAACTAGGGTTACCCGATTTGGGTCCCACCAAATGGCCCGAAAGAGGGAAAAAAAACATGAAATTGCACAAGATCCCGATTGCTGTACCATCGATCTATGCATCATCGCACTTGAAGAGGATTAGACGCAGGTTGTGTGCGACTCGTGTCCTACTTATTCCCCACCTAATTCGACGAAAGGTGATTGTTAGCCCTTCTCTCATGCATTTCCTACTTCAGCCTCCACCAACAATCAGTTTCTAATTGTGCTTTAACTGATTAAAATAGAGAAGTGATTGGTGGAGACTCAGAGCAGGAAAAGCATGAGAGTAGGCTACCATTCCTCTTTGAAGGAATCCCAAAATTAAATTGGCACCAGGTCTTAGAGAGTTGAACCTGCGTTTCGTCCGTTAACAACCAAGAGTAGCACTAGGTCTTAGAGAGTTGAACCTCGGTCTTAGAGGGTTGAATTAGGGCTGTATTCGGGCCGGGCTTGGCCAAGCCCGGCTCGGCTTGAAAAAGTTTGATTGAGGCCCGAAGCCCGGCTTGGCCCGAAATCTTGTTTGGTTGTGCGGCCCGAAGCTCGGCCCGAAAAAAAAAACTTGGCTTGAAGCCCGGCTCGGCCTGAATTGATTCAAGCTCAAGCCGGGCTTGGCTTGGCTCGAGCTTGGCTTGAATCCTCTTTTTTTTTTTTCTTTTTTTTAAATAATAAAATTTTATATTAATTATATATATAATAATGTTATTTATAAATAATATATATATATATATATATATATATATATATATTTTTATTTTTTATAATAATATTCGAGCCGAGCCGAACCTCAATCGAGCCGGGCTTTGAGCCGGGCCGAGCCGCACAGGGTAAGCTTGGGCTTGGCTTGAATTAGCTTTCGGGCTTTTTTTTAGGCTTGGCTTGGCTTGTTCGAGCCCAAAATTTCGGCCCGATCTCGGGCCGAACCGGACCGAGCTGAGCTGAGCCGAGCCGCACCAACAAACCAATCGGGCTTGTGCAGCCCTAGGTTGAATCTCCGTTTTGAAACGTTGGGGTCCTGTTAACAACCAAGTGTAGCAGTAGGTCCCCTTTTCTCTGTATAGAAAGGATAGAGGATACTAAACCTCATACAAGTGGTGGCTATTTAAGTTACCACGTGCCTTCATCACATGCATTAAGAGCTTGGACAAATTCTCTACAAGATTGATGTGGTCAATATGAGTAGAGAGAGAAATACTTGTCATTATTTATTTTTAATTTTTTTTGTTATGAATAAGATGATCTCCTCAACAACCTAGGAGATCTTTTCTTTGAGCTTGAAAATTAAAACGAGCCGAGTTTGAGCTAATCCTTGAGCTCGGAACAGCTTGGCTTGAACTATTATATTATATAAATATCATATAGGGTGCTTTATCTAAAATGGCATGCTTTGCATTTTTCTTATCTAAAAGGGCATTCTTTTGACATATTTATAAAAAAAAAGGCATGATTTACATTTTTATTACCTAAAAGGGTATGCTTCTAACATATTTACCCCTTAGCTCATATAAAACTCAAACGCTTATAAGGGTAATATTGGAATACATATCCTACTTGGTAAAACTTTCAAACCACGCCCTTTTAGGTGATATTTTTGACTTAGGGTGACTAAACAATACTCATATATGATTTTTGTGCTATACAGGTTAACCTTTTATTCTTTCTTTTAACAAAGTTAAAAGCATTTCTTCTTCCCCCTTTCTTCTTCCTCAAGTAGCAAAACTCAAAGTCACCTGTCTCTCTCGCCTCTCCTCTACAAGAGTTCTACCTAAACTAACAAAAAACCCAAACCCACCCCTAACCCTCTCATGTGTGGAGGAAATGGAGTACAAGAGTACTTTTGTTTCTACTTCAGGAGATTCTTGTATAAAATGTTCATCTTATATTTGTTGTGTTGGAGGTTTATTTGGCATTTGTGGTCCATGAATTTCTTCATTTCATTTGAGTTGTGTTGATCTACGGTTTCACAGCAACCATAGTCTTCTTATCATGGTTTCTTCCTAAGGAATTTCTTGCTTCTCTCTAATACTTCTTGTTAATGTTTTGTAGTTCACATTACCAGAATCGCTTCACAAATAATTTCTTCGAATGAGATTGAATCTTGTTTATATGATAAATCGAGTTCGAGCGAAGTCCCAAGCTCAAGCTTGAAGATTCATGGTTGAGCCGAGATTCAAACCTTTACCTTCAGGTTGTAATCTAGTTGGAGTCGAGCTTGTTGGTGATAGATACAAACATCATGTCGAGTTTAGATCAAAATGTATATGCATAAAAATAAGCCTTTTATTTTTCACCTTATATGTGAAATCCAGGAGCATTGTCAATTATTTTTCATGCTCACCACGTATATGTAGATCACCAGTTGATACATACATATGGAGAGAATGTATTAAAATAAATCCATATAATGATACTTAGATATATCTTTTAAGTGAGAATAAGTAACCTTCATTTTCAGATTCTTCTACCACAACTTGAGCATTAAACTGATCTTGTCGAGCATGACGATGAACTTGAGTCAATCGAGTACTTCTATGATGAATGGTACATTCAATACTTCGATCATTGATAAAAATTTATTGTGTGGGTAAACGTGATCGACATGGATCTAAGTAATTTTTATCATCATCCAGTTGTGTTTGATTGTTAGAAATTTGATCTGATGGAAATTGTCGTGTCAGACATCGTATATCACGTATTCGCAATCTTCTATATTGAACATTATCATGCATTGTTTCACTGCATTGAAGTCATCAAGCACGTCATGTGTTAGGCTGTCCCCGTGTAGAAGTAAATTTTCTCTATCTTGTTCTCTATTTGTATCAATCATCACAGGAACTCGTGTTTCCCCTACCATTGTTGATGGTCGTGATGGTGATTCCAAATCTGTCCTAATAATGTGATCTCATCTGCGACAGTACGCACTCCGTTGTTGTTCTCTTCGTAGCTCATTTTGCTCAATGGTCATTCGAGACCACTAACAATGCGCTCTAATTCTGGATTGAGCAAGCTCTCTTTGTTTTCTATCACCCTTAGTCATCTCGACGTATGTATCTTCTGATTTTCTCAATTCGTTATTCAATTGGCCAGCCATTTAAAGTTTGAATTTTTAGAAATGAAACGTAGATAATTATGGAGTAAACATGAATGGGAAAGCAATATTAAGTAACAGAGTTGTAAAATACATTTAAAAGTAGAATTTAAAAGAAAATAACAAATTGATATAAATCTAAATTAGAGTAAGACGAAACACAAATAACATCATGATATGAAATGTAGATAATTATGAAGTAAACATGAACTAGAAAGTAATACTAAGTAACAGACTTGTAAATTACAGTTAAAAGTTAAGTTTAAAAGAAAATAACAAATTCATATAAATCTGAAGTAACTCACACATACACCATGCACACTCACACACACCTGGGGCCCAAGGCCCAACCCACACCCAACCCCAAGTGCACCCATACATCCTCTTTATAAACAAAAATAAGTAGTCTATATGAGTACAATAATCAAACAACCTAAGCATAAGTTTAAGTCACCAATGTGTCCGCATGTCTCTTTTGACAACCATTTAACCCTAGGTAGGGTCAATTAAAGTTAATATTTTTTTAAGCATAAGAGCAGTGATCAGGGTCCGATGTTTAAGTCACCACTCACGCCTCATGTCCCTTTTGACACCTATTTAACCTTGGTTAAGGTTAGCTAAATTAAAGTTATTAATTTTTTTTAAGCATAAGAGAATTGATTAAAGCACCTGGGTTTCGATGCTTAAGTCACCACTGTGTCCTCATGTCTCTTTTGACACCCATTTAACACTGGTTAAGTTATCTAAATTAAAGTTAATTTTTTTTATAAAAACCGTTAGGATTGCTTAACCCTAGGGATGAGTGATTCTTAGCCACAGTTGGTAAGTGTTAAAAATTGGGGCGCGGAAGAATAGTGATTAGCGAAACCAGGGTCCGCTGCTTTAGTCACCACTGTGTTCTCATGTCCCTTCCGACACCCATTTAACTCTGGTTAAGATTAATTAAATTAAAGCTAATGTTTTAAATTAAAGCTGAAATTTGAGATGTTTTTGATGTGTGTTCTTTCTGTGAGAAGCTCGGTCTTTTCAATATTATTGTGCAAAGTGACTCCAAGATAATTATTGATGTTATTAATGGGTTTATTGAGCCGCCTTGGAAATCATGGTATTGGTGGAAGAAAATCAGTTTCCTCAAAGACAAATGCAACATGATTTTTCAACATACTTATAGAGAGAACAACCAGGTAGCTGATTTTTTTGTCCAGAGAAGCTTGTAAGAAATTTGATAGCAAAGTTTTCAGAGATATTCAGGACATGTCGTTGACTAGTCGAGGCATTATTTGAATTGACCGCTCTTCGAAATTTAATATTAGATGTTAAATGGGAAGGTTGTCTATAGGGATTTTGGTTTTATGTCCCCCCTTAGTCTGTAACAGGTTTTTGAGATTTTAATCATCTAGTAGGGGTCTGCCAAACCCTCACCTCCACTAGGTGATTTTATTTTTTATTTTAAAAAAAAACCCTACATAATGGAAACTGTCGATAAGTTAAGCAGTTCCCTTGAGCAAAAACCCTCAAGTAGAATGTGAAATTGCTGGAATAAATAGATTTATCCAAAGTGCCGAGCAACCAACCATCGACCTGGAAACCACTACAAAAATCAAGGTTTGTAATGGCGGTTCCAACCCGCCGTTAAATTACAAATACCTGCCGTGATAATATATCACAACGGTGGAGTAACCCGTCAACGATTATCTTGTCGGGGTATCATGTTGCGGCAGATATTTACGGCAGTTACAATTACCCGTCGTCTTATATGATGAAATGCTTGCGGTTACAAACTGCCGCAATTCTATTTTAAATATGATTATTAAAATGGCCTGTTGCATTGTATATTAACCGCCACAGTTTATATCATGTTATTTAATTAATTAACAAGGCATGACTATAGAGCAAGGGATCAGTTGTCTCATAATAAAGATGAAATGACCTAATAACTTATAGTCATAAAAAAAAGGGTGGGCATAGCCCCCGAACCCCTAGACCCATAATATTTCGTACCCACCTAATAATTCTTCACAAATTTATCAATAATTACTATCATTTTCATTTAATCATTTAGTGCCCCCACAACTAGTAATTTAACCAATTACTATCACAAATTTATTTAAAAAAAAAGAGGCAACAAGAATCTTCTTATGTCATTCTAAGTATATCAACATATGCAAAATTACCACTATTTAAATTAATTCATTTTCATTAAATTTAAACAAATTATAAATTTAAGAAATTACCTGTGGAGGGGTGCTACTGGCCGTGGAGGGGTGTTGCTGGCCATGGAGGGGTGGATGATCGTGGAGCTGCAGGAGGGCTACCGTGGATGATCGTGGAGCTGCCGGAGGGCTATCGTGCCGTGGATGATTCGTGGAGCTGCCGGAGGGCTATCGTGTCGTGGATGATTGTGGAGCTGCTGAAGGTGGGAGAGAGAGAGTTAAGGGAGAAAGCTAAAAAAAAAGGTTGCATGCACGTTTCGAGGGATTACCTGAGTGTGGAGAGGGGAAATGAGGTGGTCGGAGGTTTCAGATGTCGTCGGAGGTGGCCGCCGAGGGAGAGCAGGTGATGTAGAAAGTTGCAGGTCGCCGACGCTGGTCGGAAGTCGTCGGAGACGGTGGAGTGGCCAGAGAACAGGTCGTCGGCGGTGGTGGAGTGGCCGGAGAGCACGATAGCAGAGAGAACAGGTGAGCTGGAGAGCAGAGAGCAGGGGAGGAAGAAAGAAAAAAATCCACGATAGTTATATTATATTTGCCGCCATAACTAAACAATGGACGACAGTTATTAATAAACTTGCCGCTATATTTTCGCCACGAATAAGGTGGCGGGAAACCAAAAAGGCTGGAGGGAAAGATTTCTGCGGCAGGTATCTATGAACCCGCCGTCGTATATGGTATATAACAGCTATTATTAATTAATCGTCATTAGTATTGTCCCGAAAACAGTTTGTGATGCCGGTATTACATACCTGCCGTGGTATGTGATATATGGCGGCGGATTCTTAGAACCGCCTCCAAAAATCTGCCGCCACTGGCCATTATTTTTGTAGTGAAAGCAAACTACTTAATGCTTCTGAAGAAAATGATTTTATTAAATTTATATAAAAGTTACCATAAAAAAAGTTCATTAAAAAACTAGAATCTTGATTATTGGAAACTCAAAACTAAAGTTACGTAAAGTTTCCGAAAAAAATCCTGAACTTCAATATGATTCTATTAAATTTATCTAAAACCTACCATGGAAAGAAGGAAAAAAAAAACTTGAATCTTCACTAAGCAATTAAAAAAAAACAGAAAAATGTTCTTAGAGGAATCGTAACAGCAAATACACATATCAATTTACCCTAAGAACCAAATATATCAAAGCATAAATATAGAAAGTCATGTGAAAAAATCAAATATACCAAAAATCCCATGCATATCAACGATCAATTTGAAAGGAAAAAAAGAGTTTGCATCCTACAAACAAGAAAGAAAAAACAGACCAAGCCCTAGAACAAGATTATGAGGGATGCCTCTTATTCAATAGAGCATCTGAACATGTGCATGAAAATAATCCATTAAAAATAAATCGAAATTACAGTAATGGGAATCATACCTTAGAACACGATGAGAGAAGTAAATTCCAGGTTATTTAAGAAATATCCAATAAAGCAAACCCATAAAGTAAAGAAAACCAAAAATAGTAGAGAAATAGAAATATGGTAGAAGAAAAACTGAGAATAATGGAGGATGGAGAAAGAATGGAGAAGAACGAAGGTTAGGAAAAAATTTACCATGATCGATCTCTTTATGCCAGCGCGAGGACTTGGAAGAGGAGTACCTGCCGACAGACATGATCTGGGAGTGGCAACAATTGGCGAAATGATTTGAGGGCGGCAATAATCAACGATGGGCAAGAGAGGATGAGAGAGCATGAGCGGGAATTTGAAATGGAGAGGGAAAATGAAATGGGGAAATCGTGGGAAGCATCATGCTATTAAAAGGCTTGGAGTTAATTACATAAATGCCCATGTTCATCTACGCATTGTGCTATTAAAAGGCTTAGAGTTTATGATCTTGAAAAAGAAATAATTCATTTACGTACTCTTCCCTCCTCCTATTATAATAGTAATAGTAATAATAGTAATAAAGAAGAATAGTAAAGATAAATAGGGAGTTCATATTAAATAATATTGTTTGGATTCATTAGAGAATTTTAATATTATTGAATTCAGGGAGAGTTCAATCGTTCCCACGATTCAACACGTGTCCCCTTTAATCCTTATTAACCACGGTTAAGATTCTTTAATCCTTAGTGCTCAATAATCTAGCCTTAGCTTTTTGAAAAAAAATATTAAAAAAATTATTAACTCTAAGATTTAAAAATTCTTAACTAGAGTTTAATATTTTTAAAATATTTTTTTCCCAAAAACCAAGGTTAGATTTTTGAACACTAAGGGTTAGAGAATGTTAACCACAGTTAATAGGGTTAAAGGGATATGTGTTGACTTGTGGGTGAGATTGAACTCTCCTTGAATTTAATCGTGATTGGCTGTGATTTAATCGCGATTGGCTGTGTTTTGATCTACTAGTTTGGAAAGATTTTGAATTTTTTTATAATACTATATAATAAAAAAAAAATCAAAAATATTGGGAGCCATGACCCTAGCCTTGTGGCACCGCCTCTTATTGGACTGAATCCAGAGTCCGATACCTAGGGCCGGCCCAAGCCATTTAGACGCTTAAGCGAGAATTCTAAATGAGACTTTTTTTTAATTTGACTCGCTATAAAATGGGGCCTTTTTTAGGGTTTCTTTTCACTAAATCAGGTTCATAAAACCATCAAAGCCCACGCTTTTGGGCCTTCATTTTTTTGGGGCCTCAAGCGCGGGCTTTGATGGCTTAATGGACGGGCCGGCCATGCCGACACCTTCCAAACACAGGATTCTCCTTGAATATGAACAACTCACATGCAAATAGTACATCCCGCAAAAATAGTAGGTCTCGGATTGTCTCTGAAGCCAGAAACTGGTCTCGGGGTTCTACACATTGTGCAACAGTTGGCATAAAAATGGGGAGCAGTCATTTCATTTTCTCCCCAAGATTTTGACTCCTCCCCATTTGATATCTCTCCCCCTTATTCTCACACACATATCTCCACATGTCTTAATATGTGTGGAAAAGTCAAAATCATGGGCCCCATGTTTTGACTACTCCACCACTTATCCCCTATTCTTTGGAACCACAAGACAAGCCCTTTCTGGCATCGCCAGAGACAATCCGAGGCCAAAATAGTAATGAGAAAAAAGAGAGATAGTTCGCTCCACGGGCGAGGAGTGAACTATTGCTCCTCGTTCTCAAAAAGGGACCCAAGACGCCCTCACGATTGATCTCGGTTAGAGTTCAATCGCACCATAGGTCAACATGTGTCCGTTTTAACCCTATTTACAATGGTTAAGATTCTCTAAACCTTGGGTTCAACAATCTAATCTTGGTTTTTAGAAAATAAATTTAATAAAAAAATAATCCTAAGGTTAAATTTTCTTAAAACATCTTTGCAAATAGGGTAAATTACACTCACCTCCCCCTGAGGTTTGGCAAAATTGGACAAACCTCCCCTTTTGTTTCAAAAATTACGCTGCCCTCTCCTACAGGCTCCTCAAGTTAACGCCATTAACTGAGAAAACACTTTTACGATTCCACCTCCATTTATCTATACCATGTACAGCCCGTTGTGGTCGGTTGCTTGAGAGTCTTTGTTCGTCTTCTCCAGAGCTCCCAACACCCAACATGTACTCTCCCTCTCTCCACCCGAGTATAGACTACGATGCAGATGCTTGAATCTAAGGAATTTTTATTCCTGCAATGCAAATGTTCTCTCTATCCTCTCTACCTAGCTCCCTCTCTCTCGATCTCTTACTTTGCATTTTCTTTGATTCCTTTTTCCCTTTTGATTTCTTTGTTTTTTCTCTTGCTATATATCTTTTGCTTCCAAGACAATCTTTTGAAAGATTTTACCATTTGAAAAAAGAGAAGTTTGTCATTTGTAGGGTTTTGTTTATGAATCTTTTAGCTGGGTTTTGCTTGTTTACCCATCTAGGGTTTTTGTCATGAACTTATTTGAGGCTTTACCGATGAACTCATCTAGGGTATAGGGCTTTACTCATGAACTCATTTTCTGCTATGCAGAAAATTAGTGGTGAGCACGTACCACATCGAGATACATCAAAACTACTACATATGAGACTATGTATGAAAAACATAAAACAGATGCAATTTGCTATTTGGTATATGTGTATGAACAACATGAAGCAATTTCCATTATGAAATTGATTGTAATTAGCCTATAACTTGAGTTGAGATTGTAGGGCGTGTGTGGTTTTTGGTTTAAGGTAACAATACCACAAGGCAAAGCTACATGTAATAGAAAGGAAAACTCACACCACTCACACCACTCACTCACTCACACACACACACACACACACACACATACATACATACATACATACACATGCAAACCACTAAGCTCATGAAGAATCAACCCACAGGAACCTCAAAACGGGTACCAACCGTTTGAGGGCCATGGAACTTTATGAGCTATAGTGGACGGTAGTAAACTACCGATGTGGGACTAAAACACTCTGGTTTTTTGTTTTTTGGTTTAAGGTAACAATACCACAAGGCAAAGCTACAGCTATAGGGCGTGTGTGGTTAGTTTGTTATAAAAAAATATATATATATATGCACAGAAAACTAAAATTACTGGTTAGTGGTAACAACAAAAACAAAACCAAAAGAGCTAATAAATGTATAACTTATGATGAGGAGTTCGGAGCGTTGTTGCCCATATGTGTCTTGCAAAATGGGCCCCATATCCATCATTTGGTGATCCCCATGTGAATAGTAAAGTGGCCCCCATTTTTTGCGCTGTTGCCCATCCAAACTCTATGATGAGTAATTTGGGGGAAAGCCGCCCCAAACTCATAACACATCCGCTTTCGTTATATTTCATGGTTCATAACTGGGTACTCTTCAAAAAATAGGGAAGCTAAAAGATAGTGTCCGTCCTCGTGTAAATGCTACAGAACATAGCCTATATATGATTTCTTCCTTCAGATTTATACAATAACATATTAAAATTAAATAGCTTAAGATCATCAATGGCACCATAACCATTCCTATTTTGAGGCCGAAAGATAGAGAGAGGCCGCTCACGTGATCCGTGTCTTCAAGAGATTTCAGATTTGAGACTTTGAGACTTGAGACTTGAGAAGCTACAATTGCTGGAGGTAGAGGAAATCTTCACCCAAGCTTATCAACAAACCCCAGTATCATTTATTTTATTGCATTAACTAACTGAAGGATATTTCAGGCATTTTAAAATATTTTAATCATGACATCATCAAAAATCATCTGGTTAGTAAGGGCATACTAACAAAGGAGGTACTTGTTACCAACATCTAAAGTAGAGGGGAGGCTAGTGTAATTTCATAAACAAGAGGGGAGGTTTGTGCATTTTCACCAAACCTCATGGAGGTGAGTGTAATTTACCCTTACAAATATTAACCACCATTAGTAGGGTTAATTTTTAACATCTTTTAAATATTTTTAAGTATATTTTTAAAATTTTAAATATTAACCTGTGGGTGTACTGAATTAAAATTTTTTGTTAATATTACCCCTTAAATTTTAAATATTTAAAAAATTAACGTTTTTTAGAAAGTGACAGGGACTTCTCATCCGACAGCTATAACCCCGGACACCAATAACAGTGTAAACAGACACACAACTCAGTCAAACTTCTGTAGAAAACAGTCGTGACTGCCCATGGGAGAAAGTAAAAGAAAAGAAAGTCAGAAAATAAAATAATTTTTCTTTTGGGTGTTTGGTATTAAAGAAAAGAAAGTAAAAGACATAGGCTGATATTCCCAAATTATCTTTCATAATAATTCATTTTTACATAAAGTGTAATAGATGATGTTGACATTAGTTCAAGGGTAAAATAGGAATTCAAATTTTTTAACATTACTTTCTTACAAAAAAACCTACATTTTTTGAGAGAAAATTTTAAAAGAAATTGGGAGAAAATTATGCACTAAAAGACAAGAATCTGTGGGCCCACATATTCTTTCAAATTCGTTCCCAACCGAACACTTCTTTATTTAATTTTCTTTTACTTTCCCTTATATTATTCGCAACCAAACGGAGCCTAAAGGGGGTGGTCTGGCTCAAAAGATTGCTCATTTTGCGCTCCAAAAAACCGCTGTAAAAAAAAACTCATTACGTCTATGACTGGACTCTACAAACAGCTTTGTATCCCCTCAGACTGCTGAGCTTCTGTTTTTGTGAAAATAGTTTGTTTCAGAATTTGGGAGATTGTTGAATGCAAAGGGTTAGGAAATCTTAATCATGGTTAAAATTTTAAAATATTTAAAATTAACCTGTAGGTGCATGAAGTTTAAATATTTAAAAATATTTAATCAGAATTAAAAAAATATTTAAAAAATGTTAACACCCACAAGTTATATTTTTTTTAATATTAACCCTAAGGGTACATTTTTTAACCATGGTTAATATTAAATGTTTTTAATATTTTAAATTATTTTAAAAAAATATTAAGTTATTAACATATCCCAACTGTGGTTTTTATAAAAAATTTAACCTTATGGTTATTTTTAATTTTTAATTTTTAATTTTTAAAACCAAGGTTAGATTGTTGAACTCAAAGGGTTAAAGAATCTTAACCATGATTAATAAGGTTAAAAGGGACACATGTTGACCTGTGGGTGCGGTTGAGCTCTCCCCAAGTTCAATCGCTATTTGGCTGTGAATTGTGATTTGATCTCGGTGAAAAGAGTGAGAGACTGTGGCTGGGGCAGAAAAGTTAGGGTCCTTAACCCAATCGGGATTGAATTGAAGGGTCCTTAACCCAATCGGGATTGAATTGTGATTTCATTAAACTTGCAAAGTGTCAGACTTTACAAGTCTCCGCGAAAGAACGGACCCTTTAATGACTTTCATTAATAATTATTAAACAAAACAAGTCATTTGGAATAATCGAAAGGAAAAAAAATGATGTAATAGCTATCAATTGGGGTTAAGGGCCCTAACTTTTGGACCTGGTTTATGCTATGACGACTCCGAAAGGGAAGCTATAGCATTGATGGAATGTCGATGGGTCCGGCTTGGATTTTTAAATAGGCGCCGCCCAATTACAAGAGGTTTGTGTGGGTCGCCGCCCCTTGCACCCCTTACTTACTAGGATTGATGATATAAGGCCTTCAACCCCAATGGATATCCGTTTAGATTCGTTTTCTTCTCGGGATTTTTCCCAGTGACTTACTTTTATCATAATAGTCTTACTAGCAGAAACCCCGTGCGATGCACAGTAATAATTAAGAATATCTAAAATTAATAAATATTATTTTTTAATTTAAATATTAAGTAATATATTTTAAGAATATTTCATGAATTTTATTTTTAATAGTATAACATCGTGAGCTTTAGTGCACAAGTCGTCGAATCCCTGAAAGGTATGGGGCAAGATTATCGATGACAAGTCGTGCCTGAAGTTGTTCATGCACATCTTGAGGAGCTCTTGCTGAGTAAACTTCTGGGGAAAGGCAAAAGTAAGGGCCCTAAATCTCAACTGGAACACCATAAGACATGGGGGAGGCAGTGACTCTTCCAGCTACTGTATTTCCTCACAATGATTCCTTTCTATTTGTTCGTAAATACATTATTATTTGTATTAATTAATTAATTTTTATAATAATAATTTATTATTATTTTAATAACATTTATAGGAAAATCATAAATTTCTTAATATTAAACTTAAATTAATACACCTAAGAATTGGAGATAGAGAGAACTCTACAATAGTGGAGATAGATAGGGCCCAAGGATGAGATAGTGGGTCCCAAACCTGTAAGAGTTGGAGATAAGGTAGGAGTCTACAATAGTGGAGATAGAGAGGACTCTAGGATGAAATAGTGGTCCCAAATTTAAACGGTGGAGATTAAAGAGAAAAGCCACATGTCATCTCTAAAATAGAACTTATGAGATTTGAGGGATTGAAGTTTGGAGAGCAAAGAAAAAAGTCTTATTTCTTTAAATTACTAGTAGAGACCCCGTGCGATGCACGAGTGTGAATAAAAAAAATCAAAAATAAATCTCTACACTCTCTTTATCCCTCTTATCACAATCCCGTAAAATATCTCTCTACATTCTCTCTCTCCTTTTTATCTCTTTTTATCCATCTTATCACAATCCCCTAAAATCTCTTTACTTGCAATATCTATCATTCTTATCTCTATCCCTCTTATCACAATCTTCTAAAATCCCACGAATGGTTTTTAAATTGTGAGGAAGACGTGTTTATCCCCTAAAATTCTTCAAATAGTTTTTGAATCGAGAGAGAGAGACATGTGTGAGAGAGAGCTAACGGTTGAGATTTAAAAAAGGTTTCCACGTGGCATCGTTAAAATAGAACGCATAGGATTCTTAGGATTGAAGATTGGAGAGCAAAGAGAGGGGTTAGGTGTCACTTATTTCTTTATATTATAGTACTAGCAAAGACCCCGTGCGATGCATGAGATAATAAGTCTAATTCATTGAATTACAAATAATATTTAATTAGTTAGAATAATTTAACTTTATATTTTTAGAAAAAAAATTAACTACATGAATGAGTGAATTATATTCAGGGTTAAAAAATTGAGTATTTTTTCTAAAAACCAAGCTTAGATTATTTAACCCTAAGGTGAGTAAATCTTAACCATAGTATTTGATTTGTTTTATTGTCTGATTTTAGGGTATACATGGTTGGCTTGTCTTGATTCTCATATGTTTATTAGTTGTTGGGGGTTGTGCAGATTTTCTACACAACGGATTTTGGCAGCGTTGGTCGCAACCTGCTCCCCCGCCATGGCAATGCTGCAACCTCAAGTCGTGTAGATTTTCCAGGGTCTCTCCCATTGTAAATCACGTTTAAAGAACCCAAAGATAATCTAAAGAACATAGTTAAACAAACATGTTTCTTTATTCAATCAAGAAGAGACATCGACCAAGAAAAATCAAGAAGAGACGTGGATCAAAAAGATTCAAGAAGAGACATTGATAAAAGAAGACATTGATAAGTAAAAAATAACACTAACCTCAAACTTCGATCGAGAATAGTTATAGACTTGTAAATTTCTTCTAAGATAGCCTTTTGCCAAATAGATTGACTGGCCAAATTTATGGAACAGAGGTTGCTTGTGGAGGAGGTTTCTTGTGGTAAAACATGAGTATTTTTATTTGGAGATAGATAGAGATAGAGATGTGAGAGAAAATTTAGGAAGAGGGGTGTGAGAGACTTGAGTAGATGATTTATTGTTTAGGGAGATAGATAGAGATAGAGATGTGTGAGAAAATTTAGGAAGAGGTTGGAGGTAGTTTTGTTTAACATAGTAGAAGAACGGTGAAGATTAAAGAGGGAAGCCACATGGCACCTCTACGATAGAACTCATAGTAATAATAAGACAACTCTAAATATGTATTACGAATTATGATTGGGCTTGGATGCGTTTAAATGCCTGAGGCATGGGTTTGGATAATTTAAACCCACAACTCGAAATCTTAAAAAAAAAAAGAAGAAAAGAAGCCCAAATCCACCTATTGATTGGGTTGGGCCGATATCACCTAATTTGAACGCTTAGTTTGGGGCTTTGACATGGTTGGGCGTTACCTTTAACAGAGTAAGATCTGTTTTATAGTTTGATTGATTTTTCTGCTAGACGGTCTTGAAGAACCGTTGGCCTTCTCTAAACTTGGCTGATTAGATATTGTATTAGCCAAAATTTGGAATGGGCTTGATAAGTAAAAAAATAATACTAACCTCAAACTTCGATCAAGAATAGATAAAAGAATTGTAAATTTCTTCTAAGATGGCCTTTTGGCAAATAGGTTGACTGGCCAAATTTATGGAATAGAGGTTGCTTGTGGAGGAGGTTTCTTGTGGCAAAATGTGAGTGTTGTTTGGAGATAGATAGAGATAGAGATGTGAGAGAAAATTAAGGAAGAGGGATGTGAGATGCTTGAGTAGATCGTGTATATTGTTTGGGGAGATAGATAGAGATAGAGATGTGTTAGAAAATTTAGGAAGAGGTTGGAGGTGGTTTTGTTTAATAGAGTAGAAGAATGGTGAAGATTAAAGAGGGAAGCCACATGGCACCTCTACGATAGAACTCATAAGATTGTTGGGATTGAAGATTGGAGAGAAAAGAGAGGGGGTTAGGTGGCACTTATTTGTTGGGGTTAGGTGATACTTATTTCTTTATATTATAGATAGATAGATAGTAATAGATTAGGACAAGTCATTAATGATAATCAATAAAAATACGAGAATGAAAGCATATAGCAACTACCCATTAGCATCTAACAGATCCTCCAGGTTCACTCACCTTCAAGAGAGGGTCACACAATTTTTATAGGGATAAGTATCGTTAAGTCACCCTAAATACAAAATATCACCTAAAAGGGCATGGTTTTGAAAATTTTTACCAAATAGGGTATGTATTCCAATATTATCCTTAAAGTGTTCTGCTTTTATATGCATAGTGTGAGCATGGATTTTTACCCATTGGGTTTGACTGAGAGTCGCCACCTATTCATTCTTAGGGATAGGTCCCGGGTATTTGTTCGTTTGGATAAGGCAAGTGGTCTAACAAAGATTAAGGTAAGTGGTTCGATTAAGCCCTGGGGAAGTTATTAGGCACCCCAAGACCCCCGTTTTATAACGGTTACCTACTTCCTAAATTTAAGCCAATTTTAATCTCAATACTAATTAGAATGCCTAAGTGTTTAAAAGAATGTTAATCCAAGAAAAATAGAAAGCTAGATGGCTAGGGTCAAACCCGAGTAGGGTTGCCTACGTACTCATATAGGGGTGAGATCAGACCAAGCGTAGTTCTGGCACATGAGCCCGTGCCAAGGCTAGGGGTAGTATGTGTGTGTGCATAGGGTAGTCAAGGGTCTAACCCGGAGGGCTAGGGTTTAGTTGATCGGGAAGGTTAAATGCTCAAGGGTTGAATCTAACCGCGGTTAGAAGGGTGTAACTAGGGTTAGGGGCTAACCCTAGTTAAGAAGGGCATAGTGAGTCTTTTTTGGAATTTTGGGCTTTTTTTATTTTTTTTGTGATTTTAAGTGGTTTAGGGATATATGCAAGCTAACCATGGTTAACTACCCGAGGTTGAGTTAACCATGGTTAGGGGCCAAATATGGTCAAGAAGAGGATAGCGAAATCAATATTTTTGGTCTTTTGAGTTTTTCCAATTTTTTTTTTAATGATTTTATGTGAATTTAAACATGGGACAAACTTAACTATGGTTAAAAAAATAACCGGGGTTGAACTAACCCCAGTTAGAAGCAAGAGTTAGATTTCAAATGGGCTTGGCACACGTGTCAGGGCCTTAGTGGGCTTTAGGGGATCTCAAATTGGGTCTAGGCCTTGGGCCAGACTACTGTTCCAAACAATACAAGGAATAGCGGTAATTAGTTTACCACCATTCTCAATACAGTGAGTATTGGGAAGGAGCCAAATCATCTACGGTGATAACCGGATTTAGCAAATCCGGTTATCACCCCTCGAGGTCATCACGTGTCTCCTTTGACACCCCTTAACCATGGGTAAGGTTCACCCACCTATTTTTGGTTTTTTTTTAAATATTAATTCTTTTTTTAAAATTAAAAACTGTTTTTAATATTAAAAAAACTTTTAAAACAGTTTTTTAATTTTAAAAATAGAATTCATATTAAAAAAAACCACAAAAATAGGTGGGTGAACCCTAGGGGTGGGTGAACATTACCCACGGTTAAGGGGTATCAAAGGAGACACGTGGCGACCTCTAGGGGTGATAACCGGATTTTCCAAATCCGGTTATCACTGTAGAGGATTTGACTCCTATTGGGAATGGCGGTAAAGCCTTTACCGCCACTCCCGGTTTTCCAAGAACAACAGTTTGGCAAGCAAAAGGTGAGGCCAGGGGGAGTACCACATGGGCTGGTGGACCCAGGCAAGGGTATAGGAATGTTGCCACGTGTGCTAGGCTCACTATGGGCCCTGGTCTCGGTTCTAATTAGGCCCACAAGGCCCATTACTATCACTGGTTCAGAAATTGCAGAATGTCGGTAATAGGATTCTGACATTCTGCACAGGTTTAACATTTGCCCATTTTAACTATAGTTAAGCTGACCCCAGGAGCTCGAAAAGCTTAGGGGTGATAGAGGGGAGTCTTAGCAAGCCAAAATAGGCCCTGGATTGGACCAGGGCCTCACCATTTGTGAGATATGGTCTCTGCAAAAAGTTCATCCAAAATGGTGGTAGTTATTCTACCGCCATTACTGGATTTTTACAAATCTGTAAAAAAAACGAGCTATGGGCTATACCATACTGCGTCTAGGGGGTTTGTTATGATCTAAGAACCCCCCAGAGTGCTAATGGAGGTGGATTGGGGGGGGGGGGGGGGGGGGGCTGTGGAGGTGTGTGGTGGTTCATGGGGTTCCATTGCCTATGGAGGAGGTAGTGAAACCCTCTCATGCTGTAACTACAGAGCCAATACCCCTGGAAATGACCAGGGGTTTACAACAAAGCTCCAAGGAAGAAAGAAAAAAAGGGGTAAGGATGGTCCCTACCCCACTGGTTCAGCTCAGCTGGGTTGGTAATGGCAGAGCTAGCCTGTCCATGGTGGTGCAATACTAACGGAAGGCTGGCCCTCGATTTTTTGCAGAATTTCAGAGGTTTAAGGTGTTGGGGGACTCCGAAAATGCTCAGGGGTTCCCCACAAAGGTTCTAGTCTATCTTTTACCGGGTGTGGGATGTTGAATTTATAGGCCGTGGATGTTGGGACTTAGAGGGGAATAGGACGACTGTTGGTGAGGTTGCAGAACCATGGAGTGGGTTCTGGTGGAGCTCAGAGGCTTGGAGGAGGCATCATGGTGGTCTGGAAGGTAGGTGGTGCAGAGGGAGGCACTGCAGGTGCTACAAACACGCAAACAGATAGTGGCGGTAAATAGTTTACTGCCATTATCAAACTTGAAGAGAAATGGATTTTGGTAATTGGATTACCGACATACTAAACTTTGAATTTTAAAAGGGCTAGGCCCCCCTGCACGGGCTAGGTATGGGTCTTGGGCCCAAGCTGGTTTGCCCATGGGTTTTAGCCCTAAGGGCTTGGGTATACCTAGGGCTCACTAGGGTTAGGCTAGGGATACCAAGGGCTTAGGTTTAGGTCTTTCAAGGGTTTAGGTTTAGGGTTACCTAGGGTTTAATCCTAATTTAAATATGGTTAAGGGTTTACCTATGGTTTAGACCTAGGGTTTAGGTGGGGTTGACCTAGGGTTAGATTTTACTAACCATGGTTAAATTAATTAACCATGGTTAACGGGGGGTGTAAAAATAGGGTGCTGACACATAGCTTTAGGGTAAACATGTCAAAAGCATGCCCTTTTTAGTAATAAAATTACAAAGGGTGACCTATTTGATAAATATATCACAAGCATCCCTTCTTAGGTAATAAAAATGTAAGGCATGCCCTTTTAGGTGAAGCGGCCATTTTTATATCTCTTAACAACTAACAATTAAGAGATTGAAAACGTTGTGCACCAACACTTATAGGTAATATTTTACCTTATCACCCCAAATTCAGTAGCTATAAGTTATGAATAGATTATCTACTATGCAATCACATCAATGCCATGTGCTAATCTTTATCCTTACCAATAGCATCACACCTTGTGCCCTTGTTTGGTTTGAATCTTCAAATACAATACGATGGATTTCCGCATAATCAATTCAAAAGATTTGCACATTTTCATTATCAATCAGGAGGATTTTTTTTTCTTAACTAAAAAAAAAACCAAGGGGATTTTTCTCAAAAAAAATTGTCATTCTGTCATCTGTTTAATAACCTAACAATTTTCTAAAACTCAAGTTAGGTCAAAATCCTAAAGATTGAAATTGTTTAATTAAGCTTAATGAGACATAGAGCATCACATCAACACCGATGAAAATCCTCGAGATCTGGTCATAAGGAATTCTCATTGTATTTCTTTGACTGCTAGCAATTCCTTGTTGGTCAACATACATGAGGCATGAGTCCTTTTGGTCAATGTCGATTCTGAGTATTCCGTCTTGGAGCGTCCATAGCATATTGAAGACGAGACAATGGGTTGAGAGCGGTGTTCTCTACCTTATAGGAAGTGGAATGTCTGCCATGTTGTGGCTGGACCCTTGTGTTGCCCAGTAAATGGACCCTAGAGGAGAGGTGATTAGGGTCAATGACACAATACAATTTTGTCTTAGTCTATTTTGCGGAAATTAAGAATTTATGGCAATACAACAAGCAATAATCAACAAGAGGAATAGAGATAGAGTTAAAGAGTGCAAACACCAATGCTTTGTTCACGAGATTCGACAACTTGTCTACGTCCCCGCCTTTCAGCTTCCCGCTTCAAGGATTCCCACGATTTTACTCACACGAGCTTCTTCATCGGGTGAAGCTCAAACATTTACAATCCCTTATAGGCTAGGATACCACCTCTTAAAATCTCCTTTGTAGGTGGAGATAAAGACCTTCAATGCAAGAGAACACCTTCTCTTCACTTCTCAAAGCTATCCGGCTTCACGGACAAGAATGCACAGATTCTTGATTTCTTTTAATACAATGAAGTTTGTGGATTTGAATCCAGATACAAGGCTCCTCAATAAGCTAAATAAGATTGGAATATATCCTCTAAAAACCTCTAAAAATATTGGGAGTTAAAAGCTCAAATAGGAGAAATAGGGATTTCTAGGTTTTCAACGTTTGATCTTAATGAGAATTGAATACAACAAGAGATTTGATCTATATTCGTTCAAGGGTTATTTGATGTTCATAAATGAACTTATTTTTATAGTTGACATTCAATCTAGCCGTTGAGAATGCATTTAATGCGAATATGGCCGTTAAAAAACTAGCCGTTACAAGGTTTGCGGCAAGCAGTCGTCGATGGATGCACCAGAGTGCTTCCCAGATGTCAACGACTCAGAAGGAAAAATTCTTCCCTAGCAACTGCCTTATCCAGACGTCGACGGATGAGTATTGTATACTCTCAGATGTTGACGGATGGAACTAAAAAATTCATCCTGCCTTATTGTCTTCATCAGGCGTCGACAGATGGAGAGAGACTCCTTTCAGACGTCGACGGATGCTCTGTATTCTGACAGAATTCTCAGCCTTTAGAGACCTTTATGATGAGAATGATGTCATAGGTCTTAGGGCTTCTCATTATCATGATTTTGGCCATATTTTATGATATCCTAGCGTCTTGGAATATTATCCAAATGGGTCAAGGCTTCCTAAGGTCAATCTAGGCTTTTTGAGCTTTTGAACTTTCCAACCAATTGAGGACTTTTTACAAAAGTCCTAGACTCTTTTAAATAAATAAAAAATAAGTATTAAACCTTCTTGAGAGTCTTCACTATTCTTGTCTTGATCTTTAATGAGTTTTGCTCTGTCTTCATGATCTGACTTTGGTCTTTGGGTGAGAACTTGAATCTTCAACTTTGAAGGGATTAGTTCTTCACGTTGACTTTCGTCTTTGAGCTTTGAATGTGAATTTGGCTATCTTAGCCTTGTGTCTTGATTTCACTATTATCATTGAGTTGATCCTTGAATAATGTCTTTGACTTGATGGATCATGTTGAGTCATCATCATGCTTGAATATTGGACAAATGCTCTTTTAATCTGAAATTAACAATTACCTCATAAAACCATTAGTACCACAAATCTCATTTCATTATTGTGTCATCATAAAAATTATTAGGGGTACATAGGGTTGTAACCTTTAGGCTAACACATTGGCACCCAGTAGGGATCTTGTGGAGACAAGTTAATTTGACCTTAAGGCGTGGCATTGATAGGCTAGCTTCTGTTGAGTGTATCAGGAGTAGCAACGGTTGGAGGCTCTCTCATCCCCGAGCCCCTAAACTCCATGACATTTGGGACGAGACTAATTCTATTGAAGTTTTGTGTGAAAATGATGATAAAATCATATGGAAACCAGCTACGGACGGTAGGTTTCCGATGCGTTCAGCTTGCTAATTGGTCAGGGAGCCTGGGTCGACCATTGGGTGGGTCAAGCTTGAGTGGTTTAGTCAATTTATTCTTAAGCAGTCCATGGTTGCTTGGATGACGATAAGAGGTGCATTAATAACTAAATATAAATTGATCTATTGGGGAGTGTTGGCGCAAGGAACTTGTGTTTTGTGTAGGATGCTGATGAGAACCACAATCATCTTTTTGTACATTGCCCCTGTGAGCATGATATTTTACTCACTAGTTAAATTGAGAGTCGTCACCTATTTATTTAGAGGGATAGGTCCAGGGTTTAGATCAAGGTCAATGGTCTCAATTAGAGTTAGGGTGAGTGGTCCGATTAAGTCCTAGGGAAGAGGTTAGGCAACCTGGGACCCCTGTCTAGGATGGTTACCTACTCCCTAGGTTCAAGCAAAATTAAATTAAGATTAATGAAATTGCCTAAGTATTTAGAGTGATGTTAATCCAAGAAAGGGAAAGTCCTAGACTAGGGTTGAACCCATGTTGGATTGCCTATATACTCACAGGGGTGAGATAAGACCGAGCGTAATTCTGGCACATGAACCCGTGTCGGGGTTAATGGGAGTGTGTGTGTGCACCGGGGTGGCTAGGGTTAAGGGTTGATTGACCGGGGTGATCAAGTGCACCAGAGTGGTTAGGGTTTAGCCCGGAAACTAGGGTATGAGCCCGGAGGCTAGGGTATGGGCCCGAAGGCCAGGGATTGGGCCCAGAAACCTAGGGTTGAGCCTGGAGGCTAAGGATTGGACCCAAAGGCCTAGAGCCAATCCCGGAGGCTAGGGATTGGGGCTAAGGTTGTACTGGAGTGACTAAGTGAGGTGTGTACAGAAGTGTTCCTAAGCACTTTAGGCTCTTGCAGGTATGCAGCTATTAGAGAGAGAAAGTGAGTAGAGGCTACAATTGGACTACTTTGGGTTCTAAATAAGGTTGCTATGGGTGAAGATGGAGGGCTCTACATGGAGCCATTACGGGCTCTAAATGGGGTTGGGGAGTGAAGAGGGAATTGGGCCAAAGGACCACAATCATTCAAAGTCAAGGGTGCAGGCCAATGTACCATTTTGTGTATTGCCTTATTTGGTGGTAAAGAGTTTTCCTTCCTAATATAGTATAAACAAGTACTCCAGATCTGAGTAATGGCCCATAAGGATGAATTTGGGCCCCACCCGGGTGGTGATCAAGGTCGAGCTAAGCCTAGGGATTATTTAAAAACCAGATTCTAACTGAGTTAAGACTAACCTAGCAAAATTAACTAAAGAGACTTAGAATAACCTAGATTTAACCTAACCAAAGGTGAATTAACCTAAAAAGGATTTAGCGAAATGTTAAAGCTAGCCTAAATGCTACACAAATTTAGCCTAAGTCTAAACTAACAACAAAAGAATGTAAGTTGAACTAATCACAAAACTATACACAACAGATTCAGCCAATGCACCTAATGACTAAGTTAGAATTAACCAAAAACAGATTTTAAAGATTAACTAACCTATTTGCAGATTTTAAAACTCAACTAACCTTTTTGCAGATTTCATTAACAAATCTAAACTATTTACAAATTCCATAAACTAATTAAGCCACTAACCTATTTGCAGATCCTAACTTAAACTATTTGCCGAATATACAAACTAACTAAACTACTTGCATAAAAGAAAAAAAAAAACTAACCTATTTGCCGATTTCTACAAACTAACTAATCTAACTTAAACTATTGGTAGATTTTATAAACTAACTAAATTGCTTGCAGATTTTAGAACCCAACTAAACTTAAACTATTTGTAGAAAAAAGGAACTAACCAAGAACTAACTAACATGTACAGAGTATAATAGAGCAAACTAACTATTTCATATTTCAGAATACTAACTAAGCATGTACAGATTTTTAAAAGAACTAACTAGCTATTAACTAAGCTTTTGCAGATCTTAAAAGAACTAACAAATTTTTAAAAGAACTAACTAGCTATTAACTAAGCTTTTGCAGATCTTAAAAGAACTAACAGATTTTTAAAAGAACTAATTAAGAACTAACTATACATGTACAAATTAGAAAGGAGCTAAACTAATTATTGCTGATTTCAGAATACTAACTAAACCATGTACAAATTTTTAAAAGAACTAACTAAACTTCTACAGATTTTTAAAACTAACTAAACCAAACTATGTACATATTTGAAAGAAACTAACTAAGCTTTCTACATATTTTTAGAACTTGCTAAACTACTAACCAAGCTATGCTTCTACAGATTTTTAACACTAACTAAACTAATAACCAAGCTATGTAAAAGAAACCAACTAAGCTTTTGCAGAGTTTAGACTACTGACTAAACATGTACAGATTATAAAAGAAGTAACTAAAACCTAACTAAACTTTTGCAGATTTTAGAGGCAACTAACTACATTTACAGATTTTTAAAGAACTAAGCTAAACCATAAAAAGAACTAACTAACTATTTACAGATTAAAAAACTCAAGGTAAGCAACTAACCCATGATAAAGAAACAAAGAATGGAAGAAGAAGGTTTACCTGTGGCTGTCAGTGCTAATGTGAGCAAGGTGTTGGCTAATGAATGTCGCTGCTTGGAGCTGATGAGGGCAGCAACTGATCTGGCCATGGATGTGGTTGAGCGTCTGCTACAACTGGTGAAGGCCTGGAGCTGTGATGGAAAGCTGCTGCAGGAGGTGCTGCACTGTCTCTGATCTGGGTGTGAACAAGGGCTGTTTGAGGTGAAATTTGGGAGCAACTATGGGAGCTTTTTGGGCTGTTTATTGGGCGTCCACATGTGTTTTTCTGGGGCTACAAGTGGGGCAGCAGCTACTATCTTGATGACAAGGTATGGTATGCTCCTTGCTTGCCGGAGCCAAAAGAAGATGGATCATGGAGGAGAATGGGTGGTTTGGTGGTGACTTAAAAAAGAGTGAAAGCTCTCTTTCTCTAGGGAATATGCTACAACTAGTGAGATGCTTTTGTGGGGCAGCAGCTACTGTCATGCCCTAGGTCAAACCCTAGTCAACCCTAGGTCAAATCCTAGTTGAACCATAGGTCAAACCCTAGCTAGCTGTAGCGTAGCCCTAGTCAAACCTTAAAACTCCCAAACCTTAGTCATGGGCCCTAAGCCCATGTGTGACCTAGCCAAGGCCCTAGGGCCTAAACCCGCAAGCAAACAGCCCCTGGCCCTAATCATGGGCCCATAGACCCTAGCCAAACCCTAGGAGGGGGGGCCAGCCCTCAAAATTCAAATTTTTTGGACTATTGGTGGACTATCGACCTACATTCCTCATTTGGTAAAAATATTATTGTATGGGGTGTATTTAAGCCTGGCTAGACCCTCTTTTGGAAACATTTAGAAATGACAGTAGATTTTCTATCGCCAATATCTATTTGCTCTAGTAAGGGAATGACGGTATTGGAATTACCGCAATTCCTTGTCTTTGCGTGTAAACCAGATGCCTGCCCCTTGTGCACTCAGGCATGCCTCTGGCCTCCTTCACACCTCTCCACCAGCCTCTGTACTAATACCCTTCACATCATGGCCCTAATATCCTATAAATAAACCCCCATCTCACCTTCTTCCCCACTCCCAAATTCCTATAAAAAGGTTCGAGGAAACTTTGTCAAATCCACCATAGAACCTCCCTTTATCCGAAGTTTGAATCGAGAGTGAAGGGAACACCCTAAGGATTAGCTTGGGCTACACTCGCTGAAAAGGGCTTCCCCACTCGCACCATTGCCATCAATCTCCGCCAAATAAGCTTGAGAGCAGAGGGTAGGGACTCCACCCACTATCCGCATCATTCAATTGTTGTAAAACACCCTTAGTCTTTCTCCAGGGGTCTGTCCTGGCTTCGAACTAAGTAGTGGAAGGTCCCCTTGCCCTCTTCCATAGGCAAATGGGACCCTCACATGAAATATCAGCTTCTGCACACTCCACCCACTGTGCACCATCTTGTTTTATGATCTCAGGTGTGAAATCCAATCCCCTAGACCCTCTGAAAGCTTCCAGAGCACCTTGGCATCATGGGGAAACCCCTAAAGCTACCCTGGTCCTGTCCAGGAGGAAAATTTTGATTTCTGGAGAAGATCCAGAATGGCGGTAATTACAGTACCGCCATTCTGAGTATTCTCCATCTCAGTGGCTCATGACCTCATGCCTTAGGCTCCTGGTCCATTCCAGGGCCTGGAATTGATACCTCAGATCCCCCCAAGCCTTCCCTAACCTTCTCAGGAGCTCTAGACCTCTCTAACTACGGTTAAAATGCCCCAAAATAAAAAGCTACCCAGAATGTCAGTGAGCAGTTCATCGACATTCTAGATTTTTTGGTTCTTTGATAAAATGGCCATTGTGGACCCAATCCGAACCAGGCCCAAGGGCCCAGACCAAGCCCACGACCTATGCTAGGTCTCCTAAAGAACCCCCAAGGTCCATGAATCCTCTGGACACCCCTTTGGCTTTCTCCTGGAAAACCAGGAATGGTAGTTATCGTACTGTCATTTCCATTATGTGCAAGATTGAAAATGACGGTAGAATAATTACCACAATTTCTAGTTTCCTTAAGGATAGTGGGTCTTGTAGGGCCCAGACCAAGTAGGAGGCTAATTTAGACTCTTCTATACTATCTGGGCCCACCCCAGACCTGACTAGACACTTAATCGGGGTTAAACTTAACCATCATTATTTTTCAACATGGTTAGATCCATCGAACCCGGGAAAAATCTTTAAAAATCCCAAGAAATTGGAAAAATATAAAAAGAACAAAAAAACTAATCTTGACCCCTTTTAATCATGATTAGCATCCCTAACCAAGGTTAACTCACCTCTTAACCGTAATTAACCGACTTAACCCATGGTTAAATGTACCCTAGGCCTTCGGGCCCAAACCTTAGCATATCGAGCTAGCCCTTAGCCTTTGGGCCCAACCATAAGCCTCCCGGCCCAACCATAGGTCTCTGGGCCTGACCCTAGGCCTCCAGGTCATGATCTCTCAAACTGTTGTCTTAAAACCCAAACCCTTAGCCTCCGGGCTCAACCCTTGGCCTTCTGGTTCAACCTTAAGCTTCCGGACCCAAACCATGGTCTCTGGGCCCATCCTTAGCCTCTGGGCTAACCTAAGCCACTCCTGTACACTTGACCTTCTCTGTCAACCAACCCTTAGTCCCCGGACTAAACCCTAAGTCACTCTAGTGCACACACACACTCCCCTTAGCCTTGACATGGGCCCATGTACTAGAACTACGCTCGGTCTGATCTTGCCCCGATGAGTACGTAGGCAACCCAACTCGGGTTCAACCCTAAGTACGATTTTTCCCTTTCTTGGATTAGTATAATCTAAACATTTGGACATTTAATCAATTTCAAACAAAATTTGACTTATAACTAGGGAGTAGATACCATTGCAAAATGGGGGTCCCAGGGTGCCTAACATCTTCCCCGAGACTTAATCGACTCTCTTACCTAGACTCTAATCGAGACTACTCCCTTAATCTGAAATATCTCGGGAGCTATCTCCAAGAATGAATAGGTGGCGACTCTCAGTCAAACCAAAATCGGCAAAAATTCATGCTCACACCTGGTTAGGTGGATGAGGCAAAGAACTAAAGGATGTGCTTTAATAACTATCCTTAGAAAGCTTACGTTTTGTGCGATAGTGTATCATATCCGGAAGGAGCGTAATAGACGTTGTTTTACCAATGAATATCATCCCTCTGCTGTGCTGATCAGGACCATCCTTGATGAGGTGGTGATCAAGGTTAGTTCTTCACCTCTCGTGGCCATTGATGGGGCTGGTACCTGCGAAGTTGTAGCTTATTGGGAGCTGGCTATGGATTGGTAGCAGCATGGTTGCCTGGGTTAGATGGGGACCTCCAGATAGTGGGTGGACAAATTTTAACTCAGACAGGTCACGTAGGCTTGATATTGGTGGGTACGGTTGTCTCCTCGGTAATGAGAGGGGGAAGTCGATCGATGATGTGGTTGGGTTGGTGCATGGGAAATCAGTCCTCTTTTTGGAGTTGATGGGGATTTTGAGGGGCCTGAAGTTGGCCATGGCTAGAGGCTTGAGGCTTGAGGTGGGTGAGTGTTGATACTGATTCTAAGTAGGCAGTGTCGTGCGTCCGTAACTCTTGCGAGTGATTGTGGGAGTCTGCCTTTTTGTTAACCAGAATTCTGGGAATAATCTTATCTTTCCCTCGTTTTGAAATATGTTATATCCCTAGGGAGGGTAACCAAGCTGCGGATTTCCTTTCTAAATTTTTTACTTCTACAGTTGAGATTAGGGTGTGTGTCAAGTTTACCTAGGCCCTTGGCTATGATTGTTAGCAAGGACGCTAGAGGATATAGATATATGCATTTGTAAATTTGTCTTTTGAGAATATTGTAGGTCAAGGTCCGCCTAACCCCAGCTTTCTTTGTTACAAAAAAAAAAAATTAACTTGGGGTCGTGATAGTGGGGATGCCCTTAACCACCCTGTGTCGTGGTGTTGGCAAATGTGTGGACCTTTTCTTTTTCACTCTTTATCATATTCTTCAATCCTACCAACTTCACGTTGATATCTAGAATGGAAGAACCAGAGAAAGTTTGGTTGGGTTCCACCATATGTGAAATAATACTAGCATCATAGGATTTTCTTTGTATATAGAAGGTTACGATGAAAACATACAAATAATGCAAACATCAAAGTTGGCGACTCACAAAAATAATAACATAGAAATGGAGAGAAGATGGGAATAATAGTTGTTTTTGTTATTTGCGTTGTCATTTTCTTGAGAAAATAAGGTGGTAGTACTTCATCAATCAATTTAGGATCCGTTCTTTTGCAGAGACTTATACTTCTTGTCTTGATAAGAGAAGATGGTGGTACTTCATCAATTAATTTAGGGCCCGTTCCTTTGCTAAAATTTATAAAGTCTGGCCATTTACAAGTTGTCATTTGACAATATGCAATTTTCTTAGAGTTAAACGTATCATGTTTTTTATCTCTTAGGTTGTAATTCTCGTAAGACTTTTTTTTTGGTTGATATTCTCATAAGACTTCAAATGCCACAAAATGAATGATTTTTAATCTTATTAAAAAAATAAGACTTGAAATCTCATGATGATAAGAATTAATTTTATTGAAAACCTTGACAAAGTGACTCAAATTTTCTAATAACTAGTATAACAAAGTGCAAAATGTCAAGCTTTATAAGTCTCACAAAAAAAAATGGATCCTTCAAACAAATCTAAAATACTCTATTTGAGGTTTCCTTATAGAGAAAAAAAGGAATGTCTTTTTGGTGGCTCAGGCCTTCATATCCCTTCTTTACAAACTTAATCCAATTTTAAATATATTGAGGAAACCAATATGGATTATTCCAAGCAGGTAAATAGGTTTTGTCATAAATTGCCACTCCTTGCTAGGCCCATAGTCCCATCTTAATAAAAAAAGATTGTGATAAGGAGTGTGCCAACCCTAACTTGCATTGGTACACGGATTCTTTAACCCTTTACATTGGTGTGGACATGTGATTTAGCACAATTTTAAATTAAAAAGTTTTGAATAAAAACCTTTAAAAATGTAGTCGGCACCTATTCTGATTTGAGGGGAGAATATAAACCATAATCTATTAATAGTGAAGGCAAGTGGTCTAAGACAAATATAAGAGATTCGGTAAATAACAATTACCTACTCCCTAAGCCCACCTTAGATTGAATTAAATACCATATTATGATTGATAATTCAAACATGTTATTATGGAAACATGTATTAAATTAAAACATATGAATTAAGATATTATATATCATATAGTAAACATTCTAATATTGGGTAGTTTCAATCATCATCACCCAAACTGAAAACATACTAATTTTATGTACAATTGTTAAAATAAAAATAAAAATTACCTAAAATAACAATAAACATAAAATGGAAACAAATATATAAGAAAAGGAAACCATCCTAAATTTTCTACATATGGCATTCAGATTTAATCAAGGTTGCTTATGTACCCACATGGATGAGATCAAGCCAACACATAATTTCAAAGTATGCTAATTAAAAAAAGGGGAAAATAATTGACACCCCATGAGGCTTGACGAAATAAACATAGACCCCCTCAGGTTTCAAAAAATAAATTAGGTACCCCTACTTTTCAAAATAATGGCACTTACACCCCTTCCATCAGTTGACCATTAATCAACTGACAGAATTGGTGATGTCATGTGATAAAATGGTATAAGCAAAGAACTGGTTTTGAACCTGTTGATAAACAAGGCTGGGAATATATTTTTTTTTAAAATACTACTAAGTAACATTCTTAGATAGCAAACAAAAAAATAGTTTCTCCATGTGTAAGGACATCAATTCCAATTGAATGAGAATGAGATAAGTTCATGGGAACTTGTTTAGTAATTAGATTTCTAGTTTAGCAAAATCAGACATTCACTGTTCTTGGTATCTAATTTATTTAACTAATAATAAGTTCTTGGAGGTATTTATCCAATAGCAAAAGAACTGGTTTCGAACTCAAGGCTAGGACTAAATTTTAAAAAAAAAATACTACTAGTAACATTCTTAGATAACAAACACCAAAATAATTTCTCCATGTGTAAAGACATCAATTCCAATTGAATGAAAATGAGATTAGGCCCTGGGCCTTCTCTATCTATATATACTATATATAAAAATATCTTTAGTTCGGGTCGGGCTGGGCTAAGGGTAGCCCAAGCTTGGCCCATATTTATTTCAGGCCTATATTCTAGTCCAAACTCAACCCATTCAAAAATAAGGAAGGCTCAGCCCACCCAAACTTCAGGCCGAACAATCAGGCTTCGGGCCAGCCCAACCCAATTACCACCATCTAGTAATTGTTCTACTACTAGCTTCGAATACATTTCTAAAATTGTTTTTGTTGGTTTTCTTTTGATTTTAACATTCTTTTCTGATATCCAAATCTTTTGTCCATAATTTTCAAAAAATAAACTCTAAAGTGACGTTTGTCACTCTAAGATTGATTTAAAAGTATTTTTCTTTTTTAAAGCTACATTAAGTCTAAAAAGGTTCAATCTTACCTGAATAAATATTTTAGAAAATATAAGATAAAAATATCATTTTTTTTAATGAAGATAATGATTTTTTTGATAATATTTCAACTTAGAGGCATTTTGGTCATTTTCATAAAATCGAAGGGTATTTTGGTCACCATTGAAAATTCTTGGAGGGTTCTCCAATAGGTCGCATGATATCTTATAAAGCCCTATAAGGATACAAAATTGGGTGGTTACAGCCAACAGGTTCAAAAATTACAGGGTAGATCTTCTAAATTCGTAAGATGAAAAGCGTTAACCCTTCCCTTGTTTGGCTGCCAAGAGAATTTTGGTTTTCCTAATACAGTTCTTAATTAATTATATCTTTTCAATTGAGGAAGTACGGAAATGGGCTCCAGATTATGAAAAAACCAGAAAATGGGCTATATTTTGAAATTTTATATCTGTAGGCTCCTACAGTGGTTTTAGTGAGCACCTGCTTTCCTCTCTTATTTCTCTCTCCAAAATACCCCCATCTCTGTTAGAGATCCCTTCAACACTGTGCGACTGAGCTTAAACTTAAGCTTTCCTTTTCGTTTAAGCTTTCATCCAAAACTCAAGCTTTCCCTTTCGTTGCAACTGAGCTAAATTCTTCTGCTTCATCCGAAACCCTTCAACACAAACTAAGCTAAACCCTTCTGCTTCATCCGAAACCCTTTTGAAGAAGAAGAAGAAGAAAAATGTTTTATACATTTTTGATCCATTTTCGATGGTTACAGTGGTCATTTTCAATATTTTCTAGGGTTTTGTGCTCATTTTCGAGATTTTCTGTTATGACAGTTTATTTTATGTTATTACGGTACATTTTTGATGGTTTTGTGCTTATTTTCAATGGATTTTTGTTCATTTTCGGTGGTTTTCTATTGTTACAGTGCCCATTTTCGATGGTTTTATGTTATTAGAGTGCATTTTCGATATTATAGTGCTTTTTTGATGGCTTTGTGCTCATTTTCGGTGGTTTTCTGTTCCTCTGGATTCTGACAAGTTTTACCCCGCTTTAATAATTTGCACATAACTTTTTACTTGTTCATCGGATTTTAACGATTCAACTTGCGTTGCACTCGTCTTTCGAAGGAAAACACTTTCATATTTTTCAAAAATCCTAATTTTGAGTTTTAAATGGTCTAAATGGGCCCACAAGTGGGCTGGTCTATAATTTCATCAGATAAAATATCAGAAAACCCACTTTTGACTTAGCTTAGACTCAAGATATAGAAAAATATTAAACATAAACCTTGAAGAGGGTTCCAATACGGTTCTAATGGTTCAAGAATCAATCAATTTCGATAAGCGATGAGAAAACTAGAGCTTCCTAAATTTTGAGGGATGTTAAGACATTCCTCTAAAAGCATTGTAATATCGAAAATACACTATAATAACAGAAAACCCCTGAAAATAGGCACTGTAATAACAGAAAATCATCGAAAATGAGCACAAATTCATGAAAAATAAGCACAAAACCATCGAAAATACACCGTAATAACATAAAACCACCGAAAATTAGCACAAAACCATCGAAAAAGCATGGTAATATTACAGTGCTTTTTCGGTGGTTTTCAGTTATTAGAGTGCATTTTCGATATTACAATGCTTTTTCGGGATTTCTGCTCATTTTCGATGGTTTTATGTTATTACGGTGTATTTTCGATGGTTTTGTGCTTATTTTCGATGGATTTGTGCTCATTTTCAGTGGTTTTCTGTTATTACAATACCCATTTTCGGTGGGTTTCTTTTATTAGAGTGCATTTTCGATATTACAGTGCTTTTCGATGGTTTTGTGCTCATTTTTGGTGGTTTTTAGTTTTTATAATGTATTTTCGATAATTTTCTGTTATTATAGTGCATTTTCGATATTATAGTAAGTATGAGAATGACGTAGGGGTTGGATTCAAGGTAGATGGAGTATGAAAATAAATCAAGGGTCTAGAGGAATGTCTAAACATCCCTCAAACTTTAGGAAGCTCTAGTTTTCTCACTGCTTATCAGAATTGAGTGACTCATAAACCATTACAACCGTATTGGAACCCTCTTCAAGGTTCATATTTAATATTTTTCCATATCTTGAATTTAAGCTAAGTCAAAAGTAGGTTTTCTGATGTTTTATCTGCTGAAGTTGCAGACTAGTCCACTTGTGGGACCCTTTAAACCATTAAAAATTCAAAATTAGGATTTTTGTAAAACATGGAAGTTGTTCACCTTCGAAAGATGAGTGCAACATAAGTTGAATCGCCAAAATCCGATAAACGAGTCAAAATTTATGGTCAAAATACTATAATGGGGTAAAACTTGCCAGAATCCAGAGGAATAGAAAATCACCAAAACTGAGACGGAAAACCACTGAAAATGAGCACAAAACCATCGAAAAAGCACTATAATATCAAAAATGCACTCTAATAATAGAAAACCATCGAAAATGGGCACTGTAATAACTAAAAACCATCGAAAATGACCACAAATTCATCGAAAATAAGCATAAAACCATCAAAAATGCACCGTAATAACATAAAACCACTGAAAATGTGCACAAAACCATCGAAAAAGCACTGTAATATTGAAAATGCACTATAATAACAGTGCTTTTTCGGTGGATTTCCCTACTTTCGATGGTTTTCTGTTATTAGAATGCATTTTCGATATTACAGTGCTTTTTCGATGGATTTGTGCTCATTTTCAATGGTTTTCTATTATTACAGTGCCCATTTTCGGTGGTTTTCTGTTATTAGAGTGCATTTTCGATATGACAGTGCTTTTCGATGGTTTTGTGCTCATTTTCGGTGGTTTTTTATTATTACAATGTATTTTCGGTGATTTTCTATTATTATAGTACATTTTTGATATATTAGAGTGAGTATGAGAATGAAGTAGGGGTTGGATTCAAGGTAGATGGAGTATGGAAATAAACCAAGGGTCTAGAGGAATGTCTTAACATCCCTCAAACTTTTGGAAGCTCTAGTTTTCTCACTGCTTATCGAAATTGAGTGATTCTTAAACCATTAGAACCGTATTGGAACCCTCTTCTAGGTTCATGTTTAATGTTTTTCCATATCTTAGAGTCTAAGCTAAGTCAAAAGTGGGTTTTCTGATGTTTTATCGGCTGAAATTGCAGACTAGTCCACTTGTGGGCCTATTTAGACCATTTAAAACTCAAAATTAGGACTTTTGTAAAACAAGAAAGTTGTTCCTCTTTGAAAGACGAGTACAACACAAGTTGAATTGTCAAAATACTAGAGCGGGATAAAACTTGTCAGAATCCAGAGGAATAGAAAACCACCAAAAATGAGACGGAAAATCACCATAAATGAGCACAAAACCATCGAAAAAGTACTGTAATATCAAAAATGCACTCGAATAACAGAAAACCACCAAAAATTGGCACTGTAATAACAGAAAACTACCGAAAATGACCACAAATACATTGAAAATAAGCACAAAACCATCGAAAATGCACCGTAATAACATAAAACCATCGAAAATGAGCACAAATCCATCGAAAAAGCACTGTAATATCGAAAATGCATTATAATAACAGTGTTTTTCAGTGGATTTCCCTACTTTCGATGGTTTTTTGTTATTAGAATGCATTTTCGATATTACAGTGCTTTTTCGATGGATTTGTGCTCATTTTCGATGGTTTTATATTATTACGGTGTATTTTCGATGGTTTTGTGCTTATTTTCGATGAATTTGTGCTCATTTTCAATGGTTTTCTATTATTTTAGTGCCCATTTTCGGTGGTTTTCTGTTATTAGACTGCATTTTCGATATTACAGTGCTTTTTGATGGTTTTGTGCTCATTTTTGGTGGTTTTTTGTTATTACAATGTATTTTCAGTGATTTTCTGTTATTATAGTATATTTTTGATATTACAGTGAGTATGAGAATGAAGTAGGGGTTGGATTCAAGGTTGATGGAGTATGGAAATAAACCAAGGGTCTAGAGGAATGTTTTAACATCCCTCAAACTTTAGGAAGCTCTAATTTTCTCACTGCTTATCGGAATTGAGTGATTCTTAAACCATTAGAACCGTATTGGAACCTTCTTCAAGGTTCATGTTTATTGTTTTTTCATATCTTGAGTCTAAGCTAAGTCAAAAGTGGGTTTTCTGATATTTTATCTGCTGAAATTACAGATCAATCAACTTGTGGGCCCATTTAGACCATTTAAAACTAAAAATTAGGATTTTTGTAAAATGTGAAAGTTGTTCCCCTTCAAAAGACGAGTGCAACGTGAGTTGAATCGTCTAAATCTGATAAACGAGTGAAAAGTTATGATCAAGATACTAAAGCGGGGTAAAACTTGTTAGAATCTAGAGGAACAGAAAACCACCGAAAATGAGTACAAAACCATCAAAAAAGCACTGTAATGCACTCTAATGCACTCTAATAACAGAAAACCACCGAAAATTGGTATTGTAATAACAGAAAACCACCGAAAATGAGCACAAATATATCAAAAATAAGCACAAAACCATCGAAAATGCACTGTAATAACATAAAATAAACTGTAATAACAGAAATCCAGAAAGTGAGCACAAAACCCCAAAAAAAATCGAAAATGACCACTGTAACCATCGAAAATGGATCAAAAACGTATAAAACACTTTTCTTCTTCTTTTTCTTTTTGTTCTTCTTCAAAAGGGTTCCGGGATGAAGCAAGGGTTTAGCTTAGTTTGTGTTGAAAGGATCTCTACCAAAGTTGGGGGTATTTTGGAGAGAAAAAAAGAGAAGAAAGCACGTACTCACTAAAACCACTGTAGGAGCCTACAAAAATAAAAATTTCAAAATAGAGCCAATTTTCGGGTTTTTTCATAATCCAGAGCCTATTTCCGTACTTTCTTCTTTTCAATTTCCTTATCGCCCTTTATTTTCAAAAAAAAATTCTCCGCAACCAAACAGGGGTATGGGATTCGAGATCTAGCTGTGATCAGATTTCAAGGGATTCACACGGGATTTCCAACGACATAAGCTAAAATAAAACTCATCTGCTTTCATGCCATTATGCCTGTCTCTTGTTAACTTCAGTTGGTCAATTTTAGATTCTAAGGTTAAAGTTGACCAACATTAGATTTTTAGAAAAAGTCCAAAAAATAAAAAAGAAGCAAATATTGTATTGACAATGGACATGGGAATTCCTATGTTTCGATGCCAATCATGGCAGTGATGTTTCAAAGGTAGTCTATGCATGTATATGACCAATTTTGTATTTTCATTTTTTTTAAAAAAAGATGGTAATTGATGCCACAGACATGAGTATAATACCTGTTTCACTTTTTAACCTATTTACTACCGCACTTGCTTTCAGAAAAATAAATTTCTTATGCTTTCTTATATTATTAAATTGAAAATCTTTGTGTTCGACTCATATAAAGTGAAAAATATGTATTGAAACCCATGGAGAATGTTAAATAGCTTAGTTTAGAATTGACACACAAATATGGGGGCATTTGAAAGTGATGAAATGTTTCAATTCTCTTTAAAGGTTTGAAACAAGTACTCATGTATATGCGATTCTTTGTGAATATACCTATATATATACATGTGTGTGTGTGTGTGTGTGTGTGTGTGATGGTTTTTGTGTTTTAAAGATGGTTATTGACAAGGTGTAATATCTGATGATGCTTATGGGTTGGAGTTAAGTTCGTTGGACATTCCTTTTTTTTTCACACTTGGTTTTTGATTTGTGACTGCAACTACTACTAAAATTGCAAATATAGCCATTTTTGTACATTTAATGTATTCTACAGATAGAGGAATACATAGAGTCGAACATAGTAATATAAGAAATCGAAAGATTTAGTTGAAACAGGTTTAGGAACAACAAATTTTTGTATCATAAAGAGATCCATTTTGCAAGTTCGTGATTATGGACAGTTCTTACAAAGGAGTAACAATTTTGTTGTTTAAAAGTAACATACTAATATTCACTTTCATGTTATACCCAATTGATCTTTCAAATTGACAGATCTATAACTTAAGTCACGGTCTCGACCCCTTTGCCATGTTAAATGTATAAGGAAGTTTCTTCCATAGTAAGATTTTTCGGGCTCTGATGCTTTTGTTCACAGCAAAGAATCCTATATTTCGAGAAGAAACATTGATTTGATGCTCAATATGAAAGGAATGTTATAAGTATCCTTGAACCAAAACCAATTGATAAATTTTTCTTAGTGGCATCCTCGTTGGTAGGGTTTAAAAAATTAGTCTTGTAGACTCAAATTTGTTGAGTTTTGCACACCAGAATGAGCCCCAATATCATCCCTAAATTTTGTAATATCATCCCTAAATTTTGTTTAAAATAGTCTATTCAGCTAACTTGGAAACAATTGTAGGCATTATAATTCATTTGGTTAAAACTTACCCACAGTTTCCAATTAGTGATCCCACAGAGGTTATAAATACACAATTACTAGTCTGCATTGGGTTATTTCATCACTCTCCTTATCTTTACAGAAAATGTGTAATTAGGATGCGTGAAAGATTCAAGAACTTGAAGCATGAACTGCACCACTGGATTCAAAATGTCATAACGCAAGATATCTTGTGGATAAGTTAGCCAAAAAAAAAAATCCTAGGATTCACAATCTCTAACCCCATATAGATTTCTAGATTTAAGGTTTTCAACTGGTCGTACGGCTACTAACATCAGTACTTGCAAGTTTTTGATTCATCTCCTTTGATATTTATTTCCTCTTATAGATGCTTTTTTATTGTTGTTGCTCTGATACTAAGTAGAACATCTGGTTTAAATAGAAATAAGAAAGAAGAAGAGAAAAAGAGAATATTGTGAAGGATAAATCTGAAACCCTTCTTTGTCTTTTATTATTTACATAAATATCCCTTAGATAAAGACATAATAACATAAAGACCATATAAACATGTACAATTAATTTATGTCTGTATGAGATATCTTAAATTTTCCCTTTTATTATTTTCTCATAAATAAAGTTTCATTTTAATAAATTAAACATAATTTTTAATGTTTGTTTGGGAAGAAAATGTTGTGGAAAAGAGAATTTTTGTTAGAGTTTTTTTTTTTTTTTTCATTTTTTAAAGAATTTTTTTCCTTTAACACAACAAAAACATACGGTAGTATTAGAGAATTATTTCCGGTACAAAAACTCATTTTCCAGCAAGCCAAGCACAAAAAATAGATGTTCCCTGAAAAAATAATTTTGTTCACTTATTTTCATAGTTGCAGGGAAGCTATGTACAGGGTGGGAAGCTCACTACCCAAGAACCTCCTTTCCCAGACCCGCTTCCTCGGACAGACTTGCTTCCTAGGAAGCTCGCTTCCATCACGTCTCATCTAGTAGTCAAAGGGAGTTGTATGTGTGAAGTGATATGATAGACCAGTGTGTAGACTCTAAGCAAGTATCGTCGGTTCGAAACTTGAGACACTTATTTTTCCACAAAAATCTCATGTAAGATAAAATTAAAGGTATTGCTACCTATAAATGACATAATGTGAATGAGGAGCCTATATCTCATTTCTCGCTTCCCGTTTCCTACGGTTTTTTTGAGTCTCGCTTACCGCTTCTCGTTTTTGCTTTACTTCTCGTTTTCGCTTCTCGCTCTGGTAACTATGCTTATTTTCTCTCCAAACAAAACACAGCCTCAGGAAACTATGCTTCAAAACATTAATGATCATTGGTCGATATAATGATCTCTAAATTCTTTTGAATTTTTTAAAACCACAATAATAGTTCAATATATCTGTTAAAATAATAATTTATGATAAGTTGAAGTGCTAAAATAGGTTAATTACTTATTATATATCTTATTATACTAAAAATACCCTTTTTAATTTTGTAAGCTTAATTTTTCCTTTAAAATTAAGCGACCTTGTATTTTTTGTACTACAAAATGAAGATTTTGGACGAAGTTTACAATAATGATACGAAGGTGTCCAAAGTTCAATGAAATACTTCCCCAAATCGTATAGTTTATAATTATATGCTGATTTCATTTTGGGACCCATAGAAGTCAACACATTTCGACTGAAATTGACTGAAATGTGTTGACATGTTAAACCTTTATTCGAATGTCAACATTTCCATACATATATATTATTGATTGAAACATATTTATATAATTAAGAAAGTAATGTTTCAACGCGAATTATAGGATAATTGTCAGGAAATATTGTAATTTTTATGGCATAGGTAGGTTTGTGTTGGAGTCCATGGACAAAGACGCATTTTAGAGGAAACATCAGGAAATGTGTTGCTTTTTTAAATAATGGGCTGGTATGAAGGCCCCTCACCAAGTAACAATAGGTGGATCCAAAATACAAGTATTTGTGCCATTTAAAGTTGCTTAATTCCATATTCCGGGGCAAATTAGCCTAAGTGTTTAGGTTCAAATTAAATTTTGGTACTTTTTCTGCGAGTTGGAACTAGTTAAATTGCATTTCATAATCTCCAACTTATAGTGGAAAGCTCCAAGTTTTCTTCTACTAGGTTTTTTCAACTAACTTGTTGATTTGCATGTGGGCAAGAGTTTGTGATAAATAAATTCAGTGGCGGAGTTAGGATTCTGTTGTAGGGGGGCTAACAATGGGGGTTCAGGGGCGTAGCCCCTAGTAATTTTTTTTAAGGGCCAAGTTCATGGGCCATCGCGTCAGTTCATGTCCGTTTGTAAAGAATATATTTTTTCTCAGATGTTTAGGAGAGGGGAGGGGGGGGGGGGGGGGGGGGGGGGCTAGAGCCCCCTTTCCAAGCTACGCCCCTTTATAGTTATTACAGTGCCCCTTTATAGAAATAACCTTCAATCTCCTAATACGTACTCTTGGTTAGGATATTTTTTTTCCCCAAAATTTCAGGGGGCTCCAGCCCCCCATGGACCTCATGTGGCTTTGCCCTGTATGTTAAGGTTATGTTCAGTGTGGAATGCACGAACTACACATGTATCATGTGACTGGCTTCATTTCTCTCTCACATCTTTATGCATCCCAACTTCTTATGATATATTGGACAGTAGAATTTTGAACAAACCAAGAATAATGAAAAATATGTACGCAACAGAACATATTTTTTTCTTCTTCAAAGAATTCTGTTTTAGACACATGTTAGGAAGAATTTTATGTTTATATTCCATAGGGTGTGTGATGTTCTTGTTTTTTAAGAGCCCAGTTTACATTGTAGATTTTAAATTGTATTGCTTTTGAATGTTGTGTTACTGTTACCTGGCAAAACAGGAAAGTGAATTGGATTTAGAATGGTGCAATTTCAAGCTTCAGATTGTCAGAGGTCTATCTCCAATTGCTACTTGAAATTCATCAGCTTTCAATTTCAATACGTAAATTTACAACTGACAACTGAACCATGTTGAGTTCAAGTCATCATTTATCTCAGGTTAGTGTTTATATTGTATCTGCACTCTTTTTTTACTTTTTATTTTTGGGTTCAAGCCATCATTTACCTCAGGTTAATGGTTATATAAGTAAAATTGGTGTGCTATGGGAAATGTTTTTTTTTGGGTGCCCTCCACAAGGACCTTACAAGGTTGTTAAGGCATGAACCTTGACCAGGTTGCATGGTTATACTTCACACAATGTTTTATTGTAAGTGGTTTGTGTTATGCCCTGCTAAACAGTGCGGTAAATGTAATAGTTTTAAGATGTGGATGTGAAGCTGATGATGTGAGCCAGAACATGGGTTAAAATTTAGCTCTCTCTATTTTATTTCCAATGTTCCTTTTGATCCTTGCTGCTGCTTAGTTGTAATTTATAACCCTTCCTATAGTCTTATACATGGAAAAATAGAAACAGTCACCCATATGGGATAAACTGAGTTGGCCTTGTAGTTAATCATTCTAAATCCTAGGATTAATTTTAAATCCTAAATTAATAATATACCCAACTAGTATTTTAAAAAAAATTAATTGGAACTTTTTCACTTTACACCTGGCATCTCTCATTGACAAAAATGCCCATGGGCATACCTTGGCATTGAGTAAAGATTATTCTAAAATAACAGAATAACCGCTTTACAATGTCGGTAAGAGCTAATCAGTGTGTTATTATTTTACCAATGTTGTTTAACAATGCAAGTTTAATACTTGATAGTAATTGGCTCGGTACAGTCGATATTAACCCATGCCGTGCAACATCTCATCTCAAACATTTTGCACGCGAAATGCACAAGCACATCTCTACCTAGCAATCATATTACTAATTTATCATACAAATGTTACCCCATCTGTTCTTACCCTATATCATGTCTCTTAGTGCAAATATAGTGAACAATGTTACCTTATCTGTTGAATCAAGAAACCCAAAAAAACCCTAAGTTGACCAGATGAATTTACTGCTTAGAATTTTTCTAAAATCATCGAAAGTTGCTAAAAATTTGGTGGATTTTAAATTGCTTTCTGGTTGGACCTGTGAAATAATATTCTTACACCAAATCCTGATATTTCAAGCAAGTCGTGTCCAATTTCTTCCTCCTATGATTTTGCATAAACTGTATTTTAAATTTCTTTCTTCATCTGTGACATCTGTGGTTACTATATATTAGGCTATAATGTTATCTTCATCTAACTATGCACTTTTCATGTTTCTGAAAGTGTTATTTCCTTTCTGCCAGAAAGTATTATGTACTGAAGTCCTAAAAAATGATCATGGTGTACAACATTTACCAAACTACTTTCATTCTCGCATCTAGTGAAGTTCTAAATTTATTGTTTAAAAATTTGTGGCATACTATCCTATTATTTACCTCTAGAGATTTTTTTTTTTGCTAGAGGATTGATGATTTTGTTCTCTTTCATTTAAAAGCTTTCTAATTTTTTGAGTCTAAATTTTCTATTACTAATAAATTCATGGTTCTATAATACATCATTATTCTTTAAGTACAATAAGTTTCTCAAATGTTGTCTAATTCATTCATGGATATGCTGCAATTTTGAAGGAAATGTCAAAGACATATGCAAAGATAACCCCTCAGGTAATAGACAAAGATCTCTGTAACGTTGATGGAAATGGCATTGTGAAAGATCGTCGTTTGTTTATTTCAACAAAATATGAAAATTTGGATTTTATCATGCATTTTATGGATATCTAGTTATAAATGAGCTGAAATGATGTACTGCATCTTTTTATTCTTTCCAGTGTTATATCATAATTACTTGCCTTCCCAGTTTTTTGGAGTACATAAACAGAAAATGTATTAGGCTTGTTTTAAAATTACACAAGATGGGTACCTCTACATGAAATTTTATCCCAGTAAACCCCAGTTGTTCTAATGCCGCTCGTTGAAAAAGACATGAGCTCCTACAAAGAACGATCTCTTGTGCCAAAGGACTTGTAATGACTCTTTACTAATGAATCATGACCTACACAATGAGAACAGTTAACAGGTCATATAAAGAGATTCTTTGGATAATTCTTCTGGTGACACTCTTAAAAGTTCTCTAAAAACATTCATGGCATAGAGGGGGGCTTTTTTTTTTTTGGGGGGGGGGGGGGGGGGGGGGGAATGTGTGTTCAATCCAAGGGCTGTGTAACAAATGGAATGGTTCAGACTGATAACCAAGAGTACGTATTAGGAGATCCCATCTGCATACTGATTGAGCGTCAATTTTATGCTCGAAACCAGGCCTCTAGAAAGGATGACAAAGAATACTAATATCTCCTTGGGTGGGAAATTACTAATAAGAAAAATGGTAATGACTATTTATTTTATTTTTCAAGAAATGTGAGACGTACTTCTCGTGGTGATCTCTTTATTAACTTTTGTTCCATTTAATTCTTCCTTCTTAGTTCTCTCCTTAATATTAAGAACATGCGGCCTTTACAAGGAGGGTAGAAAATCAGGTTAAGGATCTACGAACACACACATTGGAGGTTAGGCAGTTGTCCATTGCTCTTGGTTTGAAGGTAAGGTCTTAGCCTGCAGTCCTCTTTCCTTCGATTTCCTTGATCAGTGTTCATGGGATGGTGTTCATTAAAATCTCCCTAGAAGAAGCCAAAACTTTTCTTGGATTTTCATCTCTTGAAATTTCATTGATGGTGTTCATTTGGAAGTTATTTACTAGAGCTTGTTTTCTCCTCAGGTTTGAAGGTCAATCAAATGACATTTTTTTAGGGAATCCAGATCAAATGACTGCATGGTATGACTCATTACTAGGGTTAGTTCCTCATCAGGTCACTGGCAATATTGACTGATACAATTGCACGCATAAGAATATCTTGGTTGTGTTTATTGGGATATTTAAAAATTTCTTGTCGCATACGCGATGTAAGTTGTGCCCATAAGGAGTTTTTCTCTGTTATTATGTAATAAGGGAGGACATATGCTTATGCTTTTATTAAAAGTATTGGTTGGTTTCTATGTATTTCTTATTATCAAAGTTGATCGTATCGGTTGGGAAGTGGACTTCGCAAGGGTGTATAAGGGGGCCATCAACCCTCCCTAAGACAGGCCCTTTTGGAGTGGTTGCTTGGACTTACCTTATGGCACCTTAGTTGCTACCTTAGGTCTGGCTGTGTGTGTTGGTTACATGATATCATTTCAACCAATAAAAATTTGATCGTACCCTCAGTTACCTTCATGGTTTCCATTCTCAAAATATCTATTTTAAAGCGTTAGTCAAAGGGATGGTGAATAGATTATCTAGTCAACAAAGACAAAATACTTTCCAAATCATTTACCATCCCATTGAGCTTGTTAATATCGTGGAATCTTGACTTTTGTCCATCAATGAACAGATAATCATGCACGTGGACTTTAAATCTGATATCCTAATTAGCTTAAAGTCCTGGTATGGTCAAGATATATGACTCAATGATCGCCATTCTATCTGCTAAATCCTGCTTCATTACCCTTAACTTTTTTCTAGATATTCAAACTACTACCACATGTTTGATGTCAAGAAGGGATTATATTCCTTGAGCTCCTTAATGCTTTCCTTTTTCTTCATTCTCATCTATATCATCATGGTTTTATAGTTCAAATTTTAGCATTATTTGACTGTAAGCTTATAATATGAGGGCCTTAAACCAATTACAATGTAACTGTGCAGTTCTCTAATCTCTCTAGTGGTGTGTTGTAGGTTCTTCTGCCACAACCACCATTCAAATTCGCGCAAATGATGAACCTACCAGTAGGAAAGGCATTAGGTAGTTCGAGGGTGCCTACACCCTAAGAGGTCTAATTGCATTAGCCTCAATGGGAGGTAGAACTCGATTCTATCACACAACAATATCTCAAGAGCAGGAAACTTCCTTATGAGGCGGCAAAGGGGAGATGGGCAGCACATCCATCAGCTAGTCCTGTAGAGAGACATCCTAGAGGTGTACAAATATTTTGGAACGGCAGAAAGAATCAAACTTCTTTTCGACAGTGATCTCTCATTAACTTTATTTGATTCTTCTTTCTTTTGAACCTTTAATTTATCAGTAATCATCTCTTTGTATGCACTGATTCAATTGGTGGGCCAATAGTTTCGTTTGATATAATGCTCCAATTAGGCATAATCCTATACTGTTGAATTTGTGGAAAACATTGACTGGTACAGAGTGGTTTATGTTCTGTCTTAATTTTTGGGGATTTTTGTTATTATTGTTATTGAAAGCATATATGGATGGTTTCTCTTTTTTACTGGTTAGTGATTTTTTGGTTTTACTGATATTGCAAATTAGTGGCATTTGTTTTGTTTTTATTTTGCTTTTATTTTGTATTATTGTTTTGCTTTTGATTTTGATAGTTGCCTTTTGTTTTACTCTAATTTCCAGTTCTTCATGGGATAGGTGACATATACGAGGGAAATATTATGTTAGGGAAATAATGATGTAATATGTATGAGATACACATGATCTCATAGATAATCTTAGATTAGTATCTTTAATATATTAGGATTATTTCTAATATTGTCTTTCCAAGAGTTTTGAGTTATCTATTTAAACCCTCTATGGGTCATTGTAATCCATTCAAGCTTTTCAATAAATCAGAATTTCTACAACATAATGGGTAATGCATTTCAAAGATTTATATGTTGGAAATACATATAAATTGGCTCTATAATGAAACCTCCAAGTAGTGCCTCCAACAACAATAGCCACCATAATGCTGCCCCTGAATTGAGGGATGCCCCATCTTTATCTTGTAAATTGGTGATGATAAATTGAGAGGCATTTCATCTTACATATGAATACTAATAATCTACCTGATAACATAGAAGAAGATCCCTTCCATCATATCTCAGGGAACAGGAATTCAGATTTGAGAAAATGTATTCTCATTATTGCAGAAACTAAATTGTATTGCATGATGTGTGTTTAGAGAGTGTGTGTGTTAGTTACATGATATCATTTCAACCAAAAAAATTGGAGGGGAGAGGTAGTTGAAATCGTTTGGCTACATAACTCTATATTATAACTTTTAAGAAGTTCAGAAAAACTACCTGACCTCGCTGCTGTGACCAAATTGGAGACAAGTGACTCAGAGCTCTTTAGTCCCTCCTAGTAAAACTTACAGTTCAAGGTGGGTTGATGAAAAATTGTGGTTTGGATCGAGATTCTTAAGAAAATTTCAGACCGATTTGAATATCGTAACAGATTTTTCGAATTCTATTCTATTGGTATGAGCATCTTTTATCTATTTCCTTTTCCCTTTATTCTATTTTCCTCTTGAGCTAAAGCACAGACTAACAAGATGTTAGCAACAGAGGTCTGAAACTGGTATCATTTGTGTATGATGGTGCAGGCATGGATGATCCTGGTAATGTCACCCTTCCACACAAGAATCAATTTCTACAAGGCCTATTTGATTCAACTGAAGAAGGCAAGACGAATGAGCAAATGTGGTGGGCTACTTCGCTTGGTCATTGCTGGGCAACTTTGAATGGAGATCATGGTACATTTTGAGGTTTGGCATTGTCTATGTTGACTGCAAGAACCTCAAGAAGTACCCAAAGATGTCTCTGCCTATTGGTTCAAACAGTTGCTTGGTCGAAAGAAGCATTAAGCGTCTGGGGTTTCATCTTCTTATTTATGTTGCAGTTGTAAAACTCTATGCATTTTCGAGTTATCAGTCACTCAATATCTTCTTATTTTTGTTTCAGTTGATTAGCCGTGCATGTAACTCTCTCTCTCTCTCTCTCTCTCTCTAAGTGTCCCCTCGGTATCCTTGTAGTACCCATAGTGTATAAAGTTCTTCCTAAAATTCAATTTTTTTGTTAAACGATCATTTACGAAGTTTTCATGGATTTTGAAAAAAAAAAAAACAAGACTTTTCTACAAAAAAGTCCCAACTTTTTTTTAAAAAAAATTAAACACAAATAATGCATAATTTTTTTTAAAGTCTCAAATAAACATTTAATATAAATATATTTATTATTTAATATTTTTGATGCCTTATTCAACACTTTTTGTCGATTTTTTTTTCAAATTTTCAGATTTTGTTTTTTGTTTTTTTTTTGAAATTTCCTCTTAAATGAACAATTACCAAATTCCAACTTGGCAACTATGAGTACTTCAACCTAAGATCCAACTTAGAGGAGTAGCGTGCTCCTCCTAATGGATGGAATAAGTCGGCTATGAATAGTGCGGGTACCTTTTTTTTATGGTCCACTTTATTTAATGCTCGATAAACAATGCACAAACTAGGGTTACCCGATTTGGGTCCCACCAAATGGCCCGAAAAAGGAGAAAAAAACATGAAATTGCACAAGATCCCGATTGCCTGTACCATCGATCTATGTGCGACTCGTGTCCTACTTATTCTCACGCATTTCTTACTCTCAGCCTCCACCAACAATCAGTATTTAATAGTGCTTTAACTGATTAAAATAGAGACAAGTGATTGGTGGAGACTCAGAGTAGGAAAAGCATGAGAGTAGGCTACCATTTCTCTTTGAAGGAATCCCAAAATTAAATTAGCACCAGGTCTTGGAGAGTTGAACATCCGTTTCGTCCGTTAACAACCAAGAGTAGCACTAGGTCTTAGAGAGTTGAACCTCGATCTTAGAGGGTTGAATCTCCGTTTCGAAATGTTGGGGCCCTGTTAACAACCAAGTGTAGCAGTAGGTCTTAGAGAGTTGAACCTCGGTTTCGAAACGTTGGGGCCCCTTCAACAACCAAGTGTATGGGTTTATTATCTCGTCAACATGGAAGGCATGGAACATATGGACCTTCCTCTTTTCTTTGTATAGAAAGGGATAGAGGATACTAAACCTCATACAAGTGGTGGCTATTTAAGTTGCCACGTGCCTTCATCACATGCATTAATAGCTTGGACAAATTCTCTACAAGATTGAAGTGGTCAATATGTGTAGAGAGAGAAATACTTGTAATTATTTATTTTTTAATTTTTTTTGTTATGAATAAGATGATCTCCTCAACAACCTAGGAGATCTTTTCTTTGAGCTAGAAAATTAAAACGAGTCGAGTTCGAGCTAAGCCATGTTTAATTCATCTCGGTTTGAAGCTCGGCTTATTAAGGCTTGAGCTCGGAACGGCTTGGCTTGAACTATTATATTATATAAATATCATATAGGGTGCTTCATGTAAGAGGGCATGCTTTGCATTTTTATTATCTAAAAGGACATGCTTTTAACATATTTATATAAAAAAAAAAGGCATGATTTGCATTTTTATTACCTAAAAGGGTATGCTTACGACATATTTACCCCTTAGTTCATATAAAACTCAAACGCTTAATTATAAGGGTAATATTGGAATATATACCCTATTTGGTAAAACTTTCAAACCATGCCCTTTTAGGTGATATTTTTGACTTAGGGTGACTAAACGATACTCATATTTGATTTTTGTGCTATACAGGTTAACCTTTTATTATTTCTTTTAACAAAGTTAAAAGCATTTCTTCTTCCCCTTTTCTTCTTCCTCAAGTAACAAAACTCAAAGTCATCTGTCCCTCTCGCCTCTCCTCTACAGGAGTTCTACCTAAAGTAACAAAAAACCCAGACCCACCCCTAACCCTCTCGCATGTGGAGGAAATGGAGTACAAGAGTACTTTTGTTTCTACTTCAGGAGATTCTTGTATAAAATGTTCATCTTATATTTGTTGTGTTGGAGGTTTATTTGCCATTTGTGGTCCATGAATTTCTTCATTTAATTTGTGTTGTGTTGTGTTGTGTTGATCTACGGTTTCACAGCAACCATATTCTTCTTATCATGGTTTCTTCCTTAGGAATTTCTTGCTTCTCTTTAATACTTCTTGTTGATGTTTTGTAGTTCACATTACCAGAATCGCTTCACAAATAATTTCTTCGAATGGGATTGAATCTTGTTTATATGATAAGTCGAGTTCGAGCCAAGTCCTGAGCTCAAGCTTGAAGATTCATGGTTTAGCCGAGATTCAAACCTTTACTTTCGGGTTGTAATCTAGTTGGAGTCAAGCTTGTTGGTGATAGATACAAACATCATGTCTAGTTTAGATCAAAATGTATATGCATAAAAATAAGCCCATTATTTTTCACCTTATATGTGAAATCCAAGAGCATTGTCAATTATTTTTTGTGCTCGCCACGTTTATGTAGATCACCTGTTGATACATACATATGGAGAGAATGTGTTAAAATAAATCCATATAATGATACGTACATACATCTTTTAAGTGAGAATAAATAACCTTCATTTTCAGATTCTTCCACCATAACTTGAGCATTAGACTGATCTTGTCGAGCATGATGACGAACTTGAGTCAATCGAAGACTTCTGTGATGAATGGTACATCCAATACTTCGATCATTGATAGAAATTTATTGTGTGGGTAAACGTAGTCGACACGGATCTAAGTAATTTTCATCATCATTCAGTTGTGTTCCATTGTTAGAAATTTGATTTGATGGAAATTGTCGCGCCATGCATCGTATATAATGTAGTTGCAATCTTCCATGTTGAACATTACCGTGCATTGTTTCACTGCATTGAAGTCATCAAGCACGTCATGTGTTAGGCTGTCCCCGTGTAGAAGCAAATTTTCTCTATCTTGTTCTCTATTTGTATCCATCATCGCAGGAACTCATGTTTCCTCTACCATTGTTGATGGCCGTGATGGTGATTCCAAATCTGTCCTAATAATGTGATCTCGTCTGCGGCGGTACACACTCCGTTGTTGTTCCATTCGTAGCTCCTTTTGCTCAGTGGTCATTCGAGACCACTACCGATGCGCTCTAATTTTGGATTGAGCAAACTCTCTTTGTTTTCTATCATCCTTAGTCATCTCGACGTATGTATCTTCTGATTTTCTCAATTCGTTATTCAATTGGCCAGCCATTTAAAGTTTGAATTTTTTAGAAATGAAACGTAAATAATTATGGAGTAAACATGAACGGCAAAATAATACTAAGTAACAGAGTTGTAAAATACATTTAAAAGTAGAGTTTAAAAGAAAATAACACATTGATATAAATCTGAATTAGAGTAAGACTAAGCACAAATAACATCATGATATGAAATGTAGATAATTATGAAGAAAACATGAACTAGAAAGTAATACTAAGTAACTAACTTGTAAATTACAGTTAAAAGTAGAGTTTAAAAGAAAATAACACATTCATATAAATCTGAATTCACTCACACACACACCATGTACACACTCACACACACCTGTGGCCCAAGGCCCAACCCCAAGTGCACTCATACACCCTCTTTATAAACAAAAATAAGTAGTCTATTTGAGTACAATAATCAAACAACTTAAGCATAAGTTTAAGTCACCAATGTGTCCTCGTGTCCCTTTTGACAACCATTTAACCCTAGGTAAGGTCAATTAAAGTTAATATTTGTTTAAGCATAAGAGCAGTGATCAGGGTTCGATGTTTAAGTCACCACTCACGCCTCATGTCCCTTTTGACACCTATTTAACCCTGGTTAAGGTTAGCTAAATTAAAGTTATTAAATTTTTTAAGCATAAGAGAAGTGATTAGAGCACCCGGGTTCCGATGCTTAAGTCACCACCGTGTCCTCATGTCCCTTTTGACACCCATTTAACACTGGTTAAGTTATCTAAATTAAAGTTAATTTTTTTTCTAAAAACCCTTAGGATTGCTTAACCCTAGGGATGAGTGAATCTTAGCCACAGTTGGTGAGTGTTAAAAATAGGGGCGTGGAAGAATAGTGATTAATGAAACCAAGGTCCTCGCTGCTTAAGTCACCACTGTGTGCTTGTGTCCCTTCCGACACTCATTTAACTCTGGTTAAGGTTAATTAAATTAAAGCTAATGTTTTAAATTTAAACAGAAATTTGAGATGTTTTTGATGTGTGTTCTTTATGTGAGAAGCTCGGTCTTTTCAATATTATTGTGCAAAGTGACTCCAAGATAATTATTGATGTTATTAATGCGTTTATTGAGCCCGCCTTGGAAATTGTGGTATTGGTGGAAGAAAATCAGTTTCCTCAAAGACAAATGCAACATGATTTTTCAACATACTTATAGAGAGAACAACCAGGTAGCTGATTTTTTTGTCCAGAGAAGCTTGTAAGAAATTTGAGAGCAAAGTTTTCAAAGATATTCGGGACATGTCGTTGACTAGTCAAGGCATTATTTGAATTGACCACTCTTCGAAATTTAATATTAGATGTTAAATGGGTAGGTTGTCTAAAGGGATTTTGGTTTTATGTCCTCCCCCCCACCCCACCCCACCCCACCCCACCCCCCTTAGTCTGTAATAGGTTTTTGAGATTTTAATAATCTGGTAAGGGTCTGCCAAACCCTCACCTCCACTAGGTGACTTTATTTTTTATTTTAAAAAAAAAACCCTTACATAATGGAAACTGTCGATAAGTTAAGCAGTTCCCTGAGCAAAAACCCTCAAGTTGCATGTGAAATTGCCAGAATAAATGGATTTATCCAAAGTGCCGAGCAACCAACCATGGACCTGGAAAAGCAAACTACTTACTGTTTCTGAAGAAAATGATTCTATTAAATTTATATAAAAGTTACCATAAAAAAAGTTCATTAAAAAACTTAAATCTTGATTATTGGAAACTCAAAACTAAAGTTACGTAATGTTTCTGAAAAAAATTCTGAACTTCAATATGATTCTATTAAATTTATCTACAACCTACCATGGAAAGAAGGAAAAAAAATACTTGAATCTTCACTAAGTAATAAAAAAAAAACAGAAAAATGTTCTTAGAGGAATCATAACAGCAAATACACATGTCAATTTACCCCAAGAACCAAATATATCAAAGCATAAGTATAGAAAGTCATGTGAAAAAATCAAATATACCAAAAATCCCATGCATATCAATGTTCAATTTGAAAGGAAAAAAAGAGTATGCATCCTACAAATAGGAAAGAAATAATAGACCAAGCCCTAGAACAGGATTATGAGGGACGCCTCTTATTCAATAGAGCATCTGAACATGTGCATGAAAATAATCCATTAAAAATAAATCGAAATTACAGTAATGGGAATCATACCTTAGAACACTATGAGAGAAGTAAATTCCAGATTATTCAAGAAATTTATACAATAAAGCAAACCCATAAAGTAAAGAAAACCAAAAATAGTAGAGAAATAGAGATATGGGAGAAGAACTGAGAATAATGGAGGATGGAGAAGAAAGAAGGTTAGGAAAAAATTTACCATGATCGATCTCTTTACGCCAATGCAAGAGAAGAGTGAAGACTTAGAGGAGGAGTACCCGCCGACAGCAATGATCTGGGGGCGGCAACAATCGGCGAAATGATTTGGGGGCGGCAATAATCGACGATGGGCGAGAGAGGATGAGAGAGCGTGAGCGGGAAATTGAAATGGAGAGGGAAAATGAAATGGGGAAATGGTGGGAAACATCGTGCTATTAAAAGGCTTGGAGTGAATTACATAAATGCCCCTGTTCATCTATGCATCGTGCTATTAAAAGGCTTAGAGTTTATGGTCTTGAAAAAGAAATAATTAATCTACGTGCTCTTCCCTCCTCCTATTATAATAGTAATAGTAATAAACAAGAATAGTAAAGATAAATAGTGAGTTCATATTAAATAATATTATTTGGATTCAATAGAGAATTTTAATATTATTGAATTCAGGGAGAGTTCAATCGTTCCCACGATTCAACATGTGTCCCCTTTAATCTTTATTAACCATGGTTAAGATCCTTTAATCCTTAGTGCTCACTAATCTGATCTTAGTTTTTTGAAAAAAAATATTTAAAAAATTATTAACTCTAAGATTTAAAAATTCTTAACTAGAGTTTAATATTTTTTAAATATGTTTTTTTCCAAAAACTCAGGTTAGATTTTTGAACATTAAGGGTTAGAGAATGTTAGCCACAGTTAATAGGGTTAAAGGGATATGTGTTGACCTGTGGGTGCGATTGAACTCTCCCTGAATTTAATTGCGATTGGCTGTGATTCGATCTACTAGTTTGGAAAGATTTTGAATTTTTTTATAATACTTTATAATAAAAAAATCAAAAATATTGGGAGCCATGACCCTAGCCTTATGGCTCCGCCTCTGATTGGACTGAATCCAGAGTCTTTGTTCGTCTTCTCCAGAGCTCCCAACACCCAACATGTACTCTCCCTCTCTCCACCTAGGTATAAACTACGATGCAGATGCTTGAATCTAAGGAATTTTTGTAGGATCATGTGGCTACAAGCCCTTGATCGGAATAACCACGGTTGATGGATAAATCCAGATTAATAGAAAGCCTCAATCCGTTGGGTAAAACTTAGTTGCATACATACATTCATACACCTCACATGCACTATATCATCACTCATGCTTTAAAGCAAAATAAATATCTATTATATATTAGTATTTTTTTCTCATGTTGCATATGCATGATCATGATATGCATGTTGACATTTTGGGACGTCTAATGATGGGACACGTCTGGTCAGATTGGGTAGCTTGATCAGAGTGTACCATTAAATGGTGTAAAACCAAGTCAACAGCCACAACGGCTAGTTTGACCGGAGTAAAACACATTTATTAGCTGGATAACCGTTTTGACCAAGGGGTGTGGTGAGACAATAAAGTGGTTTAATCCAGACCGTAGATCTAGTAACACTTTCCTTTGATCAAGTTATAAGAATTAATGACCCAACGGATCAATTATTCTCTATATAAAGGGTCTTCCCTTCTTTGGGAAAGACACACAAGGAAAGGAGGATAAACCACTACTTACTGTTAGAATAAATATAAGCAATTTAAATTAGTATAGAAAATATATCAAAATATTTTTTAGCAAGAGATAAATAATCTAGATGACAGAGTGGTAGTAAATGAATAAAAGAAAAAAAATCCTCAGCGGTAGAAAACTTATCAGTATAATTTGATCGAGGCACATGTTGGACACGCTGTCCTTAAGGTGAAATTCGCCCCCTGCTGGTTCTCTCTAACCGTGATGCTCACAGGAAACTTGGCGGTCACCCCCAGGATACAACGATCAACACCAAGGAGAAGGAGCACTCTGATAACCTTGGTCTACAGCGACCTCGACTATGATCCAGCCCAAAGTATTGAAAACAATAAATCTTGATTAAGACAAATGAGAAATATGCAAATAAAATCCCATGAGTATATCTCTTGGAAGAGAAACTAAGCCTCAATTTATAGAGGTAAGGCAACCCAAAATAATGGAGCAATAAGGCCCCAAAAACCCATGTTTTCTAAAAGAAAATTGACCTCATAAATCTAAAATGTAACTCCACATTTACTACTATTAAAAGAGAGTTAACCAAAATAAATGAGATTGTAACGGTAAAGAGATTCTCAAAAGGGCAAGGTTAAATACCAATAGAAACTCCTTCAAACTTTTGTTTTACAACCAAAAAAAATATAACACTTACCTATTTTGATTTGTGAAATAAGTGTGTGAAAATCCTACAAGGAGAAATCCTCATACAACATTGGGCATCGTCACAAAGGTTATAGCTTAGATCAGACGATCCTTATTTTGTCAAATGCTATCATAGCATTCCATTTTCGCATCGTAGCCCTTCAATTTTTATTACTGCAATGCAAATGTTCTCTCTCTCCTCTCTACCTAGCTCCCTCTCTCTCTCTCGATCTCTTACTTTGCATTTTCTTTGATTCCTTTTTCCCTTTTGATTTCTTTGTTTTTTCTCTTACTATATATCTTTTGCTTCCAAGACAATCTTTTGAAATATTTTACCATTTGAAAGAGAAGTTTTGTAGGGTTTTGCTTATGAATCTTTTAGAAGGGTTTTGCTTGTTTACCCATCTAGGGTTTTGGTCATGAACTTATTTGAGGCTTGCCGATGAACTCATCTAGGGTATAGGGCTTTACTCATGAACTCATTTTCTGCTATGCATAAAATTAGTGGTGAGCACTTACCACATCGAGATACATCAAAACAACTGCATATGAGACTATGTACGAAAAACAGATGCAATTTGCTATTTGGTATATGTGTATGAACAACATGAAGCAATTTCCATTATTAAATTGATTGTAATTAGCCTATAACTTGAGTTGAAATTGTAGGGCGTGTGTGGTGTATGCAGTTAGTTTGGTATAAAAATATATATATATATATATATATATATATGCACAGAAAACTAATTACTGGTCAGTGCTAACAACAAAAACAAAACCAAAAGAGCTAATAAATGTATAACTTATGATGAGTAACTTGAGGGAAAGCCGCCCCAAACTCATAACACATCCCCTTTCGTTATATTTCATGGTTCATAACTGGGTACTCTTCAAAAAATAGGGAAGCTAAAAGATAGTGTCCGTCCTCATGTAAATGCTACAGAACATAGCATAGATATGATTTCTTCCTTCAGATTTATACAATAACATATTAAAATTAAATAGCTTAAGATCATCAATGGCACCATAATCATTCCTATTTGTGGCCGAAAGCTCCAATATAGAGAGAGAGTGAGAGGCCGCTCACGTGATCCGTGTCTTCAAGAGATTTCAAATCTGAGACTTGGGAGGCTACAATTGCCGGAGGTAGAGGAAATCTTCACCCAAGCTTATCAACAAACACCAGTATCATTTATTTTATTGCATTAACTAACTGAATGGTATTTCAGGTATTTTTAAATATTTTAATCATGACATCATCAAAAATCATCCTGTTAGTAAGGGCATACTAACAAAGGAGGTACTTGTTACCAACATCTAAAGTAGAGGGGAGGCCAATGTAATTTTGTAAATAAGAGGGGAGGTTTGTGCAATTTCGCCAAACCTCATGGAGGTGAGTGTAATTTACCCTTACAAATATTAACCATGATTAGTAGGGTTAATTTTTAACACCTTTTAAATATTTTTTAAAATTTTTAAATATTAACCTGTGGGTGTACTAAATTTAATTTTTTTAAATACTAACCCTTAATTTTAAATATTTAAAAAATTAACCTTTTTTTTAGAAAGTGACAGGGACTTCTCATCCGACAACTACAACCCTAACACCAATAACAGTGGAAACAGACACACAACTCTGTCAAACTTCTGTAGAAAACAGTCGTGACTGCCCATGGGAAAAAGTAAAAACAGTCGTGCCTGCCCATGGGAAAAAGTAAAAGAAAAGAAAGTGAGAGGAAATAAAATAATTTTTCTTTTGGGTGTTTGGTATTAAAGAAAAGAAAGTAAAAGAAATAAGTTGATATTCCCAAATTACCCTTCATAATAATTCATTTTTATATGAAGTTTAATAGATGATGTTGACGTTAGTTCAAGGGTAAAATAGGAATTCAAATTTTTTAACATCACTTTCTTGCAAAATAACCTATGTTTTTTGAGAGAAAATTTTAAAAGAAAGTGGGAGAAAATTATGCACTAAAAGACAAGAATCTGTGGGTCCACAGATTCTTTAAAATTCCTTCCCAACCGAATACTTCTTTCCTTATAATTTTCTTTTACTTTCCGTCACAGAGCCTAAAGGGGGTGGTCTGGCTCAAAAGATGGCTCATTTTGCGCTCCAAAAAAACTGCTGAAAAAAACTCATTACGTCTATGACTGGACTCTACAAACAGCTTTGTATCCCCTCAGACTGCTGAGCTTTTGTTTTTGTGAAAATATTTAGCTTGTATCAGAATTTGGGAGATTGTTGAATCCAAAGGGTTAGGAAATCTTAATCATGGTTAAAATTTAAAAATATTTAAAATTAGCCTGTGGGTGCATGAAGTTTAAATATTTAAAAATATATTTTTTAATATTTTAAAAATATTTACAAATATTTAATCAAAATTTAAAAAATATTTTTAAAATATTTAAAAAATGTTAACACCCACGAGTTATATTTTTTTAATATTAACCCTAAGGTTACATTTTTTAACCATGGTTCATATTAAATGTTTTTAATATTTTTAAATTATTTAAAAAAATATTAAGTTATTAACACATCCCAACTGTGGTTTTTATAAAAAAATTAACCTTATGGTTATTTTTAATTTTTAATTTTTAAAACCAAGGTTAGATTGTTGAACTCAAAGGGTTAAAGAATCTTAACCATGATTAATAGGGTTAAAAGGGACACATGTTGACCTGTGGGTGCGGTTGAACTCTCCCAAGTTCAATCGCGATTGGCTGTGAATTGTGATTTGATCTCGGTGAAAAGGGTGAAAGACTGGCTGGGGCAAAAAAGTTAGGGTCCTTAACTCAATCGTGATTGAATTGTGATTCCATTAAACTTACAAAGTGCCGGACTTTACAAGTCTCCGCGAAAGAACGGTGTAAGCACCCCATTTTTACACCCTCTTTTAACCAGGGTTAATATACTTAACCAGGGTTAGCTTGCCTTAACTCTAGGTCTAACCTCGAGCACATGACTCAATCCCGGCCCATAAGCCCATTAACCAAGACCCCTTTGCCATAGCCTAACACCTAGTCACCCAAGCTCGTTTAGGCACATGCTGATTTTTCTTCTTGGAAGAAATGTTAGTGTGTAGCTAGCACACATTACTAGCCAACACCACCCATACCACCAACCCACTCACTTTTTCTTTTATATATAAAATGAAAACAAAAAGAATTTTGATAATTAATATGCATGGCAGCTTTGTTAATGGGTTGGCACACACTGTTTCTTTTTAAAGAATAGTGTGTTGCTCACGCAATTGAAGCACACCCTTCCTTGAAGCTTTACTACAAGCCCAGGTCCCCTTTAATGTTAAACTCAGATAACCGGGAGTCTCTAGCTTGGCCAGGCCCGTTCTTTGCAAAACCAAATGGTGATAGCTGCGCAGAGTGGCCTGCGCACCTCTGTGGCACCTTGAGTTGACTCCGCCCCTACCTCCACCTTTATTTACACCCATGCCATAGCCCTCCCTCGGGTCTATTTAAACCACACCACCTCCACTCTTTGGAGGGAGGCTCGGGAATTGATTTTCAAAAGGGTCATAAAAACTCAAGGAAGAAGAAGGAAAAGAAGTGGAGACCCACCCAAAAAAAAAAAGCTTGTCTTAGACTTCCAAGTGAGCATCCCTACCTCTACCAGTGAGAGAGTATGATTGGTATAATGTGAGTGATTTAGCCTTTGGCTGAATACTCTCATACCTAAACACTCTTGAGGTCTTAAAGATACCCTTCGAGCTCAAACTCGCAAAGGCGAGGGTAGGCATACCCTGCACATTTTTTTTCTTTGCTTATCAAGTTAACTTTACTTTGCCAAGAAGGAGGACCCCTCCCCTTGAAAACTAAAGGCTCCTCTACGTTGCCTATGGAAATGTAGGGGGGCCCCACGGTCACAAGAGGAGAGGTACTCCCTCTTTTTCCTTCCTCATTTCTGTCATTTGCATTTTTTTATCATCTCATGATAGTTCAAGCTTTAAACTCAACCCTGTGCAAACTAAAGAGAGTGAGGACTCCATTTCAGGCCTTTTCCTAACCTATGAGAGAAGCTAAAATTATCCCCCAGAAGTTGTTAGCCCTGCTAAACACTTCAGGATAATCCCTTCTTGAGGTTGCATCTATCCCCTCTTGGAGTCCCTTTTGAAGAAGAAGGGAGTTCGTAGGCCCTCTCCCCTCTATTTTAATTCCATTTATTGTTTGGTCATCTACTTGTTTAAGTTCTTAAGGAGGACCTCTCCCCTCTGCAAGATCATTCAAGGTCTCCCATGTTACTTCATGTGATATAGGAGGTCTCTTGAGAAATAAGAGAGGTTTATTCTCTTGAGTCTTGTTTTACATTCCTGAAGGTTAATTTGATTCAGCTGGGGAAGGGGGGCTTTTAGCAAGATAGAATCCTTAGGAGGGTGTTATCATGGCTGGATATTGTTCTGCAAAACATATGAGCAAATAGCGGCATCACTGCCTGAAGCACAGAACAGTATGCAGGCACGTAACACTTCCTATCGGCTAGGGTTGTCTAAGATTGTCCTATCTTTTTTTTTTTTTCTTTTTTTTTTTTCTTTCTTTTTCTCAAACCATTCCTGGGTCTCATTGTAGAGCTTTATTTCTTTTGGCATATGTGATTCTGTCTCATTTCTATTGGAGCCTGAAGTGCCAACACTGAATGTACTAACGTTGCAGGAGACACTAGAAGTTGGATTCTCACCTGACTGTCACCTTTGGTGGTTTGAACCATTAGAGTATTTTGGTTCGTTTGGGGGTCTTCCAGCTACTTGAGAAGGCCTTTAACTTATTGAGCCCGTCTAAAGCTAAGACAGATTTGAGCTTGATCCATAACCTTCTAAGCTAATCTCAAGCCTTAGCTTAAACACTTGGCGCACCTTGCCTGTCCTCAAGACATTGCCTCCTTATCCAAAATAGTGTTGATTTCAAGACTGTGCCAACACTGTTTTGGATTGTGGGTGTCATCTAAACTTACTCAAGTTCTATCACTTGGGCCTTAGGACCCTAAAATCTCTATAGCATGGCCAACCCTTAACCGAGGTTGAACTAACCTTAGTTAACATGTGTTTTTTTTTTTTTAGTCCAGAATGTTAGATCATTCTAGGCCTTGTGGTTTTTTTTTTTTTACTATCTTTATACCATTAATTAGGGTTATACTTAACCCCAATTAATCTCACTTGCCACATAGACCTCTAATTAGGGTTACACTTAACCCTAGTTAATTCTCATACCCTAGGTTGGACTTTAATTTGGAAAAGCTCCAAAAAAAATTGAAAAACAATCAAAAATACAATAACAATACAAAATCAAAAAGACCAAAAAAGACCACATCCTTGCTTGCTTGCTTTCTTAACTACGGTTAGGCTCCCTAATCACAGTTAATACCCTCCTAACTACGGTTAGGCCATACTTTACACTTGACCAACCCGGTCAGTCAATCCCTAGCCTCTGGGTTAGACCCTTGACCACCCTTGCACACACACACACCCCTTAGCCTTGGCACGGGCTCAAGTGCTAGAACTATGCTCGGTCTGATCTCACCCCTAATGTGAGTACGTAGGCAGCCCAACACGGGCCCGACCCTAGTTAGCTTTTACTTTCTTCCGGTTAGTATAAGTTACATACTTTGGCATTTGATTAATCTCGATCTTAACTTTGGCCTAAACCTAGTAAGTAGGGAACCACTTTATGTGAAAGTGTCGGGGTGCCTAACCCCTTCCCCGAACTTAACCGAACCTCTTACCCCGATCTTCGATCGCGGACCAAGCCTTATCCAACATTCTCGGGGGACTTATCCCTTCTGAATTAATAAGTGGCGACTCTAAATCCCAGTGAATAATTTTCCGTGCTCACAAACGGACCCTTTAATGACTTTCATTAATAATTATATAAACAAAAACAAGTCATTTTGAATAATCAAAAGGAAAAAAAATGGGGTTAAGGGCCCTAACTTTTGGACCTGGTTTACGCTCTGACAACTCCAAAAGGGAAGCAATAGTATTGATGGAATGTCAATGGGTCCGGCTTGGCCCCTTGCACCTTGCACCCCTTACTAGGATTGAAGATATAAGGCCTTGAACCCCAATGGATATCCGTTTAGATTCGTTTACTTCCCGGGATTTTTCCTAGTGACTTACTTTTATCACAATATTCTTAATTATTACCGTGCATATTATTTTTTAATTTAAATATTAAATAATATATTTTAAGAATATTTCATAAATTTTATTTTTAATAGTATAAGTTTTTTATTATTTGTTATACATTATTATTTATATTAATTAATTAATTTTATAATAATAATTTATTATTTTAATAACATTTATAGGAAAATCATCAATTTCTTAATATTAAACTTAAATTAATACACCTAAGAATTGGAGATAAGAGAGAACTCTACAATAGTGGAGATAGATAGAGCTCTAGGATGAGATAGTGGGTCCCAAACCTGTAAGAGTTGGAGATAAGAGAGGAGTCTACAATAGTGGAGATAGAGAGGACTCTAGGATGAAATAGTGGTCCCAAATTTGAACGGTGGAGATTAAAGAGAAAAGCCACATGTCATCTCTAAAATAGAACTTATGAGATTTGAGGGATTGAAGTTTGGAGAGCAAAGAAAAAAGTCTTATTTCTTTATATTTTTTAGGGATTTTTTTTCAATACCCATAAGGTATCTAAACATACAATACCCTTAGGTCTGAACTGTCCAATCTAAAGATGGATGGTTTGGATGTGTTCTTATGAAGACACACTTATCCCTTAATTTTTGCATGGTTGTTCAGTGCATGTTCTTGGGACATGCTACTGCCGGTAACCAATTAGAATCGTGGACAGATGAACGGCCACAATTCTAAGGTACTTAAGCTTTCCATACACTAGGGGTATTGAAGTGTTACTCAAAGTAGAGACCGAATAAAAAAAATCAAAAATAAATCTCTACTCTCTTTATCCCTCTTATCACAATCCCCGTAAAATATCTCTCCACATTCTCTCTCTCCTTTTTATCTCTTTTTATGCATCTTATCACAATCCCCTAAAATCTCTCTACGTGCTCTATCTATCATTCTTATCTCTATCCCTCTTATCACAATCTCCTAAAATCCCACGAATGATTTTTGAATTGTGAGGAAGACATGTGTATCCCCTAAAATTCCTCAAATAGTTTTTGAATCGAGAGGGAGACGTGTGTGAGAGAGAGCTAACGGTTGAGATTTAAAAAGGTTGCCACGAGCATCCTTAAAATAGAATGCATCGGATTCTTAGGATTGAAGATTGAAGAGCAAAGAGATGGGTTAGGTGTCACTTATTTCTTTATATTATATTACTAGCAAAGACCCCGTGCGATGCACGGGATAATAAGTCTAACTCATTGAATTACAAATAATATTTAATTAGTTAAAATAATTTAACTTTATATTTTTAGAAAAAAAATTAACCACATGAATGAGTGAATTATATTCAGGGTTAAAAAATTGAGTATTTTTTCTAAAAACTAAGGTTAGAATATTTAACCCTAAGGTGAGTAAATCTTAATCATAGTATTTGATTTGTTTTATTGTCTGGTTTTAGGGTATACGTGGTTGGCTTGTCTTGATTCTCATCTGTTTATTAGTTGTTAGGGGTTGTGCAGATTTTCTACACAACGGATTTTGGCAGCGTTGGTCGCAGCCTGCTCCCCCGCCATGGCAAGGCTACAACCTCGAGTCGTGTAGATTTTCCAGGGTCTCTCCCATTGTAAATCACATTTAAAGAACCAAAAGATAATCTAAAGAACATAATTAAACAAGCATGTTTTTTTATTCAATCAAGAAGAGACATCGACCAAGAAAAATCAAGAAGAGACGTGGATCAAAAAGATTCAAGAAGAGACATTGATAAAAGAAGACATTGATAAGTAAAAAATAACACTAACCTCAAACTTCGATCGAGAATTGATAAAAGACTTGTAAATTTCTTCTAAGATAGCCTTTTGGCAAATAGGTTGACTGGCCAAATTTATGGAACAGAGGTTGCTTGTGGAGGAGGTTTCTTGTGGCAAAACGTGAGTATTGTTTGGAGATAGATAGAGATAGAGATGTGAGAGAAAATTTAGGAAGAGGGGTGTGAGAGACTTGAGTAGATGGTGTATTATTTGGGGAGATAGATAGAGATAGAAATGTGTGAGAAAATTTAGGAAGAGGTTGGAGGTAGTTTTGTTTAACATAGTAGAAGAACGGTGAAGATTAAAGAGGGAAGCCACATGGCACCTCTACGATAGAACTCATAATAATAATAAGACAACTCTAAATATGTGTTATGAATTATGATTGGGCTTGGATGTGTTCAAATGCCTGAGGCATGGGTTTGGATAATTTAAACCCATAACTCGAAATCTTAAAAAAAGCCCAAATCCACCTATTGACTGGGTTGGGCCGATATCACCCAATTTGAATGCTTAGTTTGGGGCTTTGACATGGTTGGGCATAACATTTAACAAAGTAAGATCTGTTTTATAGTTTGATTGATTTTTCTGCTAGACGGTCATGAAGAACCGTGGGCCTTCCCTAAACTTGGCTGATTAGATATTGTATTAGCCAAAATTTGGAACAGGCTTGATAAGTAAAAAATTACACTAACTTCAAACTTCGATCAAGAATAGATAAAAGACTTGTAAATTTCTTCTAAGATAGCCTTTTGGCAAGTAGGTTGACTAGCCAAATTTATGGAATAGAGGTTGTTTGTGGAGGAGGTTTCTTGTGACAAAACGTGAGTATTGTTTGGAGATAGATAGAGACAGAGATGTGAGAGAAAATTTAGGAAGAGGGGTGTGAGAGACTTGAGTAGATGGTGTATTGTTTGGGGAGATAGATAGAGATAGAGATGTGGGAGAAAATTTAGGAAGAGGTTGGAGGTGGTTTTGTTTAACATAGTAGAAGAATGGTGAAGATTAAAGAGGGAAGCCACATGACACCTCTACGATAGAACTCATAGGATTGTTGGGATTGAAGATTGGAGAGCAAAGAGAGGGAGTTAGGTGGCACTTATTTGTTGGGGGTTAGGTGACACTTATTTTTTTATATTATAGATAAATAGATAGTAGTAGATTAGGACAAGTCATTAATGATAATCAATAAAAATACGAGAATGAAAGCATCTAGCAACTACCCATTAACATCTAACAGATCCTCCAGGTTCACTCACCTTCAGGAGAGGGTCACACAATTTTTATAGGGATAAGTATCATTAAGTTACCCTAAATACAAAATATCACCTAAAAGGGCATGGTTTGAAATTTTTTACCCAATAGGGTATATATTCCAATATTATCCTTAAAGTGTTCCGCTTTTATATGCATAGCTTTAGGGTAAACATGTCAAAAGCATGCCCTTTTTAGTAATAAAAATACAAAGGGTGCCCTATTTGATAAATATATCAAAAGCATCCCTTCTTAGGTAATAAAAAAATGTTTCCTTCAATTGCCTTGAGTAATCACCTTGTGGTGTTGTTGAGTTTACCAAAAAAAAGGTAATAAAAATGTTAGGCATGTCCTTTTAGGTGAAGCGGCCATTTTTATATCTCTTAACAACTACCAATTAAGAGATTGAAAAAGTTGTGCACCAACCCTTATAGGTAATATTTTACGTTATCACCCCAAATTCAGTAGCTATAATAAGTTATGAATAGATTATCTACTATGCAATCACATCAATGCCATGTGCTAATCTTTATCCTTACCAATAACATCACACCTTGTGCCCTTGTTTGTTTGAATCTTCAAATACGATACAATGGATTTCCGCATAATCAATTCAAAAGATTTGCATATTTTCATGATCAATCAGGAGGATTTTTTTTCTTAACAAAAAAAAAACCAAGATGATTTTTCTCAAAAAAAATTGTCATTCTATCATCTGTTTAATAACATTACAATTTTCTAAAACTCAAGTTAGGTCAAAATCCTAAAGATTGAAATTGTTTAATTAAGCTTAATGAGACACAGAGCATCACATCAACGCCGATGAAAATCCTCGAGATCGGGTCATAAGGAATTCTCATTGTATTTCTTTGACTGCTAGCAATTCCTTGTTGGTCAACATACATGAGGCATGAGTCCTTTTGCTCAATGTCGATTCTGCGTATTCCATCTTGGAGCGTCCGTAGCATATTGAAGACGAGACAATGGGTTGCAAGCGGTGTTCTCTACCTTATAGGAAGTGGAATGTCTGCCATGTTGTGGCTGGAACCTTGTGTTGCCCAGTACATGGACCCTAGAGGGGGTGATTAGGGTCAATGACACAATAAAATTTTGTCAGTCTATTTTGAGGAAATTAATAATTTAAGGCAATGCAACACGCAATAATCAAGAAGAGGAATAGAGATAGAGTTAAAGAATGCAAACACCAATGTTTTGTTCATGAAATTCAACAACTTGTCTACATCCCTGCCTTTCAGCTTCCCGCTTCAAGGATTCCCACGATTTTACTCGCACGAGCTTCTTCATCGGGTGAAGCTCAAACATTTACAATCCCTTACAGGCTAGGATACCACCTCTTACAATCTCATTTGCATGTTGGGATAAAGACCTTCAATGCAAGAGAACACCTTCTCTTGACTTCTCAAAGCTATCCGGCTTCACAGACAAGAATGCACAGATTCTTGATTTCTTTCAATACAATGAAGTTTGTGGATTTGAATCCAGATACAAGGCTCCTCAATAAGATAAATAAGATTGGAATATATCCTCTAAAAATCTCTGAAATAGGAGAAATATGGATTTCTAGGTTTTCAACGTTTGATCTTAATGAGAATTGAATACAACAAGAGATTTGATCTATATTAGTTCAAGGGTTATTTGATGTTCATAAATGAACTCATTTTATAGTTGAGCATTCAATCTAGCCATTGAGAATGCATTTAATGCGAAAATGGCCGTTAAAAAACTAGTGGTTACTAGGTTCCCGCAAGCAGTTGTCGACGGATGCACTAGAGTGCTTCCTAGATGTTGAAGGCTCAGAAGGAAAAATTCTTCCCTAGCCATTGCCTTATCCAGACGTTGATGGATGAGTATTGTATACTCTCAGATGTTGACAGATGGAACTAAAAAATTCATCTTGCCTTACTGTCTCCATCAGACGTCGACGGATAGAGAGAGGCTCCTTTTAGACATCGACAGATTCTCTGTATTTTGACAGAATTCTCAGCTTTTAGAGACCTTTATTATGAGAATGATGTCATAGGTCTTAGGGCTTTTCATTATCATGAATTTGACCATATTTTAAGATGTCTTAGGGTCTTGGAATATTATCCAAATGGGTCAAGGCTTCCTAAGGTCAATCTAGGCTTTTTGAGCTTTTGAACTTTCCAACCAATTGAAGACTTTTTACAAAAGTCCTAGACTCTTTTAAATAAATAAAAAATAAGTATTAAACCTTCTTGAGAGTCTTCACTATTCTTGTCTTGATCTTGAATGAATTTTGCTTTGTCTTCATGATCTGACTTTGATCTTTGGGTGAGAACTTGAATCTTCAACTTTGAAGGGATTAGTTCTTCACATTGACTTTCATCTTTGAGCTTTGAATGTGAATTTGGCTATCTTAGCCTTGTTTCTTGATTTCACTATTATCATTGAGTTGATCCTTGAATAATGTCTTTGACTTGATGGATCATGTTGAGTCATCATCATGCTTGAATATTGGACTAATGCTCTTTTAATTTGAAATTAACCATTACTTCATAGAACCATTAGTACCAAAAATCTCATTTCATTATTGTGTCATAATCAAAATTATTAGGAGTACATAGGGTTGTAACCTTTAGGCTAACACATTGGCACCCAATAGGGGTCTTGTGGAGACAAGTTAATTTGATCTTCAAGAGTGGCATTGATAGGCTAGCTTCTGTTGAATGTATCAGGAGTAGCAACGGTTGGAGGCTCTCTCATCCCCGAGCCCCTAAACTCCATGACATTTGAGATGAGACTAATTCTGTTGAAGTGTTGCGTGAAAATGATGATAAAATCATATGGAAACCGGCTATGGACGGTAAGTTTCCGACGCGTTCAGCTTGGTAGTTGGTCCAGGAGCCTAGGTCAACCGTTGGGTGGGTCAAGCTTGAGTGGTTTAGTCAATTTATTCTTAAGCAGTCCATGGTTGCTTGGATGACGATCAGAGGTGTGTTAATTACTAAAGATAAATTGGTCTGTTGGGGAGTGTTGACACAAGGAACTTGTGTTCTGTGTAGGATGTTGATGAGAACCACAATCATCTTTTTGTGCATTGCCCTTGTGAGCATGAAATTTTATTCACTGGTTAAATTGAGAATCGCCACCTATTTATTTTGAGGGATAGGTCTCGGGTTTAGATCAAAGTCGATGGTCTCGATTAGAGTTAGAGTAAGTGGTCCGATTAAGTCCCAAGAAAGAGGTTAGGCACCCTGGGACCCCCGTGTAGGATGGTTACCTACTCCCTAGGTTTAAACCAAATTAAGTTAAGATTAATGAAAATGCCTAAGTATTTAGAGTGATACTAATCCAAGAAAGGGAAAGTCCTAGACTAGGGTCGAACCCAGGTTGGGTTGCCTACGTACTCACCGGGATGAGATTAGACCGAGCGTAGTTCTAGCACATGAACCCGTGCCGGGGTTAATGAGAGTGTGTGTGTGCACGGGGTGGCTAGGGTTAAGGGTTGATTGACCGGGGTGGCCAAGTGCACCAGAGTGGTTAGGGTTTAGCTCGGAAACTAGGGTATGGGCCCATAGGCTTGGGTATGGGCCCGGAGGCCTAGGGTTGAGCCCAGAGGCTAAGGATTGGGCCCGGAGGCCTAGAGTCAAATCCAAAGGTTAGGGATTGGGGTCGGAGGCTAGGATTTGGGCTAAGGTTGTACCGGAGTGGCTAAGTGAGGTGTGCACCGAAGTGTTCCTAAGCACTTTAGGCTCTTGCAGGTATGGAGCTATTTGAGAGAGAAAGTGAGTGGATGCTACAATTGGACTGCTTTGGGCTCTAAATAGGGTTGCTATGGGTGAAGATGAAGGGCTCTACATGGAGCCATTACGGACTCTAAACGGGGTTGGAGAGTGAAGAGGGAATTGGGCCAAAGGACCACATTCATTCAAAGTCAAGGGAGCAGGCTAGTGTACCATTTTGTGTATTGTCTTATTTGGTGGTAAAGAGTTTTCCTTCCTAATATAGTATAAACAAGTACTCCAGATCTAAGTAATGGCCCATAAGGATGAAGTTGGGCCCCACCTGGGTGGCAATCAAGGTCGAGCTAGGCCTAGGGATTATTTAAAAACTAGATTCTAACTGAGTTAAGACTAACCTAGCAAAATTAACTAAAGAGACTTAGAGTAACCTAGATTTAACCTAACCAAAGGTGAGTTAACCTAAAAAGGATTTAGCCAAATGTTAAAGCTAGCCTAAATGCTACACAAATTTAGCCTAAGTCTAAACCAACAACAAAAGAATGTAAGTTGAACTAATCACAAAACTATACACAACAGATTCAGCCAATGCACCTAATGACTAAGTTAGAATTAACCAAAAACAGATTTTAATGATTAACTAACCTATTTGCATATTTTAAAGCTCAACTAACCTTTTTGCAGATTTCATTAACAAATCTAAAATATTTACAGATTCCATAAACTAATTAAGCCACTAACCTATTTGTAGATCCAAACTTAAACTATTTGTCGAATTTACAAACTAACTAAACTACTTGCATAAAAGAAAAGAAACTAACCTATTTGCTGATTTCTACAAACTAACTAATCTAACTTAAACTATTGACTATTTTATAAACTAACTAAACTGTTTGGAGATTTTAGAACCCAACTAAACTTAAAACTATTTGCAGAAAAAAGGAACTAACCAAGAACTAACTAACATGTACAGAGTATAAAAGATCAAACTAACTATTTCAGATTTCAGAATACTAACTAAGCATGTACAGATTTTTAAGAGAACTAACTAGCTATTAACTAAGCTTCTGCAGATCTTAAAAGAACTAACAAATTTTTAAAAGAACTAACTAAGAACTAACTAAACATGTACAGGTTAGAAAAGAGCTAAACTAATTATTGCTGATTTCAGAATACTAACCAAACCATGTACAGATTTTTAAAAGAACTAACTAAACTTCTACAGATTTTTAAAACTAACTAAACCAAACTATGTACATATTTGAAAGAAACTAACTAAGCTTTCTATAGAGAACTTGCTAAACTGCTAACCAAGCTATGCTTCTACAGATTTTTAACACTAACTAAACTACTAACCAAGCTATGTACGTATTTGAAAGAAACTAACTAAGCTTTTGTAGATTTTAGACTACTGACTAAACATGTACAGATTATTAAAGAAGTAACTAAAACCTAACTAAACTTTTGCAAATTTTAGAGGGAACTAACTAACATTTACAGATTTTTAAGGAACTAAACTAAACCATAAAAAGAACTAACTATTTACAGATTAAAAACTCAAGTTAAGCAACTAACCCATGATAAAGAAACAAAGAATGGAAGAGGAAGGTTTACCTGTGGCTACTAGTGCTGATGTGAACAAGGTGTTGGTTAATGAATGTCGCTACTTGGAGCAGATGAGGGCGGCAACTGATCTGGCCGTGGAGGTGGTTGAGCGTCTGCTACAACTGGTGAAGGCCTGGAGCTGCGATGGAGAGCTGCTATAGGAGGTGTTGCACTGTCGCTGATCTGGGTGCGAACAGGGGCTGTTTGAGGTGAAATTTGGGAGCTACTATGGGAGCTTTTTGGGCTGTTTATTGGGCGTGCACAGGTGTTTTTCTGGGACTACAAGTGGGGCAGCAGCTACTGTCTTGACGACGAGGTGTGGTATGCTCCTTGCTTGCCGGAGCCAAAAGAAGATGGATCATGGAGGAGAATGGGTGGTTTGGTGGTGACTTAAAAAAGAGTGAAAGCTCTCTTTCTCTAGGGAATATGCTACAACCAGTGAGATGCTTTTGCGGGGAAAGGGAGGGAAGAAGAACCAAAGAAAAAAGAGGGGAAGGTAGAGGGTTTGGTGCGGCCACCGAGTGGAGGTCTTAACCGTGGAGAGCTACCTCTCTCTTGCTGAGAAATTAACCTGGAAAAAAAGAGTTTTTTGTAGGGTCTCTACAGGTCTTTTCTCTGGGGTTTTTGGCTTGAGATTTTTCAGATTCTCTAGAGCTTTTCCTACGGGTTTTTTGGCCTCTCTTCCAAGCTTGGGGATGATCTCTATTTAAAGAAGAAGGAAGGTTAGGGTTTTTGAAATTTGAATTGGGGAGTTAGGTGAGAGGGAAGGAGACCATTGGAGGGTCCAACTAGAGAAGGCAAAGGATGGAAGCATGAAGACAGGCGGGCGTGGGGGTAGACTTGCGCCCTCTCCCTTTTTGCGCAAGAACCAGTCTACGAACAAACTCTAGGGGTTTGGGTAAACTTGAAAGTGGAATTCGGTTTGGGTCTGCTCCATGGGTTCTGGGTATTGGTTTAACCATGGACTTGGGCCAAAGGCCTGGGTTTTGGCTTTGGCCCAAAAGGCTTGGGTTTGGACTTGAACTAAGGGCTAGGTTTTAAGCCCTTAGCCATGGTTCTTGGGGATGGACCTAGGGCTAGTTTCGGTTGGACCTAGGGTTGGGGTTGGACCTAGGGTTTGGCTAAGCTAACCATGGTCAAATTTTTTAATCATGGTTAAGAGATGGGTGTAAAAATTGGGTGTTTACAGCCCCTTCACAATGGAAGTGTGGAACAATGTGCTAGGCTGCTTCGACTGTGGTTTCCTAGTTTCGTGACTGGCAGAACCTGGTGTTTTCCTAGTTTCGTGACTGGCGGAACCTAGTGTATGCACCCAATTTTTAAACCCCTCCCTTAACCATGGATAAGAAAATTTAACCATGATTAGCCTAGTTTAATCCTTGGGGCTTTCACTATAGTGACCCAGATAGATACCTACTATCCGCCTAAGTAGTCATTTCATACTATTTGCATCCAATAGTGACTTTCACTCTAGCCCAGTAGATAGCCCTTTTCATTGCAGCAATTTTTGCTCATGGAGGATACACAAAATGGGGATGACTAACAAAATGGTCATTCTAGATTGGTCATCCAAGATCACACTATTGGGATAAGTCAAACACCTACAGATTGGAAAATAGACCTCTCAACAGAATTAGTCAGAGTGCATGTGAAATTTGTAAAACATACACACATGAATAAGTCTCTAACTGTTCAAGATAAATTTGGTCTAATTTTTAGCCTAACCAAGAGACTATGAACGTGATATATCCTCAATCAGCAAAAAACTTATGTTCAATCCTAGACAAGTATAGAAATAAAGATCACACAAGGAATGCAGATCATGCAAGTCAAACAATGGCAACATGACAAAAATCTTTTTGGATTTTATAGTTTTTCAATGTTTTTGGATTTTTCAAAATAAAGAAAACAGAAAAACAAACCAAAACAGATATCAACTAGTAAAAAGAATAGAAAAACCTACTAGTATACACAAGCAACATAGCACTAAGACAAGATACATCAATACTAGCACACCCTAGGCTATGACAGGCACGGGATAAGTGAAGCCCTTCAGGTCTTTCTTTCTCACCCAAATGGTTTTAGCAGTTTGATTGACCCTTTGGTCTCTAACCGTTTCAGTTAAGGTAGATATGACCTTTTGCCTCTTCCTCTTGTTCCTCCTTTTCCAGGATTGAGTCCTAGAATTGTGGTGGGCATTATGGTTCTCCCCGTTACCTCCTTTATATCTAGCATGAGGAGTGTCATGATCATGCCACTATCTAGAGTTGTGAGCAATTTTCATCACATCTTCACACAAACTCCAAGACTTCTCCACTAGGACCTCAACTCTCCTTTGAAGATTCTCATTTAAGTTATTTTGGTTCTCAAAACTATGACTGGGCATTTTTCAAAGTTTAAGACATTGAGGCTTAATGTGACCCTTCACTCCACATTTATGACATGTAGGAATGAATTTCTAAGTAGAAGGGTCTTTCCTTTTAGCAGGAGGGTGCCTTTTAGCACCAAGCTCAGTGTTCGAGGTGGATGAAGTTCCCTTCTCATCTCCACATCTCTGATTTTGCTCAAGATCAACCAACTTGATTTCAAGACTTGTCTTTTCATCAAGACAAACATGCAAATCAGATTCAAGAAGTTGAGTCTTGACAAGGAAGTAAACCTTCTCTTCCTCAGGTTGTGACACAAAAGCTCTCTCAACCCTGAAGCAACTTGGTCTAAGACATCTTTTTCTATTTCAATAGATTTGATCCTTTTGGACATGAAAAACTGAACCTTTTTCAGTTTTAGGCATTCCTGAAATAACTCATCATAGACTGTCTCAAGGTCTTCCTCAGAATCTGAGTCATTCTGACTCTCATCATCCTCCTCACCATCACTATGTTGTTGGTCACTCACAACATTTGAAGAAGATTCTTCAATCTCAGATAGAGATGCAGTGAAGGCCACATAACCCCTAGTCTCCTCACAAAAAGAACTATTTAATTTCTCAGATTTAGATTCACTGTCATCCCTTGCCTTGCCCTTAAATCTTTTCTTATTAGAGCATTCAATGACAATATAGGTGTAGCCTTGGCATTCATAGCTTTGAACACCTTGGGATTTCTTGTTCACACTTTTAAGATGTTTCTTGTTTTTAAAGTGCTTGGACTTGGGCTTTTCAAGAGATTTTTGTCTTTTCGGATTAAATCTCTTATTAAGTTTCAAAAATTTTCTGAATTTCTTTGCAAATAAAGCCAACTCTTCTTCTTCATCCTTAGAGTCATTATCTGAACCATCTAGAATTCCTTGACGGATTTCAAGGCAATAGATTTTGGTTTCTAAGATGGGTTCAGATTTAACTCATAGGTTTGGAGAGAACCAACCAACTTTTCGATTTTTAGAGCATCAACATTTTTGCTCTCTTCGATGGCGGTAACTTTCGATCGAAATCTCTCAGGTAGAGATCTCAAAATTTTTCTAACAATTTTTTACTCAGGAATTCTTTCCTTTAGATTGAAGCTAGAATTAACAATGTCACTTAGATTAACATAAAAACTATCAAAAGTTTCATTATCATCCATCATCAACTTTTCAAACTTAGAGGTCAGTATTTGAAGTTTGGAGATCTTGACAGTTGTAGTCCCTTCATGGGTAATTTGAAGAATATCTCATGCCTCCTTCGAAGTGTCACATTTAAAAATATGTCGAAATTCTTCGAGTGTGACAGCGGCGAAGATTGCATTTAGACCCTTACTATTCTATCTATAACTTTCAAGTTCTATATTGGTCCATTTAGAAGAAGGTTTAGGGATGGTCTGATCATCTATGGTCTTAGTTGGATGGGTCCAACCTTGTTCAATGGAGATCCATACCCTCTCATCTAATGATTTTAGAAACACTCTCATTCGAGCTTTCTAATAGGCATAATTATTCTCATCAAATAATAGGGGACAAGAGATGGATCCTCCATTTTTTTGGAGATTCATATTCACCGAATATAAGAATGAGATCGCACTAAAAAATTAGTGAACCCGCTTTGATACCAATTGAAAAAATCAGTGAATCCCAAATCTATGTTTGAGTCAAGAATTCACAAATCCAAGAGGGGATGATTCGTTTTCCTTAAAAGTTTATCTACCTTTAATAGTTTAATGTTTAAGTTATTAAGTTAAAGGATGATGAATTTAAGTTACGGAAATAGAGAGAAATAAGCAAACCATAACACAAGGATTTTTACGTGGAAACCCTTCCGGGAAAAACCACGGGACCTAGTCCAGCCATGAGAAACTACTAAGAGAAAGTTAACAAGAACTTACAAGACTCGAACTTGACTCCTTCGGACTCGACACTACGATCCTTCAGTTTTTAGTCATCCACGCATCGAAAAGTCATCACGTACTCACAAGTCCTGTGATCAACTACAACCGCTCGTACTTCTCTTTGTGTCTCAAAAACATCCACGATCTTCCGATCGATCTCCGTCAATGACGGCTTCGGATTCCACTGACCAAATCACACATCCACGATCCGTCTCGAATCGATCTCCTTCGCAAAGGCTCCGGAATACTCCGGCCAAGTTGCTCTATCCAGAACGGGTTGATGGTTTGATATAAATCAACACCTAGATGGACTCTTTTAATGGACAAGTCCAAACAAGCAAGATTGGAGCTTTTGGCTTGCAAACTCTAGGTTGAATGCATCTAACAAAGGGGAGGAGAACACTTAGTTTCCAGAGTTTTTATGAACTCTAGAAGGAGTTAAAAACCTTCTCTATACTCTTCCAAAGATTTTCTCCACGAACTAGAAGGGTTCTAGTTAAATAGAGATCAAAAACTTGGTTCAGAAGTTGCTAAAGTTGTTTAAAAAAACCCAAAATAGGCAAAAAACCGGATTTGGCAAAACTCCCATATCAAGGTCGACCATGGGGGATACTTGGGTCAACCCAACTCCCCACTTTGGTCGACCCAACCATCCTCCAGGGTCGACCCTCTTATTTTTCACTCTCTGCCTCATTTTGCCATACATATTTTTTTATACCCAGAGTCGACCCTCAATGCCCTGGGTCGACCCTAAGGTGCAAACCTGAATTTTAAAAAGCATTTTCAGCTCTTGCACCCCTCATGAAAGTTGTAGCTCTTTTCGACGTGGTCGATTTGATATATTATGGAGTAAAATCCGAGCTACGGATTAGGAGATATGCCATCTACAAGCAAACTTGGGTTTTTAAAAAATTTCAGAATTTTAATCTTATTTTGCATTGCATATCTCATCACCTAAGGTCCATACGATTAGTCTAAGACAATGTCCACCTAAGGTATCATATTATGGTTAATCTAAGTCAATTCTCACCTAAGGTAACATGGTATCTAGGTCACTTACCATCCTATGAGAGAAACGAAGGAAATGATCAACCAAGTCGATCAACCGAGTCTTCAAAGGTCTTCAACTTCACTTGTCATGGATGCTTGAAGGCAATGACAGAAGATACACATCTAATCACCTAGACTCAATTGTTTTGACACTGGAATAAGCCAACACATAAAACATGGACTTTACACTGCCATTCCTTGTCTTTGCGTGTAAACCAGATGTCTGCCCCATGTGAACTCAGGCACGCCTCTGGCCTCCTTCACCTCTCCACCAGCCTCTGTACTAATAACCTTCACATCCATGGCCCTCAAATCCTATAAATACATCCCCCATATCACCTTCTTCCCCACTCTGAAATTCCCAGAAAAAGGTTTGAGGAAACTTTATCAAATCCACCATAGAACCTCCCTCTATCTGAAGTTTTAATCAGAGAGTGAAGGGAACACCCTGAGGATTAGCTTGGGCTACACTCACTGAAAAGGGCTTCCCCACTCGCACTATTGCCGTCAATTTCCGCCAAATAAGCTTGAGAGTAGAGGGGAGAGACTCCACCCCCTGTCCGCATCATTCCATTGTTGTAAAACACCCTTGGTCTTTCTCCAGGGGTCTGTCCTAGCTTCAAACTAAGTAGTAGAAGGTCCCCTTGCCCTCTTCCATAGGCAAATGGGACCCTCACATGAAATATCAGCTTCTACACACTCCACCCACTGTGCACCATCTTGTTTTATGATCTCAGGTGTGAAATCCAATCCCTTAGACCCTCTGAAAGCTTCTAGAGCACCCTGTCATCATGGGGAAACCCCTGAAGCTGCCCAGGTCCCTATCCAGAAGGAAAATTTTGATTTTTTGAGAAGATCCAGAATGGCAGTAATCACAGTACCGCCATTCTAAGTATTCTCCATCTCAGTGGCTCATGACCTCAGGCCCCTGGTCCATTTCAGGGCCTGGAATTGATCCCTCAGATCCCCCCAAGCCTTCCCTGACCATCTCAGGAGCTCTAGACCTCTCTAACTGTGGTTAAAATGCTCCAAAATAAAAGCTGGCTACAATGTCGGTGAACAGTTCACCGACATCCTGGATTTTTTGGTTCTTTAATAAAATGGCCATTGTGGACTCAATCCAAACCAGACCCAAGGGCCCAGACCAAGCCCACGACCTGTGCTAGGTCCCCTGAAGAACCCCCAGGGTCCATGAACCCTCTGGACACCCCTTTTGCTTACTCTTGGAAAACTAGGAATGGTAGTTATCCTACCGTCATTTCCATTATGTGCAAGATTGGAAATGACGGTAGAATAATTACCACCATTTCCAGTTTCCTTAAGAATAGTGGGCCTTGTAGGGCCCAGACCAGGTAAGAGGCCAATCTAGGCCCTTCCATGCTATCTGAGCCCATCCCAGACCTGACCAGACACTTAACCGGGGTTAAACTTAACCCTCATTACTTTTCAACCATGGTTAGATCCATCTAACACGGGAAAAATCTTTAAAAATCCCAAAAAATTGAAAAAATATAAAAAGAACCAAAAAACTAATCTTGACCCATTTTAACCGTGGTTAGCATCCCTAACCAAGGTTAACTCACCTCTTAACCGTAATTAATCGACTTAACCCATGGTTAAATGTACCCTAGGCCTTTTGGCCCAAACCTTAGCCTACCGGGCTAGCCCTTAGCCTTTGGGCCCAACCATAAGCCTCCAGGCCCAACCATAAGCCTCCGGGCCTAACCTTAGGCCTCCGGGCCATGATCTCTTGAACTGTCGTCTTAAAACCCAAACCCTTAGCTTCCGGGCTCAACCCTAAGCCTCCGGGCCCAAACCTTGGTCTCCGGGCCCATCCTTAGCCTCTGGGCTAACCTTAGCCACTCCGGTGCACTTGACCTTCTTGGTCAACCAACCCTTAGTCCTCAGACTAAACCCTAAGCCACTCCGGTGCACACACACACTCCCCGTAGCCTTGGCACGGGCCCATGTGTCAAAAATACGCTCGGTCTGATCTCACCCCGGTGAGTACGTAGGCAACCCAACCCGGGTTCAACCCTAGTTACGATTTTTCCCTTTCTTGGATTAGTATAATCTAAACATTTGGACATTTAATCAATTTCGAACAAAATTTGACTTATAACTAGGGAGTAGATAACCATTGCAAAATGGGGGTCCCAGGGTGCCTAACATCTTCCCCGGGACTTAATCGAACCTCTTACTTAGACTTTAATCGAGACCACTCCCTTATTCTGAAATATCTCGGACCTATCCCCAAGAATGAATAGGTAGTGACTCTCAATCAAACCAAAATTGGCGAAAATCCGTGCTCACATCTGGTTAGGTCGATGGGGCAAAGAACTAAAAGATGTGCTTTAATAACTATCCTTAGAAAGCTTACGTTTTGTGGGGTAGTGTATCGTATCCGGAAGGAGCGTAATAGACGTTGTTTTACCAACGAATATCATCCCTCCACTATGTTGATCCGGACCATCCTTGGTGAGGTGGTGATCAAGGTTAGTTCTTCACCTCTCATGGTCGTTGATGAGCGTAATAGACGTTGTTGCCTAGGTTAGTTGGAGACCCCCGGATAGTGGGTGGACAAATTTTAACTCAGACAGGTCGCATAGGCTTGATATTGGTGGGTATGGTTGTCTCCTCAGGAATGAGAGGGGGGAGCCGATCGATGATGTGGCTGGTTGGTGCATGGAAAGTCAGTCCTCTTTTTGGAGTTGATGGGGATTTTGAGGGGCCTGAAGTTGGCCGTGGCTAGAGGCTTGAGGTGGGTGAGTGTTGATACTGATTCTAAGTAGGCAATGTCGTGCGTCCGTAACTATTGCGAGTGGTTGTGGGAGTCCGCCTTTTTGTTAACCAAAATTCTGGGAATTGTCTCATCTTTCCCTCGTTTTGAGATATGTTATATCCCTAGGGAGGGTAACCAAGCTGTGGATTTCCTTTCTAAATTTTTTACATCTACAGTTGAGATTAGGGTGTGTGTCAAGTTTACCTAGGCCCTTGGCTATGATTGTTAGCAAGGACGCTAGAGGGTGTAGATATATGCGTTTGTAAATTTTTCTTTTGAGAATATTGTAGGTCGGGGTCTGCCTAACCCCAGCTTTCTTCGTTACAACAAAAAAGTGACTGGGGGTCGTGATAGTGGGGATGCCCTTAACCACCCTGTGTCGTGGTGTTGGCAAATGTGTGGACCTTTTCTTTTTCACTCTTTATCATATTCATCAATCCTACCAACTTCACGGTTATATCTAGAATGGAAGAATGAGAGAAAGTTTGGTTGGGTCCTACCATATGTGAAATAATACTGGCATCATAGGATTTTCTTTGTATATTGAAGGTTACGACGAAAACATACAAATAATGCAAACAATGCGTTAACGTTGGCGACTCACGAAAATAATAACATAGAAATGGAGAGAAGATGGGAATAATAGTTGTTTTTGTTATTTGCGTAGTCTTTTTCTTGATAAAATAAGCTGGTAGTACTTCATCAATCAATTTAGGATCCGTTCTTTTGCAGACTTATACTTCTTGTCTTGATAAGAGAAGGTGGTGGTACTTCATTAATTAATTTAGGGCCCGTTCCTTTGCTAAAATTTATAAAGTCCGGCCATTTACAAGTTTTGTCAATTGACAATATGCAATTTTCTTAGAGTTAAATGTATCATGTTTTTATCTCTTAGGTTGTAATTCTCGTAAGACTTTTTTTTTGGATGATATTCTCGTAAGACTTCAAATGCCACAAAATGAATGATTTTTAATCTTATAAAAAAAATAAGACTTGAAATCTCATGATGATAAGAATTAATTTTATTGAAAACCTTGACAAAGTGACTCAAATTTTCTAATAACTACTATAACAAAGTGAAAAATGTCAAGCTTTATAAGTCTCACAAAAAAAAAATGGATCCTTCGAACAAATCTAAAATACTCTATTTGAGGTTTCCTTATAGAGAAAAAAAGGAATGTCTTTTTGGTGGCTCAAGCCTTCATATCCCTTCTTTACAAACTTAATCCAATTTTAAATATATTGAGGAAACCAATGTGGATTAATCCAAGCAGGTAAATAGGTTTTATTATAAATTGCCACCCCTTGCTAGGCCCATAGTCCCATCTTAATAAAAAAAGATTGTGATAAGGAGTGCGCCAACCCTAACTTATATTGGTACACGGATTCTTTAACCCTTTACATTGGTGTGGACATGTGATTTAGCACAATTTTAAATTAAAAAGTTTCGAATAAAAACCTTTAAAAATGTAGTCGGCACCTATTCTGATTTGAGGGGAGAATATAAACCATAATCTATTAATAGTGAAGGCAAGTGGTCTAAGACAAATATAAGAGATTCGGTAAATAACAATTACCTACTCCCTAAGCCCACCTTAGATTGAATTAAATACCATATTATGATTGATAATTCAAACATGTTATTATGGAAACATGTATTAAATTAAAACATATTAATTAAGATATTATATATCATATAGTAAATGTGCGGGAATTTTCCAGGAAAGCCACGCGTTAGCAACCGCTCCAAAAACTCTGGTTTATTGGCAAAAGGTTGAAGGTTGAGGGTTTACACCCTGACCCATACTCCGATTCCAAAGTAAGTATGTGGAGAAGATGATGAACAGTAAGAGCAATAAGAGTGAAAGATACGAAATTTCTTGGTCTTGAATTACTGAGTCTCCGGGAGTATTTTGTAGGTTTAGCTCTGGATGCCCATGGATGGTTATGGATGACCATGCCACTTGCTTTATACTCATTACCAAATATGTCAGACAGATTTGGAGTCTTACGTGTCACACGTGTGAGCCTACTATTAGTTGAGTCGGTTTAGGGTCGAAACTCGGTTGAGATGACTAGTATTAAATGCACATTAAATGCCAAGACAGTGCTTTCCACCTACCAACATAGTCAGGTGATCGCCTCCTAGTCATTTCCTCCTGCGAGTCGGTCTCGTTGTTGACTCAAGCTCGTATCCGTTGTATATGTGAACATGATAGAATAATCGTTGTCAAAAGAGGTTGAACATGTTTGTCCCATAGATAACGAATACGTTGTCTATAAGACAACGAGTACGTTGTCGTGAATACAACGGGAACGTTGTAAACAAGACAACTGGTACGATGTGAATAAGACAACGTGTACGTTACTGATAAGACAATGGATCATTGCTCTATTTGGGCACATGCCTTCCATCTGTTAGCATATCAATGAAAACTATCTCGTTCTCCAACACTCAATCATTTTTACGAATTTTATCCATTACACTAAACATTCTAATATTGGGTAGTTTCAATCATCATCACCCAAACTGAAAACATACTAATTTTATGTACAATTATTAAAATAAAAATAAAAATTACCTAAAATAACAATAAACATAAAATGGAAACAAATATATAAGAAAAGGAAACCATCCTAAATTTTCTACATATGGCATTTAGATTCAATCAAGGTTGCTTATGTACCCACATGGATGAGATCAAGCCAACACATAATTTCAAAGTATGCTAATTAAAAAAAGGAGAAAATAATTGACACCCCATGAGGCTTGACGAAATAAACATAGACCCCCTCAGGTTTCAGAAAATACATTAGGTACCCCTACTTTTCAAAATAATGGCACTTACACCCCTTCCATCAGTTGACCATTAGTCAACTGACAGAATTGGTGATGTCATGTGATAAAATGGTATAAGTAAAAGAACTGGTTTTGAACCTGTTGATAAATAAGGCTAGGAATAGATTTAAAAAAAAAAATACTACTAAGTAACATTCTTAGATAGCAAACAAAAAAAATAGTTTCTCCATGTGTAAGGACATCAATTCCAATTGAATGAAAATGAGATTAGGCCATGGGCCTTCTCTATCTATATATACTATATATAAAAATATCTTTAGTTCGGGTCTGGTCGGGTCGGGCTGGGCTAAGGGCAGCCCAAGCTTGGCCCACTATTTACTTCAGGCCTATATTCTGGTCCAAACTCAGCCCACCCAAAAATAAGGAAGGCTCAGCCCACCTTCGGGCCAGCCCAACCCAATTACCACCATCTAGTAATTATTCTACTACTAGCTTCTAGTATGTTTCTAAAATTGTTTTTGTTGGTTTTCTATTGATTTTAACATTCTTTTCTGATTTTAGGAATTTTAATAAAAAATATATTTGCATGAATTTTGAAGATTTATTGCCTATAAATTTATCTCAGATATCCAAATCTTTTATCCATAATTTTCAAAACATAAACTCTAAAGTGACGTTTGTCACTCTAAGATTGATTTAAAAGCATTTTTCTTTTTTAAAGCTTCATTAAGTCTAAAACGGTTCAATCTTACCTGAATAAATATTTTAGAAAATATAAGATAAAAGTATCATTTTTTTTTAATGAAGATAATGATTTTTTTTTTGATAATATTTCAACTTAGAGGCTTTTTGGTCATTTTCATAAAATCGAAGGGTATTTTGGTCACCATTGAAAATTCTTGGAGGTTTCTCCAATAGGTCGCATGAGATCTTATAAAGCCTATAAGGGTACAAAATTGGGTGCTTACAGCCAACAGCTTTGAAAATCACACTGTAGATCTTCTAAATTCCTAAGATGAAAAGCGTTAACCCTTCCCTTGTTTGGCTGCCAAGAGAATTTTGGTTTTCCTAATACAGTTCTTACTTAATTATATCTTTTCAATTTCCTTACGGCCCTTTATTTTCAAAAAAATTCTCCGCAACCAAACAGGTGTAAGGGATTCGAGATCTGATCACAGCCAAATTGCAATTGAATTGACTTGCAATTGGCTGTGATCAGATTTCAAGGGATTCACACGGGATTTCCAACGACATAAGCTAAAATAAAACTCCTCTGCTTTCATGCCATTATGCCTGTCTCTTGTTAACCTCAGTTGGTCAATTTTAGATTCTAAGGTTAAAGTTAACCAACATTAGATTTTTAGAAAAAGTCCAAAAAAAACAAAAAAGAAGCAAATATTGTATTGACGATGGACAAATAGTGCAATGATGTGCCAGATTGGATTTATCGGGCTTGTGCCATTGAAAATTCACAGCATACGAGATTACGCTAAGAAAACAGAGTTAAGGGGAGGGCACCAAATGGAGGAACCCCAACCAGGGAAAGTCACTGTGGGTCCCAGTGTAGAAATGGCCTCTACCCAACAGAAGATTCTTTTGAATCTGAATGCCAAGTACAAAGGCACAAATTACATTCAAATAATGCAAAGTGAAATGATTGAATGCTATTGATAGCTGGGGCATCCCCCATCCAGCTTCCGAACCCGACGACGCTATGGCATATGTGGAGCCTACCGTTAAACGCTGTGCGCATGGGGCCGTTGGATTCTGGATTGGATCAGCTATCCGTAGCATTCAATCACTTCCCCAAGGGAAATTGTGCATAAGAAATAACGCAACAGTGAGTCAAAGTTGGCGACGATAAAATAACATTAGAGAGAAAGAAAAATGATAGAATAATTGTTTGTGCTTTCCTTCCTGTTTCCTCTTCTTCCTCTTGATAAAAGGGGTAGTGATTCTTCATCAATACATTTACAACCAAATCTAAAAATCTCTGTTTGGTGGTTGCTTATCGAAAGAAGAAGGATATGGCTTTTGTGGGAGAGGCTTTTCTATCTGCTTTGCTTCAGTCAATAATCAACGAGCTGGGATCCTCTGTCATCAAAGAGTTGAGAATCAGGCGGGGCATTGATAAAGATCTCAAAAGGCTTGGGGAGATGTTGCCCACGATCCAATCGGTGCTCGATGACGCAGAGCACAAGGAAATAAGTGATCCTACTTTAGCTGAACCAGTGAAATTGTGGCTAAAGAAGCTCACTGATGTTGCGTACGACATCGATGACATAATGGACCAGTTGGCATACGAAGTTGAACTATCCAACATGAAAGGTGAAACTGAAACTCATGAATCCTGCATGAATCAGGTATGGAACCTCATCTTTCCTAAGTGTATGAATGTTTTTTTATCCAAACAAGCTAGAGTACATGAGATAGTTGAGGTAATGGAGAGGTTCGAGGAAATCAAAAACTATGGAATTGGAGATCTTGGTTTGACTAAGATAGTTGGACGGAGGCGGTTGGGAATGACAGATGGATCTCCAACGACTTCGGTAATTGATGAATCAAAATTTGTTGGAAGAGAGAATGATACGAATGAGATAATTGAGTTATTGTTGAAGAAACCCAGTAGTAATAACGTTTCCGTTATCTCCATAGTTGGAATGGGGGGTCTCGGAAAGACCACCCTTGCTCAACATGTCTTTGCTGACAAGAGTGTTAATGAGCATTTTGAGATAAAAGCATGGGTTTGTGTTTCTGATGAGTTTGATGTGAGGAGATTAACGCAAGCGATTCTAGAGTCAGTCACTATGAAAACTTCTGATTTCAAGGAGCTGAATACACTTCAGGTTACTCTCAAGGACGCACTAAAAGGAAAAAGGTTCTTATTTATTTTAGATGATGTTTGGAATGAGAAGCATAAGGAATGGGAACTCCTAAGAGCTCCTTTGGGTGTTGGGGCGTCAGGAAGTAGCATTTTAATAACAACTAGGAATAAACAAGTTGCATTAATCACTAGAGCAGATAGTACTTATCATCTAGGTGTTTTATCAGATGAACATTGTTACTCCTTGTTTAAGCAATGTGCATTTCCTGACGGAAACTCTAGTGAATATCCACACTTGGAAGTTATTGGTAAGGAGATTGTGAAAAAGTGCAAAGGTTTGCCTTTAGCAGTAAAGACACTTGGACAACTCTTGTACTCTCAAGTAGAAGAGGATCAGTGGAAATATGTCTTGCAAAGCGAGATGTGGGATTTACCACTTGATAACAACGAAATCTTGCCGGCACTTAAATTGAGTTACCATCATCTCCCCTCACATCTGAAGCAGTGCTTTGCGTATTGTTCTATATTTCCTAAAGATTACGAGTTTGATAAAGAACAGTTAGTCCAGTTGTGGATGGCTGAAGGATATGTGCACTCTAAAGGAACAAAAAGCCTCGAAGACGTAGGTAGCGAGTATTTTGATGATTTGTTTTCAAGATGTTTCTTTCAGCATAGCCATTGCTTTTGGAAAACAAACATTGTAATAATGCATGACCTTGTTCATGATTTAGCCCAATCTGTTTCTGGGGAATTAAATCATAGAATGGGAGACAACCTGTCAAGCAACATCTCTCAAAGGACTCGTCATTCATCATTTCTCTTTATTAGATGCAAGTCAGAGGAAATAGCAAATTTAGAGACCTTGTATAAAGCTAAACGTTTGCGCACAGTTTTATCATTACAAGATATAACGGTCAGTTGGCATCCCCCTCAAATTTTCTTCCAGAAACAGAGATATTTGCGAGTACTTGACTTGAGTAAAACGGACACAGATGAGATCCCAGATTCAGTTAGCAATTTGAGACAGTTACGGTACCTTGACCTCTCTTCTACTCAAATAAAGATGTTACCTGAATCCATTGGTAGACTCTTTAATTTACAAACATTAAAGCTCAAAAATTGCAAACAGTTTAATGAGTTACCAAAGTCAATTGGCAATTTGAAACAACTACGACACCTTAACCTCTCATGTACTCCTATATCAATGTTACCTGAATCATTGGGAAGCCTCTCCAATTTACGTAACCTACAATTATATTTGTGCAGCAATCTTGATAAGTTACCAGATTCAATTGGCAATCTGAAACATTTACAATACTTTGGCATGTCTGAAGCTCCTATAAAGATGTTACCTGAATCGATAGGTAGCCTCTCCAACTTACAAGAATTAAAACTACGTTTTTGTGATAAGCTTCGCGAGTTACCCAAAAACATTAGCAACTTAATTGGCCTGCGAAATTTGGATAACGTGTATTGTAAAGAATTGGTTGCTATTCCAATTGGACTTGGTAAACTGACTAATCTTCAAAACTTGCCCTTATTTGTTCTGGGTGAAAAGAGTGGGGCCAAGTTGGGAGAATTGAAAGAATTGAAAAAACTTAAAGGTGACCTTTGCATTTCGGGGCTCCAGAATGTGATCAATGCAAATGAGGCTAAAGACGCGGCTTTGAAGGATAAGCAATACCTTCGATGCTTAACGTTGGAATGGGGTGGTGCTAATGGAAATTTGCAGCAACAGTGCGTAGAGGAATTGGTACTCGAAAACCTCCAACCTCACACAAATCTTGAACAACTAAAAATAAAAGGATTCAGTGGTTCAAGATTTCCAAATTGGATAGGAGATCTATCCTTCTCCAAACTAAAGAAAGTTACATTTGAGGGTAATGGAGAATGCTGCAAAGTTCTAATGCCTCTTGGTAAATTCCAGTTCCTCAAAACTCTGGAAATATCAAAGATGCGGGGTCTAAAACGTATGGATTGTGAGTTTTGTGGCGATGTCAAGGGAATTCCATCATTGGAGGAACTGTACTTAAGAGACTTGCCTGATTTGGAGGAATTGTTTGGTGTAGAAGATAAATATGAATTCCCCTGCCTCCGTGAACTCACGATTAGAAATTGTGAAAAGCTAATGAAACTGCCCGACGCGTTTCCTGCTCTCGAAGAATTGACAATAGAATCATGCAATGGACTGGTGGTTCTTCCAAGGCTCCCTGCACTTTGTCGTTTATATTTGGATTCTTGTGATGACATGATATTGAGTTCGTTGCCTTACCTCAACTCTCCTTCCTGCTTGAATATTTGTTTACGGGGAAAGCAAACTAACTTCCCTGAAGGGTTTATGAGAGCTCTTCCTACCCAGCCCACAGTCGTATCATCATCAACAGAGACGAGTAGGTGGCTTCTCCCCACAACGCTTGAAGATCTCTTTATCTCTGGTTCTAATCTTGAGTCCCTATCACTGCAAGCCTTCACATCTCTTGACACCCTACATATCAGAAAGTGTCCTAAACTCGTATCCTTTTCTGAGGTCTGGCTTCCAACCACACTTAAACATCTTTATATCTACAAATGTCCCATCAAGGACCTACTCAAAGGGATGAATAATCTGACCTCACTAGAATCTCTGACGATCTTCCAATGCGATGAACTTGAATCTTTGCCTGAGAACGGGTTGCCCAACTCCCTTCGTACTTTGGAAATTTACAATTGCAAGTTTCTATCCAGCAGATGCAAAGAGGGAGGGGAAGATTGGCCGAAGATCGCACATATCTCCCATATATCGATTGAGTAATGAACCAATTACTGATTATGTTCATACACAAATCTCAGAGCCATATACAGGTAGTCTCTCATTTCTGACCTCAAAATATAGCCTCCTCTACTTCTTCTTATTGTCCAATAACTAATCTGAGAAATGTAGGCCCTTATATGTTCCAGCGTCTGATTTTATTTCATTCTTTCTTTAGTACTTTTATAACATATGTTGTCACCTTTGAGATGCTTTTATTTTTTCTATGTTTCTGATGTGATTCCAAAGCAAGTGTATTTGTACATTTGATGTTTGTACTCAGTTTTTAAGCTAGGAGAACTACTTCTTGTGACCAATTAAATTGTCGGTTACATCACCTTAAATGTTAATACTTTACTAATGTAGCCAATGTGAATTGAATATGAACTAGAAACTGATGCAGATCATTGAGCAATATGCCCTTTTCAGTCTCTTATTGTTGTTCCATGTATGGAACTTACATAGAATGCAACATATCATTAAAAGTCTTATTAACAATTGATGTTTAGTTAATATTTGTTGTAAAATAATAATTATAGTTTTAATGATGATAATAAAAATTAGAAAACTCTCAAGAATGCATAGTAAATTGCTAATAGTGACTGAGAGAGGTGTTGCACTTGTTGATTCAAAAAAAAAAATGCATTCGCACTTCACATTTTATGCCTAATTTATTTGTACACTTTCTTCTTGCTCTGGTTTTATGTGATAAGTTAGCTAATTACTCACATGTACAGGGGAATTCCTATGTTTCGATGCCAGTAATGGTAGTAATGTTTCAGAGGTAGTCTATGCATGGATATGACCAATTTTATATTTTCATTAAAAAAAAAAGATGGTAATTGATGCCACAGACATGAGTATAATACCTGTTTCACTTTTTAACCTATTTACTACCGCACTTGCTTTCAGAAAAATAAATTTCTTATGCTTTCTTATATTATTGAATTGAAAATCTTGGTGTTCGACTCATATAAAGTGAAAAATATGTATTGAAACCCATGGAGAATGTTAAATAGCTTAGTTTAGAATTGACTCATAAATATGGGGGCATTTGAAAGTGATAAAATGTTTCAATTCTCTTTAAAGGTCTGAAACAAGTACTCATTTATATGCGATTCTTTGTGAATATACCTATATATATATATGTATATACATGTGTGTGTGTGTGTGTGTGTGATGGTTTTGGTGTTTTAAAGATGGTTATTGACAAGGTGTTATATCTGATGATGCTTATGGGTTGGAGTTAAGTTCGTTGGATTTTTTTCACAATTGGGTTTTGATTTGTGACTGCAACTGCTACTAAAGTTGCAAGTATAGCCATTTCTGTACATTCAATGTATTCTACAGATAGAGGACTACATAGAGTTGAACATAGTAAAATAAGAAATTGAAAGATTTCATTGAAACAGGGTTAGGAACAACAAATCTCTTTATCATAAAGAGACCCATTTTGTAAGTTCATGATTATGGATAGTGCATACAAAGGAGTAACAATTTTGTTGTTTAACAGTAACATACTAATGTTCTAATGTTCACTTTCATGTTATACCCAATTGATCTTTCAAATTGATAGATCTAATACTTAAGCCACGGTCTCGGCCCCTTGGCCATGTTAAATGTATAAGGAAGTTTCTTCCATAGTAAGATTTTTGGGCTCTGAAGCTTTTGTCCACATCAAAGAATGTATCCTATATTTTGAGAATAAACATGAATTTAATGCTCATTATGAAAGGAATGTTAGTATCCTTGAACCAAAACCAATTAATAAATTTTCTTAGTGGCATGATGGCATCCTAGTTTGTAAGGTTAAAAAATTAGTCCTTTAGACTCAAATTAGTTTTGACTTTTGCACACCAGAATGAGCCTCAATATCATCCCTAAATTTTGTTTAAAATAACTCTATTAAGCTAACTTGGAATAAATTATAGGCATTATAATTCCGCTCATTTGGTTGAAACTTACGCATAGTTTCCAATTAGTGATCCCACAGAGGTTATAAATACACAATTACTTGTCTGTATTGGGTTATTTCATCACTATCCTTATCTTTAAAAAAAAATGTGTAATTAGAATGCGTGAAAGATTCAAGAACTTGAAGCATGAACGGCACCACTGGTTTCAAACTGTCATAACACAAGATATCTTGTTGATAAGTTAGCCAACAAAAAAATCCTACGATTCATAATCTCCAACCCCATATAAATTTCTAGATTTAGGGTTTTTAATTGGCCGTACGGCTGCTGACATCAGTACTTGCAAGTTTTGATTCTTCTCTTTTGAAATTTTTTTCTTCTTATAGATGTTTTTTATTGTTGTTGCTGTGATACTAAGTAAAACATTTGGTTTAAATAGAAAGGAGAAGGAAGAAGAGAAAAAGAGAATATTGTGAAGGATGAATCTGAACCCTGTCTTTGTTTTTATTATTTAACATAAATATCCTTAGATAAAGACATAATAACATAAAGACCAAATAATATAGTATGCCCAAAATAGCCTTATAACATCATGTTCAATTAATTTATGTTTATATGAGATATCTTAATTCATCCCTTTTGATATTTTCTCATAAATAAAGTTTCATTTTTATAAATTAAACTTATTTTTTAAAGAATTATGTTTGTTTGGGAAGAAAATGTTGTGGAAAAGAGAATTTTCATGGATTTTTTTTTTCATTTTAAATAATTTTTTTCCTCTAACACAACAAAAACATACGATAGTATTAGAGAATTATTTCTGATAAAAAATCTCATTTTCCAGCAAGCCAAGCACAAAAAATAGATGTTCCCTAAAAAATAATTTTGTTCACCTATTTTCTTTCCAAATAAACACAACCTTAGGAAACTATGGTTCAAAACATTAATAATCATTGGTTGATATAATGATCTCTGAATTCTTTTGAATTTTTTTTAAAAAACAATAATACTTCAATATATTTTTTAAAATAGTAATATATGATAAGTTTAAGTGCTAAAATAGGTTAATTACTTATTATATATCTTATTTATACTAAAAATACCCTTTTTAATTTTTTAAGCTTAATTTTTCCTTTAAAATTAAACGACCTTGTATTTTTTGTACTACAAAATGAAGATTTTGGACAAAGTTTACAGTAATGATACGAAGGTGGCCAAAGTTTAATGAAATACTTCCCAAAACATATAGTTTATAACTATATGCTGATTTCATTTTGGGACCCATAGAAAACACATTTCGACTGAAATTGACTTAAATGTGTTGACATGTTAAACCTTTATTCGAATATCAACATTTCCATACATAAATATTATTGATTGAAACATTGTATTTATATAATTAAGAAAGTGATGTTTCAGCATGAGCTATAAAAAAGGTAGTGAAATATTAGGATAATTGTTGGGAAATATTGTAATTTTTATGGCATAGGTAGGTTTGTGTTGGAATCCATGGAAAAGACGCATTTGAGAGGAAACATTAGGAAATATGTTGATTTATTAAAAAAAAAATGGGCTGGTATGAAAGCCCCTCACCAAGTAACAATCGTTGGATCCAAAATGCAAGTATTTGTGGCATTTAAAGTTGCTTAATTCCATATTCCGTGGCAAAATCGCATTAGTGTTTAGGTTCAAATTAATTTTTGGTAGTTTTCTACGAGTTGGGACTGGTTAAATTGAATTTTGCATAATCTCCAACTTAGAGTGGAAAGCTCCAAGTGTCATCTTTGCTTGTGGAAGTAGTCACTAGTGTAATAAACTACATAAATATTGTACCTTGTCCATGTTTTCTTCTTTTAGGTTTTTCCAACCAACTTGTTGATTTGCATGTGAGCTGAGAGTTTGTAATAAATAAATTCAGTGGCGGAGCTAGGATTCTCTTGTAGCGGGGGGGTAACAATGGGGTTTGGGGGCATAACCCCTAGTTTTTTTTTTTTTGAGGGCCAAGTTCTAGGGCCATCGCGTCTTTTCATGTCCGTTTGTAAAGAATATATTTTCTCAAATGTTTATGGGGGAGGGGGGGCTAGAGCCCCCCTTCCTATGGCTCCACCCCTCTCCCAGGCTACACCCCTATTTATGGTATAGTTGATTTTTTTTTTCAAAATTTCAGGGGGACTTCAGCTCCCCATGTGGCTCCGCCATGTATGTTAAGGTTATGTTCAGTGTGGAATGCACGAACTACACATGTATCATGTGACTGGCTTCAATTTTCTCTCACATCTTTATGCATCCCAACTTATTATGATATATTGGACAGAAGAATTTTAAACAAATCAAGGATAATGAAAAATATGTACGCAAAAGAATCTGCATTTTTTTCTTCAAAGAATTCTGTTTAGACGCATGTTAGGAAAAATTTTATATTTATATTCCACAGGGCATGATGCTCTTGTATTTTTGAGAGCATAGTTTACATTGTAGAGTTTAAATTGTGTAGCCTTTGAATGTTATGTTAATGTTACCTGACAAAAGTAAGAAAGTGAATTGGATTTAGAATGGTGCAATTTCAAGCTTCAGATTGTCAGAAGTCCATCTCCAATGGCTACCTGAAATTCATCAGCTTTCAATTTCAAAGCCTAAATTTACAACAGACAATTGAACCATGTTGAGTTCAAGTCATCATCTATCTCATGTTAGTGTTAAATTGTATCTGCACTCTTTTTTTTTTTACTTTTTATTTTTGAGTTCAAGTCATCATTTATCTCAGGTTAATGGTTATATTAGTAAAATTGGTGTGCTATGGGAAGTTTTTTTTGTGTGGCCCCACAAGGACCTTACAAGGCGGTTAAGGCATGAACCGCCACCAGGCTGCATAGTTATACTTTACACAATGTTTTATATAAGTGGTTTGTGTTATGCCTTGCTAAACAGTGCGGTAATGTAATAGTTTTAAGATGTGGATGTGAAACTGATGATGTGAGCCAGAACATGGTTAAAAAATTGAAGAAGCTTTCTCTTTATGTTATTTCCAACGTTCCTTTTGATCCTTGCTGTTTCTTTGTTGTAATTTATAACCCTTCCTATGGTTTTATACCATTTTCCCAACATATAGCATAAATTGAATCCCTGTATGTTTCCTGTTCTGCTTGTGCTCCACTTGAAAAAGGTGTTGCTCTTTAAAATTAACATACCTATGAGCTGGACCATATGCATGAAAATAGAATAGTCACAATATGGGATAAATACAACTGATGTTGCCGTAGTTAAAATTTTAAACCTAGGATAATTCAAACTCCTAAAAAATTAACTT
>CM026554.1:39949717-40007940 GCA_015143295.1 Tetracentron sinense
GGCTTTGTGTTGTGTAAATTTTTTTTTCAATTTAACCCAACATGTGGGTTTTTTTCAATCGTACGATCTAACATTGGGCAGGACACAAGATTCTAAATCACAATCCATTGAAGACCAACTCCGAGACCCATGAGCAGCCATGACCAACATATAGAGTGGAGAAGTTATTGCGGAACATCCACCGTCACCAAGGGCAAAGAGGGTTCGATGTAACGACCCCAAAATCTTAACAAGGCTAAAATAAAACTTTGGAATCCGTCATATTCCCTTAAATGCTTAAAATCTATGCATAAAGACTTACTACCGAGCTCTCCAAATGATATACACTAAAAATTTCGATATATAAACTATAACCTCGGCACAAGGCTACATCAACGTATCCACCACTATAAACCAACAAGTATGAAAAATACAACTATAAAAGTCTACTGACCATTCCTCTAAAATCTATTGCAAAACCGCTCAACTACACAAAGCTAACTAACGGTCAGACACCCAAGCCTTCCCCGGCTCCTTCCTCGGAAGGCCTCATCTCTCCCTGCTTTCCTCAATGTAAGGCTTCCTCAATCCAACGTTTTCCGTCGTGTACTCCTCCTCTAAACCTGTCAGACAAAAGTCCGCTGTCCACTACTCGGTGTATATAAATCCCACTAACAATAACAATAGCCTGCACTTAGTTAGAAACAATATCCAATAGCATATAACATATCAGATTGGCGAAAAAGTAGCGCATATACAACTATCATCACTGACTCGTGTACTTGTGAGAATCTTAGACTAAAAGACCATACACTTATGAGCTGCCTTATGCTATGATACCCGTGTTTGTTGATATCTTATCTTATGCACTTTCACATCATATATGAATGTGTCCAGGCCCGTTCTTGGCGATACGGATCATGTCTAAAGAATCATATTGTTGACATGCCGTTCTGGCGGATACGACCCATGTCGTAGAAATCATATGGTTGGCATTGCCGTTCTTGACGGATACGTACCATGCTTAAGAATCAAGGGTTGACATCTGTTCTTGGCGATATGGACCATGCCACTGCTTAAGCTTATTCAGAATGTCCATACGTAGGCCATGCTCATGCTTGTGTCCACATTGTGACTTGTGGACTCTTCATCTTACCATACACGTGCATATGTGCTTAGTGTCAAAAAAAAATTAACATTCGGTTGGTAATTGCTTAGATTCCCGATCTCCCTCCATAGAAACTCCACTATATTGGTCCCATACCAATCGTTATAGATTCCCTGTCGAGAGATTTTCCTCTAAGTTCTTACCATCCCGACTATCCATTTCTGCAAGTATTAGACATCCTTAACAAACAATCACATATACCTATCTTATCATAATCATATCACAATTCATATCAATTTACCACAATTCATAAAGATGAATAGCATTATCCTCTCAAGCATTTTCACAAACACCTTGAGTACGCATAATATGAATCCATTGCCCTTCTACATTTTCAGCATTCATCAAACCATAATCCATCCATACAATCCATTCACTATTCACATCCAATATGAATCCTATCCTCTATACCTTCCCATCCTCCATACATTCTATCCCATTCTAATTCCATTTCCCTCTATAGTTTACTTCATATAAAATTTGGAAAAAATGCATCTATCTCTATTCTATCCTTCTATCATATTAACATTCATAAACTTAAAATAGAGTTTATAGGATAGTATATCGAACCTAGGAATTCTCCTTGGATTCACACGCTTTCGAGGTGATTTGGGAAGTTTTCCAAGCTCTCTCCTTGCAAAATTCAACTATCTCCTTCTTCTCAAAAGAAATCCACTCTCTCAAAACCCTAGGTTTTCTCTCCCTTTTTGCCAAATTAGGTTAGAACATACAGGTCGAGTTTCTATCCCTGAATAGGATCCTATTTAGTAGCCCCATGGTATACGAAATACCAAACGGTCCTTACTAAAACTACGTCAAACATGAAAACCCGAGTGTCGGGGTTAGGACCTGAGCGTCGTGTCGCCACCGATCAACCGGTGCTCTTGACTGAGCTCTCGGTCAAAACACATCCTGAAAGTTTCCCATACAAATTTTGAACTCATCGATAGTACCGATCGCTCGTTTTTGACGAATCAGTCATTACGTTCTACCGAGCGGATCGTTTTGTCCCGATTCGATTCCTAGCAATCGGTGGCTTTTTGTAGATTTTGACCCATCATATGTTTTGGCCATACCTTTTGACTCGTTCGTACGGATTTCGACGATTCAACTGCGTCGGCTTCGTCGTCCAAAAGGACATTCCATTTTGAGGAATTGTAAATTCTCCTTATTGATAGACCAAAATGTTTTCCCAAAGTTGACTGATCGGTAATTCCATCCGACAAACATCGGAACCCACTGTTTGACTGTAGCTTAGACTAAAAATATGGAAAAAACATACACTGAACCTCAAAGGGTTCCATACCTTTCTAAGATTCAGATCACTCAATTCGAATAACGGTGCCCAAACTAGAGTTTACTAAAGTTTAGTGTGTGTTATGACATCCCTCCAGATTACAAGTTTAACTAAGCCTTATTAACACTACACCAATAGAATACATACCAGTAAAATATCACAGGACTATAATACCCCTAATATTTGTAATAAAGACAAGAAAAAGATTCGGGTCTCTACATACGATGACGACGGCGGTCTGGAGAGATCAGGTGATTCAAGCTCCTTTGAAGCGCTAGGATGGACCAAATTCCATCCGGTAGGACATCAGTCCGGGAATTCGACCTTGGTGAGCTCGATCTCAAGGCGAAATCGACGATCAAAGCCATGATTGCCAAGCTGAAATATGAGTCTCTCTCTATCCTGTTTCCTTCGACGAAATTTGATTTCTAGCCATTCTTCGATCAAAATCAATACACATAACCCGTAAGTTTTTCTCCAAATTGTAATGTATCCTTAAGAGCCGTGATTCAGCGCTTCTTGCCTCACAATCAATGGTATATGGTTTCTTGCCAGATTTGCACACAATCAACGGCGACACGCAGGAATCATCTGCAGTATATTTTCGCGTATTCATATTTATAGTGCTATTTAACCCACCTTAAGATTTTGAATTTTTTTTAATAGTACAGTATAAATCAAATAGAGAATATAGAGAAAAATACTCTAATGCATTAAATAAATTAAAGTGAAAAAATAAGGATAAAACACTTATTAATATGGAGATCGAGGGCACGTGTTGAACACGCTGTCCTTAAAGTGATTAACGCTCCTGTTCCGGTGCTTACAGACGAACACCCTCAAGATTCAACAGTCTCAATCCATCGGTAGAAAACACTTATTAACCAACGGTCACAGTGAACTCGACAGTACTCTTAACCAAATTTCATAAAAAAATCAATATAAAATAGTAGAAGAGAGCATCCCAAAAAATCTTTATATTTCTTTTCTACACTTTAAAGAAAATAAGGTTTTTCTCTCTTCTTTCCAAAAGAATGGGAACAATCCACTTATATAAAGGAAGAGTTTAATAGTCTTCAAAACTCCCAAATAACTCTTCATAATAATAATAAAAAATGTTTTGAATATAAAGAGACTGAATCAAATCATAAGAGACTTTAATAGAAAATAAATTATAGGCTTAAATATTTCATAACTGATTTGAGATTTAATAATTAAAATAAACACAAGATTTTATTTTAAAAAATATGCAACAAAATCCTCTACGGTGATAACCAGATTTTTGGCAAATCCGGTTATCACCCCTAGAGGTCACCATGTGTCTCCTTTAGCACCCCTTAACTGTGGGTAAGGTTCACCCACCCCAGGGTTCACCCACCCATCCTTGTTTTTTATTTTTTTTTATTTTTAAATATTAATTAATTAATTTTAATTAAAAAACTGTTTTTTAATATTAAAAAAACTCTAAAAACAGTTTTTTAATTTTTAAAAAAAGAATTAATATTTTTTTAAAAAAACCAAGGATGGGTGGGTGAATCTTACCCACGGTTAAGGGGTGTTAAATGATACACGTGGCGACCTCTAGGGGTGATAACCGGATTTGTCATTGATGATTTGGCTCCTTCTTTCAGTTTGTCTATTTCACAGTTTAATTTCAATATCTCTGTGGCTGCGTTCGCTCATTTCCATAGTGGCCTGCCAAATTTCGTTTTCTTTCTGATGGAGGGAGTTATTGGCTTATTGCATAGGGTTGGTTGCACTTGAGATAGGTTTGAGTTGAGCCTGGGTCAGCTTGAATAGGCCCATATTTTTAAGAAGTTTATAGAAGGCTAAGCAGTAAGTCACGGACATGATCATAATAGTAGAACAATCTTCAAAGCATTCCGTTACATCCGGTCCCCAGAGGATCAGCTCAATTGTTCGAACTCAATCAGAATTGAAGAAATCAACTAGGACATCAGACTTTTAGCAAAGTAAACCCCGACAGGGAGTAGAGGGTTTAACGAGTCCATTTGGTGTGCAACTCAGCACACGGATCTGTGTGCCCGGCCCATTGATTAGAGTGCCACGTACACAAATTAAGGATATATTAGTAAAACCACTCCTGATAATTTTTTCCTTCGCAACTTGTATTTTTACTACATGTCATGTCTATTAGTAACACGCCTGGGGTTTGTACCTGTGGTAGTGTATCTCCCTTTGGGAGGAGTGTTCTAACCCCCTAACCCTGTAACCCCTGACATAGATAGATAAATGATATAGTTGTTTACAAAAAAAAAAAATGTCTATTAGTAGAGGCACACAAGATCTGTGTGCCGAGTTACGCACACAAAACAGACCCAGGGTTTAGCCCCCCCTAGTTGGAGCATGGAGTTTGAGGGTTATTATTAAGTTTCCAAAAACTTATAATTACCTATCTATGTCCAGTTTTCTAATATTTATATGATCGATGCAAGGCATGTGTTATGGATAAATTACAACTTTTTGATATTTTAAAAGCAGAGTTTTGTAACTTTAACATAATTAACACTTATTTGGAATTAGAGCTTATTTGGACTTTGGAGCATTTGAACTTCTTAGAATCGTTAATCACACATCGTGATAAATCATGTAAGTCCTTATCTTGTGGTTATTATAACTCGTAGAACTATTTGTTTTTGACCCGTTTTGGTTTTGTCAAAAACGAACACTACTTGCGGCTTGCTTCAATGAGTCAAAGGTATTGATTTAATGTAAGTTGGGTTTTTTGTATATCAACTGTTGCATTCTTCTCACTTTACAAATAAACTGTTATCTATAATAGTTTTACAAATTAACTCATCGTTTTCCATCAGCTCCACGTGCAAATTAAGTCATTGTTTTCCATCAGCTAAACATTAGACTTCCGTCTATATTTGTTACTCAAATGATTACTATGCCCTTAAGAGACTTCATTAATCTTACAAAGTCTCTTTCTCCTCTTGAATTATGGTTAATAAATTTTAATCCCTATGGTTAGTTTTTTTAATATTTTCTTAAAAGTCAAGGTTAACTCTAAGGATTATTGAATCTTAACCATAGTTAAAAGGAGTAAAAATTGGACACGTTAATATTTTCTGAAAACCAAGGTTAGATGCTTTAACCGTAAGGGTTAATGAATCTTAACCACAAGTAAAGGGAGTTGAAAGGGACATGTTAATTTAAAAAAAATCTAAGAACCATAATTAGATACTTTAACCCAACGGGTTAGTAAATCTCAACCATATGTAAAAGGAGTTAAAAGTAAGTTAAGGAAATGTATGATCCGAATCCACCACACACATAATAATTATGTTTAGTAGATAATAATAACAAAAAGTAAGTTAAGAAGTTGAAAGCAAAAATGTTAACCCTAACTATCAATTCTTTTGGGACTTTTTGCTATTGAGACCCTAGGACCGAGACCACCGAGACCATGCTCTTAGAGCATTGGATTTTAGGTGGGGCCAATTTTGGGGTGTAAAAGGCGCCATCAACCCTCTTTAAGACAGACCATTTTGGAGTGGTTGCTTGGAATTATCCTTGTGGCACCTTAGTGGCTATCTTAGACCTGGCTATGTGTGTGTTAGTTACATGATATCATTTCATCCAAAAAAACTATTTATTATTTAGCTCTTCTGAAATCTTTTTTTTTTTTTTTTTGCATGTGTTAAATTATGTAGTTTTTTGTATTGTAATTTAATAATAAATTTTTTTATTAAAATTATGCAAAATTGAACAAAATAACCTTGTTATTTGAACGAGCTTAGTTCGGTTCAAATCTAGATCAGGCTTGAATCGAGTTCAATCACAAGCCGAAATCGAGCTTGATCAAGCTTGTTCGAGCTGAACTCGTGCCTGACAATGTTCAAGCCGATCTAAGCTTGGCCAAGCTCGGTTTAGCTTGGCTTACATACAGGTCTACTCAAACTGGTAGTTAAGCTAATAGGGTCCAGCCCATCTCCAACTACCACCTATCATCCCTATATATGCATGTTCTATGGAAAACGCCAGACTTCACACCTACATATATCACATCCAGGAAATCTCACATCAATTTCTTTGAAATGCTCGAGTATTTGCTGTGCAAAATGGTAATTATCAGACGATCTAGACTAAGTGCTGGCCCCTGATCTAGACTAAATGCTGTGCAAAATGGTAATTATCAGACGATCTAGACTAAGTGCTGGCCCCTGATCTAGACTAAATGCTGGCAGGGGCGGAGCCAAAAATTTATTGTAGGGGCACATTTGGTTTAATGCTCCTCAAAAAATTTTTTTGACGATTAAGTTTGTGGGTCATTTCATTCATACATTTTGTATATATCCTACAAATATTATTTATCCTTATTTATAAGAGCAGCTATCCTCTTGCCCTATGACTATAACCTATTAAATAATATAATATAAATTTTTTTGAAGAGTTCACATAGTAGTTGCCCTTTGTCCAATGATTATGCCCTATTAGATTCTTAAACAAAATAGTTAAAAGACTATTTTTTTTGAAAATTCAATGGGATAGCTGCCCCGTGACTAATAATACTCTACGGTTTTAACCAAATTCCTTGGAGTCTGGTTACAACACAAGTTTTTTAGCTAGAGTTAATTTTTTCAACAACTTTAACCTTAAGAGTCAATTTTTTTCAAGAAACCAAGGTTAGGTGATTGAATCCTAAGTGTTAATCTTAATCACAATTAAGAGGTATAAGAAGGGACATGTGTTGACTCTTGGGTTGTAACCGACTCCAAGGAGTCTGTGGTTATAACTTTAGAGGATTCTAAAGTCAATCATGATTGAACTTAGGAAGAGTTCAATCATACCCACGGGCCAACACGTGTCCCTTTTAACCCCTATTAGTTGTGGTTAAGATTTATTAACTCTTGGGGTTCAACAACATAACCTTAGTTTTTAGAAAAAAAATATTAAACTTTAGTTAAGAAGTTTTAACCCTTAGGGTTGATATTTTTAATATATTTTTTGAAAAAGCTGAAGTTATATTATTAAATCCTAATAGTTATTGAATCTTAACCACAATTAATAGGGGTTAAAAGGGACACATGTTTGGCCTATGGGTGCGAGTGAACTCTCCCCGAGTTCAATCACAATTGGCAATGATTAGAAATCCATCCACCTCCATGCTATTCCATATAAATACATTCATAAAATTTAAATTTAAAAAAAAAATCAAAAGTTTGGGGGGGGGGGGGGGCTTCTTTTTCTTTGGTGATAGATTTTTGACATTTTGGAGCGAAAGAGATGAGGAAAATAATTATATTCTACAGGAAACTCAAGATATTGCCACAAAAGGTTTGCTCTAATATAAAATATAATTTGGGTATTTGCATATCATCTGTTGCATTCTTCCTACTTTGCAAATACATTGTTATTTATAATAGTTTTGCAAATTAACTCATTGTTATCCATTAAACGTTAGACTTCCGTCTATATTTGTTATGCAAATGACTATTATGCCCTTAAGAGACTTCATTAATCTTACAAAGTCTCTTTCTCCTCTTGAACTATGGTTAATAAATTTTAATCCCTATGATCAATTTTTTTGAATATTTTCCTAAAATTCAAGGTTAACTCTAAGGGCTATTGAGTCTGAACCATAGTTACAAGGAGTTAAAATTGGACATGTTAATTTTTTCAAAAACCAAGGTTAGATGCTTTAACTGTAAGGGTTAATGAATCTTAACCACAAGTAAAGGGAGTTGAAAAGGACATGTAATTTTTAAAAAATTCTAAGAATCATAGTTAGATACTTTAACCCTACGGGTTAGTAAATCTCAACCATAGGTAAAGGGAGTTAAAAGTAAGTTAAGAAAATATATGATCTGAATCCACCACACACATAATAATTATGTTTAATAGATAATAATAACAAAAAGTAAGTTTAGAAGTTGAAAGCAAAAATGCTAAACCTAACTATTTATTCTTTTGAGACTTTGCTACTAAGACCCCATTAGGGCCGAGACCATGCTCTTAGAGCATTGGATTTCAGGTCGGGCCCATTTCACATGGTATCGGTGGTCTCGACCTTAAGTGGGGTCTCAAAAGCTTTATCAATTCTTTTGGGGTGTAAAAGGGGCCATCAACCCTCCTTAAGACAGACCTTTTTGGAGTGGTTGCTTGGAATTACCCTTGTGGCACCTTAGCGGCTACCTTAAGTCTGGCTATGTGTGTGTTAGTTACATGATATCATTTCAACCAAAAAACTATCTATTATTTAGCTCTTCTCAAATTATTTTTTTTTGCATGTGTTAAATTATGTAGTTTATTGTATAGTAATTTAATAATAATTTTTTTTTATTAAAATTATGCAAAATTAAACAAAATAACCTTGTTATTCGAACGAGCTTAGTTCGGATTAAATCTAGATCAGGCTTGAATCGAGTTCAATCACAAGCCGAAATCGAGCTTGATCAAGCTGGCATGTTCGAGCTGAACTCGTGCCTGACAATGTTCAAGCCGATCTAAGCTTGGCCAAGCTCGGTTCAGCTTGGCTTACATACAGGTCTACACAAACTGGTAGTTAAGCTAATAGGATCCAGCCCATCTCCAACTACCACCAATCATCTCTATAGATGCATGTTCTATGAAAAACGCCAGACTTCACACCTACATATATCACATCTAAGGAAATCTCACATCAATTTCTTTGAAATGCTCAAGTATTTGCTGTGCAAAATGGTAATTATTAGACGATCTAGACTAAGTGCTAGCAGGGGCGGAGCCAGTAATTTATTGTAGGGTCACATTTAGTTTAATGCCCCCGAAATTGTTTTTTGACGATTGAGTTTGTAGGTCATTTCATCCATACATTTTGTACATATCATACAAGTATTATTTATCCTTATTTATAAGAGCAGCTATCCTCTTGCCCTATGGTTATAGCCTATTAAATAATATAATATAATTTTTTTTTGAAAAGTTCACGGAGCAGTTGCCTTTTGTCCAATGAGTATGCCCTACTAGATACTTAAACAAAATAATTAAAAGATTATTTTTTTTGAAAATTCAATGGGACAACTGTCCTGTGATTAATACTCTACCGTTTTAACCAAACTCCTTGGAGTCGAGTTATAGCACAAAAGTTTTTTAGCTAGAGTTAATTTTTTTCAACAACTTTAACCTTAAGAGTTCATTTTTTTCTAGAAACCAAGGTTAGGTGGTTGAACCCTAAGTGTTAGTGAATCTTAATCACAATTAAGAAGTATTAAAAGGGACATGTGTTGACTTGTGGGTTGTAACCGACTCTAAGGAGTGGTTATAACTTTAGAGGATTCTAAAGCCAATCACAATTGAACTCGGGGAGAGTTCAATCATACCCACGAGCCAACACGTGTCCCTTTTAACCCCTATTAGTTGTGGTTAAGATTTATTAACTCTTGGGTTCAATAATATAACCTTAACCTTTAGAAAAAAATATTAAACTCTAGTTAAAATTTTTAATCCTTAGGGTTGATTTTTTTAAATATATTTTTTGAAAAAAGTGAAGTTATATTATTAAACCCCAATGGTTATTGAATCTTAACCACAATTAATAGGGGTTAAAAGGGGCACATGTTTGGCCTATGGATGCGATTGAACTCTGCCCGATTTCAATCACAATTGACTATGATTAGAAATCCATCCACCTCCATGCTATTCCATATAAATACATACATAAAATTTAAATTTAAAAAAATCAAAAGTTGAGAGCGGGGGGAGGGGGCACCAGGCACCCCTTTGGCTCCGCCCCCTAAGTGCTGGAGTCTAATAATACCCAGTTGTTTTCTCATGAATGAACATTGCATATAGACCATAAACTATATACAAAATTGAAATCTTCCATGAATAAAACAAAACAAAAGTGGAAGCTTGAATTTCTTCAGACAAAAGAGTGCACATGTTCAATGAAAAAAAGTATACAATTGAGTCAGTTCTTAGACAATAGAGTGCAAATATTTTTAAACTAAGCCCCAGTTCTTTTTTCCATGGATGGATTTTTGACCTTTTGGAGCGAAAGAGAAGAGGAAAATATCATGATACTGCCACAAAAGGTTTCCGACCAAAAATTCAAAACTTTAACCCTATGTTTGGTTGTCGAGAAAATAAGTAAAAACATGGAAAAGAAAAGAAAATTAGACAAAACTCAACTACAAATTGTATTAAAAATCCAAAATTTTCTGTTCTTTTCCATGTTTTCATTAATTTTCTCGGCAACCAAACATAGCATAAATGTAGCACGGTCTTCGTACCAGTTGGTAGTTGGTACGCTGCGTGCATGCATGTGGATTTCGTCTTTGTTTTGCTCAAAATATTAGGAGTCTTGCTTGCCTGAATCGTTTTCAGAAGATTTAGGATTTCATCTGGCTCAGCTCAGCCTCTCCAACTCGCCATATGTTCCTTTTAGTTTAACGGTGGTTAAAATTTATTAACCCTTACGGTTAATGAATCTTACCTGTTTTTAAAAAATAAATATACAATTTCTTTAACTTTAAGGGTTAAAAACATCAGAGTTAAAAGTGTTTTAAGACTGGGTAAAGTATTTTAATGGGAAATGCTATTGAGACCGCAAAAGGGCAGAGACCTCCAAGACCGTGCATGGATGCACGGGATTGCAGGTGGGGCCTACCATGTGAACGTGGGCCCCACCTGAAATCCCGTGCATGCATGCACGGTCTCGGTGGTCTCGGCCCTTATGCGGTCTCAGTAGAAAGTCCTATTTTAATCTCACACCTATTTGAGAAACCTCATTTTACGTTAGGGGTGTTCCAGCAAGCATACACGTTACACACATGGTGCAACAAAGTCATCAGTCAAGTAGGTCGCTCCATGTTAGGTGAAGTATGTTCACGGGCGGTGCCACATGGGGCCAGGGGAAGACTGAACAACCCCCCCCCCCCCGGCCCCTGGAATTTTGGAAAACATGGTTGTAGCCTAGGAGCAAGGCGAAGCTGGGTGGTGGTGGGAGCTCTAAGTCCCCGCGCGGAAATTCTGAGGAGTAACAAATAGATAAATTTATACTTATATTATTTAGTTTAAGAGGGGGAAGGCACGGGAGGGGGCAGTAACCTTCCTCATCTTTTAAAAAACTAGTTTTATATTATATTATATAGTTTAAGATGACATAGTTATGAGTAAGTGAACAACTGTCGCTAATGGGAGTCATCAAAGCGAAACCCCAAAGATTTCACTCCGGTCCTGTGTTGCCTGAGTTGTCATTATGTTGGTCGAACGCAATTACTCTTGATTTGAGTCATGAATAATGGGATGCTTTTTCACTCGATTTTTTTTTTTTTTTTTTTTTTTAAAAGTCTTAGGACAATAAAGCCACAGCCCTAGTTAGCGTTTGTTAGCGGTGGTTAATGGGTTAGAGAGCTGAGCACCTAGGCAAGGAAACATGGTAGGATTGAGAGCAGTGGTTAATGGGTTAAAGAGCTGAGCACCTAAGCAGGGAAACATGGTAGGCCTCTCAATCGCCACATTTCCACATAGGGCATATACACACAGCTACTGGCATAAGCTAGCCGGTGTTTTTCAATCTACTTTTTACGGCCAGTAATAGATCGTTATCATTACGAGAGAGCAAAAAGAAAAAAGAAAAAGAAATAACATCTGCTTTTTGAAAGAAATTCATATTAAAATACTCCTTGTCCTCTCGGAAACTTGGTTCCACTCACTCCATTCCCATCCGACATCTCTGATTCAAACAATGTTGAGAATACTGAGAAGCATTGGTCTCCCGAACTAACTTACGACTTGGGAAAGATCGAAAGCTCACTATTTGTCCCCGTAACTTTAAAGCTTTATCAACTGCAACAAACAATCTATAAAATTCTTCCTCCACGATCGAAATGGAATTGAACAGATTGAGCCCTGTATCCCCCAAGTTGAACCACTATTTTGAATTGAGAAATGGACTTGTTATTCCCAGGTCAGGCGCCTTGACTTTAGAAGTAGCGCCTTTTGAATATGAGTAGGCGACTTGCATGTGCTAAGCAGTCCATTTTACTCAATTCTGACGGGGTCTAAGGTTTATATAGAGCCGGGGAGTAACTACATTTCTAAAAACCCATAATTACCCGTTTACATCCAATTTTCTACTTAGACTCTGTTCGTATTTATATGATGCATGACATTCATCATGTATAAATTATAACTCTGTGATAGTGGAAGCTCATCATATCATTTTTCGCCCATCCACATAGTTACTCATTGTGATGATCGAACCACATATATTCTTGTCTTGTGGTTATTGATAATTGCTAGAACTAAAAAAAAATTGCTAGAACTATTTGTTTCAATCTGTTTTGTCGCATGCAAAAAGTACAACTAGCTTCTATGGTATTGCTCTAATATAGTTTTTTTTTCTCCAATATTCAAATTACAACTGCCTAGTGGACACAAATCAGGGAACACTACAAGCAACAGAATTGCAAGAATGTACAGTCACAAATATAGATACTAACTCCAAAAAAAAAATAATTCCAGCATAGAGGTTAAGACAGCAGCAACAACAATAACTGCATTCACATGATAAAGCAGTTACTTGGGCTGGAATCATAACAAGCCATTTCATAAATTTGGGGATGTGGATAATAACTTGATGGGCATGGTGTTGGGCCTTTAGCCACCTTCTTTTTAACCGTCGTCTCATCCTTCTGCTCTTTGTTTTCTTTAACCTCAGCCACGCTTATTAAGCTTGCATAGCCAACCTTCTTTCTCAGCAATAAAATCAAGCAAACGGAATCGACTCCATCACCAATTACCACCACTTGGTCTTTATCTTCCCCTTCTATCGCCACTGAGCTCACGCCATATGCCTCCGCAGCTATCTTCATGGCCTTGGATCGGCATTTGTCGCACTTAATCTGCACCTTCATAACTATCCTTTGCTGCACCATTAAACACGTAACAAATCAAACCACATTATCTGTAATAGAACTAGTTTCTTTGTTTCAATCAATATCTAGAACACAAAATTTCACGAGACTATATCAAATAATTTGAAACAAATTGTTCAAGGCGGAGGCATACTACCTTCATGTTTCTAGTACAAAACTCTATGAATCTGAATCTCTAATTGTGAAGAAGAGATGAGATCCTTTTATATGTGGCAGCTAAGGTAGGTGGGTGAATATTTTTTCTCACTTCTAAGATACAGGGGTTTGTACATACTATTATTGGAATTAAAAAAGACTCGGAAAGTCTTGGTCAACTCACCGCTTTCCCATTTCTTTTTGAGTGTGGCAATAGCATGAATCTCCATGAATAGGACGACCCTCAACCATCCGATTTAACGTGTATTTGGTGGTTAAATGGTGACCGTTTGGGGTGTGCAACATGGCACACAGATCTTGTGTGCCCCCCTTACTTAGGGCTGTCAAAGGGCTGGGTAGGGGTAGGGGTAGGGTGTGCCCCCTTACTTAGGGCTGTCAAAGGGCTGGGTAGGGGTAGGGGTATGGCAGGGTAGGGTCAACCCTAGCCCTACCCTTCCCTATAAGAGTAAGGCTCTAGCTCAGTCCTAGCCCTTCAAGGGCCAAGGTTGATTGGGCCCTAGCCCTGCCCTCAAGGGATCGGATCGGGCTGGGCCGAGCCAAGAGCCAAAAGAGAGTGAGATTTTATTTAAGAAAACCGTTCAAATAGGTGATATAATCATACAACATATATGAAAACTTTTATAATGACTTTCAAGAAAAATTGGTATATAAAGAGGTTTGGTTATGAATTTATGAATATACCCCATGTTAATATCATTAATGAGGGTTATATTAATAATTTTATAACTTCAATTAAGTATTCTTAAAGAGGGAAGGACGGGCCGGGCCTAGAAAGGCTGAGCAGGGGTCAGTCCTAGCCCAACCCTATTGAAGAAGGGCTTCTTGATTTTAGGCCCTACCCGGCCCAAGGGTCGAAGAAGGGCTAGGCTTTGGCGGGTTTGGAAGCGCCGGGTACCCTTTGAGTAACGCTTTTTTGACAGGCCTACCCTTCCTAAATGATGCCATGTGTTCCTAAAATCATAACCATCTAAAATGCGATGAATGCCGGCACCTTTCCGTCTAAGTCTGCCTAAAACCAAAAAGGAAGTTAATATTCCAAACCAAAAATAAGGAAAGTTGATGCTGTACCTTCATCTTCTCTCTCTTCCCCCTCTTTCTTCTCTCTTTTTTTTTTACTTTTTCCTTAAAAAGAAAGTTGCAGACTACTCTTGTTACCTTTTCTACTTTTTTCTTTCACAAAAGCAAAATAAAGTTGCAGAGCAACAAGGGTTCGAGAGACTACCAGTGACTCGCCACCTTCAGATTTTCCGCATATTTTAAACAGTCCGCCTATAAAAATAGACATTAGGGTGAGTCTTTTTTCCGACCATTCCTGTCCCCAAGCTCATTTGTACTAACTTTATTTTGTATTTTACAACCATTTTAGGAAGGAAGCCGAATTAAATAAAGATGTTGTAGAAAAAAATGATGACAGTGAATTTTTGAAGGCTTAAACATAGAAAGTTCTTAACTTTTCAATTGGGAGATGATTTAATATTATTAGTTCAAGCAAAGTCATTCTACAAAACAATTGGAGTAATTAAATATTCTTTTTTTAATTGGTAATTGGACTCACAATTCATATATTTTGATTGGTAATCAAGAATGAAGCATATATTAAGGTGGAAAGTCTCAAGCATAGATGTAAATCTCTATTTAAGTTTGCAAATAGAGATGTTTAGCAATTCCCAGCCTCTTCAGGCATGGCTAGAGCCACAGACCCCGCATGGGTAGCAACGCAATCACCTGGAAGGTGGGCAACAAGAGCCACAGAATGAGGCCCACCCAACTCAGCATCAAACCTATCTGGGCTCACACCTTGCAACACAACATCATCTCCCATGCACACAACATTCCCTTCACCAAGCAATCCAACACATGGACATTTTCTCAAACAGGTGGAGAGCAAAACTCCAAAACAGAGCAAGGTATCCCACTGCCTGAGCCAGATAAAACTGAGCACCCATTATTAGGGACCGTAACATCCACAACCGGTGCCTTGTGACCATTGCTTTGTGGCCATTTAAAAAAAAAGAAAAAAAAACTGGAGAGCTGAAACGTCTCGCCAGTTTTGACGAGCTGAAACCAAACTTAATAGCCATGGAAGAGTACAAGCTATGGTATCTGAATCTTCTCTTTTCTCGAGTACCAACACCAGAGATGAATTTGAAGAGTTGCATTAATGCCACGAGGAGTCTCGAAGAACTTTCTCGTCAATGCTATGCTGAAACTATCATCCTTAGTAGTGATGAGTTTGTGGAAATTATGCTACTTGATGCTTGCTTCCTCGTCGAGCTATTTTGTAAGCACTCACAAGAATATCTTAAAATTCAAGTTGACCCAATTTTCAATTCAGCCCAGATTCTTTATAGCATCCAACACGATATCATATTACTCGAACACCAGCTTCCTTCTTTGTTCTGGAGTGTTGTTTCAATCTAACATGGTAGTCTTCTGGAATTGCTCATCTTTTGTTTTGTTTGGTTTTTGTGAATGTAAAAAGTAGAAAAGGGGAAGAGTGCTTTACAACTTTATTTTTTAATTTTTGATGAGGAAGAGAGAAGAAAGGGGAAGTAGAGTAGATGATTCCTCCTTATTTTTGGTTTGGAATAACAAGTTTCCTTTTTGGTTGTAGGCAACGACTTGGACGGAAGGTGCCAGTGTTAATCACATTTTAGATGGTATTATAATTTTAGGACACATGGCATCATTTAGTAAGGGGCACACAGGATCTGTGTGCCATGTTGCATACCCCAAACGGTCTCGGTTAAATGTTAGGAATCTGGTTTGTCCTTCCAAATTCAATCTCTGTTTGATGATTGGAGGGAATGAGTACTCAAAGATCATTAAATGAATTCATGACTTTTTTTCTTCTTTAATGGGAACTTTTTTACAGCTTTACAGGTGTGGAGGGTATTAGAAAAGGATTCATTGATAAATTTTGATAACAACTTAAAATAGGATTTATATAAAGATGAGAAGAACTTAAAATAGAAATAAATCCAATGAAACCTAATCTAATCTTACCTTAATTTAATTAAATCAAATTCAAATTTAAATCTACCTTACAATAGATAAGGTGTATCTTATCACACGTTATTGTAATACTACATTTTCTTTCCTAATATTCCCCCTCAAACACATGTAGGTAGAAAGATCTTCATGGGGTTGCCATTGTATAGTCATTTGTTTGTCACTAAAAGGTGCCACCGTTGATGGATTGTCATAGTTGATGCGCCGATGAATGATTTACTGTTATGCCTGATGATTCTTGATGTATGGATGTGGAGGTACAGAGATGGGTAGAGAAGGTCACTGATGGGTTAGGGAGGAAGCCTATAACAGGCCAAAGAGAGGGCTTCTGATGGGGTTAAATATGAGGCCTCTAATGGGCCAAAATATGTGGGCCTTTAATGAGCCAAAGATGAGGCCTCTAATGGACCAAAGATTGGGCCTCTAATAAGACAAGAAAGGCCTCAATAGGCCAATAATAAGCCTCTTGTGCTTGGAAATAGCCTTAATGGGCTTAAAAGTCTCAATTGACTAAAAGAATAAGCCTATATTTGGGCTGATCATGGACCACCATGTACTTGGACAGGTGGATTGAAAAGAAGAGCAAGCACAACAGAAGAGGAGCAATATTGCAGGCTCTACTCAATAATATGAGAGCAAAGAAATGATTGAATCAGGCTTCAATGAGATTAGAAAACGACCTTTGTTGAACAGAGAAAGCTAGGAAGCAAGGATACTTTGAAAATGGAAACGTACCCATATCGCTGCATCCGATATGTATCGGATACGGCATTCTAAGATAAAACTTAGCTGTTTTCCATAATTTCTGCCGTATTCCTGTACTTGTATCATATCGCCATATCTAAGTATCGCCGTACCGGGGCTTCCTAGAGAGAAAGAGAGGGAGGGGTTGGACCATTTATAGAAGCCAACAAGCCTTAATTTATTTCTAATGAATCAAAGGAAAGGGAAGGTCTTTCATAGCCCAAAACCCAAAGAGATATAACAGTTGCGGCAATGGAGGGTTCAAAGGTGGTGAGTGAAGTTTGTCTCATATCATTTCGGTAGAGAAAAATTGCGGCTCATGGAAGTGGGTTTGGGCGGCAAAAGCCATGGTTTCCCAGGGATTAAAAATCGTTGAAGATGATGGAAGCTTCAGGCAGCAATATTCATACAGAAATCAGACAGCACCAATTACAACGGTGAGGATAGGCACAGTGGGCAACAAAAATAGTGAGAAACGGCTTGTTCGGTTGTAGCTCAAAGCAGTGGTTCTCTACTGAAAAGGCAACAACACCGCTTTGTGAGAGGGAGGGATCCGTAAAGCATTGTCGGAAAACGAACAGCATCTGGTCATTGAACAAAATTCCTGATCAACTTTCTGGTTGATGCGTGCATCAGGGTGAGATGGAGCTATTGTTAGCCACTCTCTTAGGAAAAACTGAAATCCAGAGGAGTTTGGCCTTTGGGACAGCAAACAAGGGTCTTTTAGGAGCAAACCCAGTCGGTGAAGAAGAGTTAACCGATGGATCTTCTGCTCTCATATCATATGAGAAAATGATTTCTTGATAAATCTATAACCCTTAAAAAGAGGCTTCTTTTGCCCTGGTTTATTAATTTCGTCTAACATCTTTTGCCCTTATTCCATTTGCATCCCTTTTCTGTTTCTAATTTCTAAAACTCCAATCCAAAAGCTTCTAATTCGTTCCCTCTTCATCTTCTCTCCTCCCTCTCTTCACCCCTAATTCATTCGCCCCTTTCCATTTTCCTCTTCACTTCATTCTTAATTATTAATCTCTACATCCCTTTATTCCTAAACCCCCCCTGCAAATCTTATTCCCCACTCAACAGATCGGTCTCCTAATGGCTCACCGTCCACACCTATTGGCACTTCTCCCTCTCCCTGAAAAACCTAATGAAGGAAAATAGGCACCGCAAGAAAGCCAGGGAGTTGCCGAAGACCCAAAGTCAATTGTGCAGCGGTCGAATCCTCCTCCCGAATGAACGGAAACCGCGCTTGGAATTTATAATATGTATTTTTACTATTATTGTTGTGAGATTTCTCTTCATTAGACTTTGGTTTTGGTATGCTATTTCTTTGTCTGTGATGCTGATAATGTCAGTGCATGTGTAGTTGTTGTTTCATTGGAAGCAGAGAAGCCATTGGCGATACAACAGGTGGAGGTTGCTCCATCACATACCATGGAAGTGAGGATCAAGGTGAAATGCACTTCCCTCTATCATACTAATCTTCATTTGTTTCCTTTTTTGTTAATTTTTTGGTTTTTTAGATTTTTTTTTTTTTTTGTATTGCTAATGGTGATCACTATAGTGCAAGTAAGTCCCCATGCCCAGTTAGACACTAAGATTCTGTGCAGAAGATATGTTAACCCACTTTCAGTTCTAGGGTTTCATGGTTTTATCTTCATTTGTTTCCCCTTTTTTTTATTAAAAAAAAAATTATTTTTGCTTTTTAAATAAAATAAAATTTTCTATTGCTAATTGTGATCACTACAATGTAGGTTATGTCCCAATGCCCAGTTAGAAAATAACATTCCAACGGTTTCTGATTTAGGTTGAGCCAGTTCGTCACTGCTTCCTCTCTATCATCTTCCTTTTGCTTGAGAACATACAACTGAAGGCATGTTCTCAATCAATAACGGGGAGGGAGAGCATATCAGTACAAGCACTCTTTTCCTTATTTATATTTGTATTAGTTTATTATTTATTTGAGCAGTTTCTTTCCCCTTTTCTGTTATCAATGGGTGATATATTGTATTCTTCTCTTTTCTTATGTTGGTACAGCTTTTCTTGGGTATTATCTTCTGCATGATGTCGCTACACATGTATTTTGCTCCTCTAAACATGCTTTTAGATTTGTCATTGCCAGTAAAAGCAGCTCCAAGGGTCTCAATGAAATTTCAGTCTATCAAAAAATAGATTCTTGATGTAAGCTATCACACTTATCGAATAACAACTTCTTTAAATTGCTTTTGTTTTTATGAGTGGGCTTCTACTTTTCATGGTTCTCAAATGTCTATGTAACTGTGTTTGAGGTTACAGGAACAAGTCAATGTGTTGGTATTGTGGCAATTCTATATTTGAGGTAATTTTTATTTTTCATTTCTAAATGGCTGTGGCTTACTTGTTCCCTATGTTTTTGTATTTCATTTCTAAATGGCTATGGCCTTACTTGTTCCCTATGTTTTTTGTTTTTCATTTCTATTTTTTCTTTGATTTATTAATTAAGAGGTTGGTGGCTTAGGGCTGAATTTATGATTGGTGTGTTGTTTCTTACTTTCCAATAAAAGAGAGTATTTGTTGATTTTCTCTACTTATTATTTCTTTGTGTTTAATTATTTGCCTTTAAGGGATTAATTTTTTTAGAATCGTTCCATACTAATTAGGTTAGATTTGATGGCATTAACTGCCATACTATGAGCATTCAGTTAATTTTTCTATTGGAGATATTACTTTCGAGCCCTTGGTTGGAGATTTTGTGTTATATTTGTTTATGTTGTTTAAACTACAGTATCTAATATTTAATTTTTATATTATATTATATTATATACTATGTAGTATAAAAATACTGTATTAATTTTTGTATCAATATATTATAATAAATTACCAATCTATTCTTTGGTATTATGATAAAATACCAAACTTTTTAATATATCTATTACCATAAGTGGATTTGAGGGTGCTTATTAAGCTCTTTGCAAAAGACCACGCCTCAGGAAGCGGAGGCCCTGAGTTCGACTCTTGCAATCCCTTGGGGGCCACCCGCACAAGGTTCCATGGTTCTCATGGACCTTTGGTTACCGGTTCATGTGGGTTGCGGGGTCTTGCATGCGCCCGAGGTTTACTTGGTCTACCCAAAGGGTGGGCTTAGGGTTCCTCATTACAAAATAAGAATAAAAATAAAAATCTGGAAGTCTAACTTCGCAAAGTTTCAGGCGTGGCAAACATGGTCGTCCGGATTCAAGTAATTATTCTCGAAGAATGCAAGGAAGGTGGGATAGTCTTTCTTGTGGGCCAAATGATAGAGAAAATTACTCACAGTCCAATTGGGATTCAGGTATGGTATTAGGTTTTTCCATACTATTTTTTTGACAATTTCGATGTATTTTCTGATTTCAGGTAAAGTATAAGGTTTTCCCATACCATTTTTGACTCAAATTTTTTTTTTTAGTCATTTTGTTTGTTTATACAGGAATGACAAATAATCCTAATTTTGTGGAGGAAGTATCACCACATTTTGGAAAAGACAATGAGATTATTGTCGTGCGTTCACATACCATAAATCTTATCCATAACTTGCCTTGGATTTTAGCCTATTGTCTTTCGTAGATTTTCCATGTTCTGATTTTACTTCCTGCTTTTGCAGGGATGCCAGATTGGGAAGAGGTTGTTAATGGTTACAACTGATCTTTTATCTGCTGTAAGTAGGACTTTAAACCTTTAACACATTTAGTCAGTATTATGTTCCAAAGTAGACCACACGGACAATCTAATGTCATAGTTGTAGTCATAGTGTATTTGCAGGGCAAACCATCTATCAAGTCCTATCCACGGGAACTATTGTAACGACCCGGAATTTTAATATAATAAAATTATGTGTTTATGAGTCCTTAATGAAGGTTAATTAATTGTTAAATTAATAAGAAGGGGATTTTGCTCAGGGTTGAAGTGCACCGAGGAAATCTCAGTATCATTTGGCAAAAATTCGCACACAGTGTGCCGGTCGACTGCCGGGACACACCCCTACCGTATCGGTTCCGTCAAGTATCATTTCGCGGGACCGCGGGGCCATTATGTGTGATAAAATTGAGAGAAACGGGAAATTTTCATATTTCAGAAATTAAGTGAGACCCAATATCTGTTGGAGATCCTAATAGAAATCCGTGCGGTTAGCACTAATGCGTGTCGGTCGGCCGTGGGCACTAATGTCTGTCGTCACGGCAGTTAGTTATCTCAAACGAAGAAACGGCGGCCTGTTTTGTGTTCGAAATCAGGAAATTAGTGGGTTTTGCAATTTTCTTCCGGACTAAAGTGTAGCTGTCAAAACTCAGTATTTTTCCCCGAAATTTTTACAGTAGGTGTCGGACTGCCCCAAGTTCGGTCACCTAAAGTTTCGTCAAAAGCGGATGTCTTTAAGTAGGACCACGAAGGCCGTATACATAAGAGAAAAAAAAAATAGTCAAATGGGTCAACCGTTGACTTGGTCAACGGGACCTTTAATTATGGTCATGTGCTATGCACATGACCTTATCTATATATAAGGGAGGCCAGCCTTCCCATTACTTACGTTCTGTAAACAGTGGGAAAATTCTGCTACAGCATATTGTAGAGAGAGAAAGTGAGGAGAGAGAAAGGAAGAGAGAGAAAGAGGAGAGAGAAAGGAAGAGAGAGAAAGGGAGGTCTCCTTGAGGTTTTTCGACGTCCCCGACGCGTTGGCAGCGTCTGATTTTCTCTCCGGCGTCTCGTTTTGCGTGTAGAGAGAGAAAGAGAAAAAGGTAGAGAGAGAAAGTTGAGAGAGAAAGTTGCATGCGCTCTACCTTGGGGTTGATCATCCTTCCGAACGTGTTGGCGGTGTCCGTTTCGACTCTAGTCGCCTCGAAACGCGTGAAGCAAGTAAAACCCTTCTCTTTTCTTCTCTTTTTCCGCTTATTTTGCTATATTATTTCATGTGATGTATATGCATGTCTTTTGACGTAAATGAAAAAAGGGCGGAGACCCCTATGTGATGTTGCGATTGTATGTGGTCTCTCGGGGAGCCCAGATCGGGTCCCGGGTAAATTGTGTCGCCACTCTAGGGTGACGAAAAGTTGTTTTGCATGTCTTGTAAAGCTATGGAGACATCCATTAGCTTGAAAACGTTCCCTAACGGGACGGTGTGTTAACGGAGTTAGTTCACGGGCGCAAGACCCAAGTATTTCAGTTAATCAAGCGAGGCTTGGGTTAACTGGGGTTAACCTGTGGTTAGAAAATCTAACCAGGGTTAAGTATAGTCCGTGGTTCCTCTTTGGCGAGGTCAGGAGAGACGGTGTCCAGCATGGCCCGGGGTTCCTCCGTGACTGATAGTCAGGAGATGTCGGTCTGTTTGTCTAGGTCGTCCGTGGTGCCTCTTGGACTAGGTCAGGAGTGGCGGTGTCCTGCATGGCCCGTGGTTCCTCCGTGACTGGTAGTCAGGAGATGTCGGAGTCCTAGGGAGTTTAAAGTGGCTAAACATCAGATAGTGTATAGTCCGGGGTTCCTCTCTGGGTGGGTTAGAAGATGTCGGTACCGTGTCTATCGTGGTCCCTTCTTGGTGGAATGTCAGGAGATGTCGGCATGGGTATAGATGTCGGGGTTCCTCCGTAGACTAGCCAGAAGATGACGGTAGGCAGGTTGGTCGGGGTTCCTTTATAACTGATACCCAGGGCGATGGCGGCGAATACACGGTAGATGTGGCCAGTCAATTGAATGGAAAAATGTTCTTATTGGGTGAATGTCCATGTTGTGTGTGTAAGCTTCGGATACGAAGTGGTCTAAGTTGGTATACTCAGAGTTGGTGTATTTGTTTGAGTTGGTGGACTCATAGTTCGGTATGGAATCATCGGATTCCAGGTGAGTTGAGTTAGTATACCCAAGGTTTTGTCATGTTCGGGTGAAAGCCGGAACAGCGTGTGTGAGTCTAAATGACTCAATGTATTATGGTTATGATTTAGAGACTTTAAGCTAAACATTTGTGGGCTGTGGCCAATTAATAGAGTCTTAGGACTCGAAATGAAACATGATTGATGATCGAAACGATAATTTGGTAATATAATACATTCATAACTGAACCTCATAATTAGAAAGTAATGTGAGGTCGGGAACCTCTGTTAGGGTGACGTAACCCTAAGTGACCTTGGCTCACAATTTATTGTATATTGTTCTATTTTACTGTAACATGCAAATTGAACTGCTTATTATATCATTATTGATGTGTGTTATTATGTGGAAAATAGTTTAGAAGGATTGTGGTTTTATTGGGCTTCATAGCTCACTGACTTTTTGTGTCAGCAGATCTTGGAGCTGCTGACCAGTAAGTGAAAAGTCTATCTGGATATTTTGGAAGCTTGTACAAGTTGTACCTGGCGTGATAGAGACGCCTACTTTTGTAAAACAAACTTGATGTAAATAATACAGGTATATGGTTTGTATGATGGCTATTGTGATGACATGTATTATTTGCTTTTGGGGAGCATCTGATAAATGTTTAAATTTCCCGCATTTTTGTGGGTAAAGTCTTCCGCTTGCATGATTTGACGAACGGACACGCGTCTCGGAACTTGATTCCCTAGGCGCGGGTTCGGGGCGTCACAACTATGCAAAAATAAAACAATACATTAATAAACTTTTCTATTTGATGATCTGTCCTTATTTGTTTAATTCTATTTGCAACTTTATCAACTTTCATTTTACCTTGATCTTAAGAGATGTGGTCGAGGTCATTTATTATATGTAATTATGATGACTGGTGTGAGATTCTTATTGTAAAAATGTACTATTCTTTTTTTAGGTGTTCAAAGGAAATTGAGGGGAAAGGTTGGTCTATAGAATGTGTGAATATAGAAATGTGGTTAAAATATAGAAGTTTGGTTAAAACAGAAATGACATAGACAACTTAGAAGAATTTTTTTGGAAATAAAAATCTAAAATGAAATGAGTTAATGATGGTTGTAGAAAAGAAAACTCTTTCATCTGTCAACTATGATGAGAAGGATAAGGAATCTGGTAATTTGGTGCAAACGAATGTGCACACTTTGATGCATCAAAATCAAGTGGGCCGAGTGGGAGTGGACATTTTCTCACAGCTATTATTAATCTTTGGATACAATCCCTTAGGTAAGAATTTATTTGGTTGTACCTTAAGACTCTTTTCTCTTATTACTCTTCTCATTTTATTTGTTGTACTTTAAGTCTCTTTTCTCTTCTTACTCCTCTCGTTACTTTGTACTCAGCTATTTCACCTTGATGGCTGACTTGTACTCAACTTGTCTACTATTCTAATAGTATACATTTCATGCTTTCCAAAATTCTACTGAATTGCTAATAGTTTATACCAGAAGGTAAAGCTAGATTCCATTGACTTTGTTCCACCTATTATATAGCTAATATTTCTTATATTACCAAACTATGAATTTTAACCTTAGAAAGATTTATATCTACTTGTTCTTTATTGTTAATTTTCACTCTATTGTACTCTATATATCATCACAATTGACAGTCATCCAAGTACCTACGCGTTGGTAACAGATAAATGACAATCGGCTGGTAGATGGACTTTCAACAAAGCTCCTGTGCTTATTTTCAGTTTCAGCTATTCCTGTTAGTTTCTATACATATTTTGTCTTTACAAATTGTGAGATCCTTTACCAAACGTTTGCTTTATTTGGAGACTACCAACTTCTTAAGTCTTGGTCATTGTATGACTCAGGAATCTTGCCAACAACAATATAGAATGATCCATTCTACAAAACTACAAAAAACTGCAGCAGATATTCTCGATCAGCTGATCGGACCAATATTTTGAGTAGGGTATCTCATAGGTGGGGCCACCTTCATGTTTTTCTTGTGCAAATTTGCTAATTTGGTAGTCTAAAAAACACTTACCTTAGATATCTTTTACTTGGATTTGGATTTAACATAATTATGCATGTTGTGGATTTCTTCTTCTCAAGTCAGTACTACGATACTCAAATTTAGTATGCTCTATATAACTAATGACGTTGTATAGATTTGGGCATATGTGAAATTTATATTGAGCTCAACTCTTATTGGAAAAGAAGTCACTTTGTACAAAGGTTCCACCTGCAAGCAATGAAAGAAGTTTTTATGGATGCACCATTTCCATTCTCTTTTGGTTATTATATAGTTACACTGTAAATTCATTGTGCAATAAGACATTCATAATAAGTAGAGTACCTTGCAGAGGCACACATGCATTCCTTGCTCACTTATACACGGAGTGCATCATTCTCTCATCATTTTCACAAGATTACTACTGAAGTAAATGATCCATAATATAGCATTTTCCCTTTCCTTATATCGTTCTTTGAAGTAAATTGTTCATCATTTTTCTCTTCTTTTTTTGGCCGACCAATTTTTTTTCCCCTGTTACCTACATATTTTTTTAAATATTTTCTTTGCCTTTCGATATTTTGGTAACTATGCAGCATGTGCCGTGCACGTGCCATGTTAACTTGTATTAATAATAAGAGGTTAATTTTCAGTCGGAGCTCTGCTTCACGGTGATGAAACGGAGCTCCCCTTTTTATACTAAGGCCATGGCATGGTTGTAATTACTAAAAGTGGCAGGGATAATTTTACAATACACATAATTACAAGATTACCGTTGTTATAGTGTAAAAAGGGGAGTGAAGTAGAGCTCCTCTTTATATTTGAAGGCACCTATTCCTCTCCAGTTGTAACCGGTTTTGCCAAAACTGGTTACACTCCTGAGGTGGCCACATGTGCCTTTTGAGACCTCTTAACTATGGTTAAGATTCACTCACCCCTAAGGTTCACCCACCTCTCCTTGGTTTTTTTTTTAAAATATTAAAAAAAAATTTTAACCCTGGTTAAAATTTACCAACTCCTAGGGTTAATTTATTTTAAATATTTTTTCTAAAAACCAAATATAGGTGGGTGAACCCTAGAGGTAAGTAAATCTTAACCACAGTTAGGAGGTGTAAAAAGGGTCATTTGGTGACCACAGGGGAGTTACCGGTTTTGTCAAAAACAGGTTACAACCGGAGAAGATCACCAGTCATATTTAAACCATAATAATAAAGATGAGTTGAACATTTTTTATAAAGTTGAAAATTTTAGGATTCTTTAACTAGGAGTAACGCAAGGTTTGGATTTTTAATAGGCTCAATCTAAAACCGATACATTTACAAACACACCACCCCTATCTTTAACATCTCTAGGTTGAATCTAAGGTATGCAAGGAGATGGACCTCTTACCGTTAGACATTTACTAAATTATCTGTTTAGAAGTACTGCACTCGAATAGAATAAGCTCTGGATGGGTTTTATCATTTGATAACATTTGAAAATTTCCTATAATTTCAGTATCGAAATCTACCTCTAAGCTTATTAGACCCAAAGAGCTCTGAAGCAAAAAGGTGCTCCGTCTATGCTTTATTACATTAGATGTAAAACCTATGGACCTCTGCTCCATATTTTTTAGAGCTCCAATTAGATTGTTATCAAATGTTCCAAAGTTCAAATAAGCTCTAACTATTTAAAGTTATCAAACGTGTATTTTAAAATAAGTTCTTAGTTTTCTAAAAAAAATAGCAAATGAGTTCTCATTTTTAGAGTTACCAAGCGCCCCCTAAATTTTTGGATCTAAACCTATAAACTAGTAGTATGGGATTTTACCTGCCTTAGATGAGGGGCTTTAGAGGACCTGATGTCACTCAAAGCTATGCGGTACTTTACATTATAGTAAAGGGATTGTCGATCCACATAGAACAATGAAGATAAGAAATAATAGTAGAGTTCGTACTACTAGCTTATAGTACCAATTAAGGCATCGGGTTTCCTCATTTTAATGGTGCAATGTCAATTCGATAATCTAAAGTATAACTCAAATGTGGATTTTACGTCCCAAAATTACAATCGGAAGATTTAGATTATAATAAAAAAGTTAAAATCAATTTTCAATCAATTATTTAAAACAAGTTTTTAACCCAAGCTCACATTTTATCAGAAAAACTCGAGGATGACAATATACTCAAAGGCAATACTGCAATAAAGAATAATATTTGCCAAGATGAAGGTTCTTCGTTTGAGAAATCAAGAACTATTACTCAATTACACGAAAAGTCTGATTGAACTCGTGAAAATGTTTAAATCCAAGATATTCAATTGAAAGAGAGATCAAACGAGAAGAACTATCAATATAGAAATCATAAATATTAAAAACATTAATTGGATTAAATCAAGCTAACATCATCTCATTAAGAGAATTTTACCCTAGCCCAAGGCTATGGATTTAGCAATCCATTCAAAGGGAAAGCTAAAACAATACTAAGAAAAAAGAGGAGAAGATTGGGTCTCTAATAGAACCCCCTCTCTAGGTTTATATAGACTAAAGGGAAGAAGAAAAAGGGAAAGAAAGACTATAAGAAACTTCTAATTACAAAATCCAATCAAAATAATATTTTCCCTCAATTTGACGAAGTGTTTGAATTAGGAGATCTTTGTGAAATACAATTTTGTTGCGCTTTGCATCTGCTTTCCAAAACATCTAACATTGTCTTAATCCGATTTTTGAGTCAAAAGTTATAAGCAAATTAGTAAGTATTGTTCAGATAAAGCGGGAATCCGGGAAATCCTCTTTTTTTGGGGATTTGTTACTAAATAATAGTACTTATCTAACCATCCACAAAATTTCTTACTTTTCTTGTAGATTTAATTGACTTCCATTAAACTCTTTACTTGAATTCCAAAATCTGTACAAAATAGAGAGTTCCCATGACCAAAATATACTTTCTCATTTTTCCAAAATAAAACATCAGTATAGTATAGCTAGCACAAGTCTTCTTTCTAATTCAAGAGAGTTCCATCATTTTTACGTCAAAATCACATTTATCCATATCTTGTTAAGATTTTCCACCCATGTGTGAGAGAATCTTTCTATACTTGGTCTTGGGCTTTGACTTGAGACTTAACTTCTTATACTTGTGCTTTATCTATTGATTTTCATTAAACATCTTTACTTGAATTTTCTATATGAAATAACATAAAAATGCTTAGAATTCATACTCTATAAATGAGAAAACAAGTTTAGAATATAGACTTTAAATCTTTAATTCAAAGTAAAAATGACATTAAAGGATTACAAAATAACTAGTTTTAAGTGTACTTTTGCACACTCATTAAGACTCATTCATTAAAATACCTCATAAGAATGTGTGGGCCACACTAAAAGTATTCATACTCTCCCACCTCACCCCACCCCAACCAAAAAGAAAGTGTTTAAGCCCGGAGTTTGGATCCTGTTTAATCATGATTGAACTCTCCAGAGTTAAATTGTACCCACAGGTCAACATGTGCTCCTTTTAGGCCCCATTAATTGTGGTAAAGATTCACTAATTCTTAAAGTGTGTGTTTGCTTGGGTGGCGTAAGTATTCCCTTGTCTTTGCCTTCAGTCATTGCCTTGTGATATGATTGAGTTTACCAAGAAAAAAAACAAGAACACCTTTAGGGTGAGTGTTTAGTCCTATATCAGGTACCTATCCGAGCATGTTGTCCCATATAAGTTCCTTGGCACCTCAAACGGTTGGTACCCGTTTTGAGGAGCTCTAGGGTGAAGCTTACATGGGCTGCATGTGTGTGGTGTGTGTGTGAGAGTTTGCATGTGGTGTGTGTGTGTGTGAGTTTGGGTGGCGTGAGTATTCCCTTGTCTTTGCCTTCAGTCATTGCCTTGTGGTATGATTGAGTTACCAAAAAAAAAAAGTACAGTCTAATATTTGTTTTTAGAAAAAATACTAACTTGAAAGGTTAAAACTTCTTTACTAAAATTGGGCAGTTAAAGGGGCTTTGTGAGTGTAATTGGCCTCATGAGAGTTCAGTCCTAATTGAATAGGATCCGGACTTCTTAGCCCATTATGCACGTCTAGCACTCCCCATCTTGTAAGTATAAAAAGCATGAGGTCAACTATGACGAAGTAAACTCCAAAATGACATTAAAGGATTACAAAATAATTAGTTTTGAGTATATTACTAGTGGCAATGGAGGGAGTTATTGCATAAGGTTGGTTGCACCTGGGTTAGGTTTAGTTGAGCCGGCCAGGTCAGCCTGACTAGGCCTATAATTTTAGGCCTTGGCTTGTCTTTGGCGAAGCCAGAAAGGGCTTATCTTGGGGTTCCATAGAATAGGTGACAAGTGGTGGAGAAGTCAAAATCATGGGACTTGTGGCGATAAGTGTGTGAGAATAAAGGGGAGAGATATCTCATATGAGGAGAAGTTAAAAAAATGGGAGAGAAAATGAAATGACTTCTCACCATTTTTGGCCAACTGTCGCACAATGTATGGAACCCCGAGAGGGGTTTCTGGCTTCGCCAGAGACAAGCCAAAGCGATAATTTTAAGAAATTCTGACAAGGCTAAGCACTGAATCATGGACATGATTGATCATCATAGTACAACAATTTTCAGCGTATTACGTTACATCCGGTACCAAGAGGTCCAGCTTTATTGTTGGAACTCAAATCAGAATTGAACGAAGAAAAATATACGGACAAACATGATCCTATATCCATGCGAGAGCTTTAATTTGACAGAGCATAGAGTTATTAGGTTGATTTTTACTAGGATGTCAGACTTAGAGCATTTTAAACCCAGCCGGAGTGTAGAGGTTTAATGAGTCCATTTGTTGTGTGCAACTCGCCACACGGATCTTGTGTGCCTCCCATTGATTAGAGTGCCACGTACACAAGGTATATTAGTAAAAACACTCAAGATGAATTTGCCCTTTGCAACTTGTGTTTTTACTACATGTCCTGAATATTGGTGGGTGTATACAAGATCTGTGTGCCAAGTTACACACAAAAAGGACTCGGGGTTTTACTCCCCTATTCAAAGACGGGAGGGAGTTCAAAGACGGGAGGGAGTTCAAGGGTAATTATTACGTTTCCAAAAACCTAACCGATCTATGTCTAGTCTATTTAGACTCAGTTAGTGTTTTAAATCTATTTATATTTAGGGTACACAAATTACAATAACCTCTCATTGGGTTTGGTAAAATTTCAGAAACTTCCTCTTTTGTTTTTGAAATTACACTGCCTCCCATGTGTTTCAAGTAGTGGCAACAGATTCTCCTTTCTATTAATATGTTATTAATAACATTGACGGAATTTGATGATGTCTTGGTTTATATGTTTTAAAGTACTCGAATTGCCCACGAAATATCAATAACACAAAAAATGTTTTTTAAATCCACTTGTTCTTTAACAAAAATATATTAATATCAACCTAAGCAAGGGGTGTTAGACTTTTATGTTACGTTTGTTTCGATGTAAAATAGGAAAAACAAATCAAATCAGTGGAAAATGTTAATTATGTGCGTTTGTTTGCTCAGAAAATATTTTCATAAGTTTTGAATACTCACAAGTCATTTTCCCGTAAAATCTATCTCTCAAAATATGTTTTAAAATTTCTGAAATTACCCATATTCACAAAACAAAAATTAAAATTTTTTAATATTTTAAAAAAAATTTGTTTTAAATTTTCATAATTTTACTTTTTAAACAAAAATGTCAATTAGTACATGATGCAACGGTGTTATGTATTAATCACAACTCTTTGATAGTAGAACCTCTCTGAATCGTTTTACGCCCGTGGACTTAATTACACATCATGATGAACCACTAAATCCTTGTCTTATGATTATTTATTATTCATAGATCGTAGCACTGTTTGTTTTGATCCATTTTGTCACAAGAGCACCACTTGCCTCTATGGTACTGCTCTAATATAATTTTTTTCTCAAAATTTTCAATTGACAACTGTGTAGTGGACACAAATCAGGGAGGACACTACAAGCAACAGAATTGCAAGTGTAAAGCCAAACATTGATGGCTCAGGATCCTCTCGAGTTGGAACCCCTGGAGGTCGTCATGTGTCTCCTTTGATACCCCTTAACCAGGGGTAAGGTACCGGTTCACCCACTCCTAGGGTTCACTCACCCATCCTTGGTTTTTTTTTTTTAATTAATTATTATTTTTTAAATTAAAAAAATATTTTTAATATTAAAAAACTCTAAAAACAGTTTTTTTAATTTAAAAAATAATAATTAATAAAAAAAAAAAAAAACCTAGGATGGGTTAGTGAACCCTAGGGGTGGGTGAACCTTACCCATGGTTAAGGGGTGTCAAAGGAGACACGTGGCGACCTCTAGGGGTTCCAACTCGAGAGATTCTCTCGAGTTGAACTCGAGAGAATCCTGTGCCAACATTGATAAACTGAAAAAACAAAAAAGCAATAACTGTCTTCATAAGAACGTAGAACTGTGGAGTCACATGATAGAGCAGTTACTTGGGGTTGGAGCATAAGCCATATCATAAACTTGGAAATGTGGATACGGAGAAAAGTTTGATGTCCATGGTGTTGGGCTTTCAGCTTCATCCTCCTGCTCTTTGTTTTCCTTAACCTCTTCCACACTTAGTAAGCTTGCATAGCCAACCTTCTTTCTCAGCAATCTGGTCAAGACAACCGAATCGACTCCATCGCCAATTACCACCACCTGGTCTTTATCTTCCCCTTCTATCGCCACCGAGCTCACACCTGTATCATAATCAGAAAACTTTTCAATACAACTCTTGGATGCATTGTCCTTTAATTTGATCTACGATATGATACACACCATATGCCACCGCAGCGAATTTTAAGGCCTTGGACCGGGTTTTGTCACTGTTCATCTGCACCTTCATAACTATCTTTTGCTGCACCATTAAACAAGCAACAGATCAAACCACATTATCTGTAATAGAACAAGTTTCATTGTTTCTATCAATATCTAAATCACAACATTTCCTAAGACTAAACCCAATAATTTGAAACAAATAGTGACACAGAAGTATAAGTTCCAAAAAAAAAAAATTGTTCAAGGAGAAGGCGTACCTTCATGATTCTAGTACAAAATCTCTATGATTCTGAATCTCTGATTGTGAAGAAGAGATGATATCCTTTTATATGTGAGAGCTAAGGTAGGTGGTGATTATATATTCTCTCACTTCTAAGTTCTAAGATACGAGGGTTTGTAAATACTATTATTGGAATAAACAAAGACTCGTAAGTCTTAGCCATCACTTTCCATTTCTTTAGTGGGCCATAGCATTAGCCTCGACATTTTAGCGTGTATAGGTGGTTCAAAGCTACGAATCTAGTTTGTCCTTCAAAATTCTATGGCCATTTGAATAATTTAGACAATGAGTCAAAGATAATTTAAATGGGAGGAAACTGATGACTTTTTTTCTATTTTTAATAGGACCTTTTTATAACTTTATAACTTTTTTTAAAAATTTATTTTAAGGCATCATTTGTTTGCACTAAATGATATTACGACCTAAATTATTTAGGGCGTAAAAGTTTTCGAGGAGTGCTAGCACTAATCGCACTAAGTCATTTTTTTCCTCTACGGGTGAAACACATGGTTTTGCTATCCTATAACAGGGAGATGGGATGACACTTGTTGCCACCACCTTGTATCTAGGAAAGATTGCAACTGATGGTAGCATTTTTTGAAAGTTTTTACTGTAAAAGATGAGTTTTTCACTTATTTTTTTTGTTGTTTGGTTACATTTTTTAAAATAAGGCGATTTGTTTTTATGTTACTTGTGTTTGGAGTAACGAAACATTAAAATTACATATACGTACAAGAAGACTTCTGTCATTTGAAAAAATACATGGTGAAGGATTTTGTCATTTCAAAAAATACATATAGAGGAGTATATTTCTCATTAAAAAAAAATTACATGTGAGGGGCATTTTTGTCATTTAAAAATATATATGAATAATATTTTTTGTTTTGAAAAACATGTGATGATGGATATTATTGTTAGTTTGAAAATATATTTGAAGTGTTGTATTTTATAATTTTAGAGAATATATGTAGAGAGATATTTTTATCAATTTAAAAAATATATGCAATGACAGGTTGAGGGATATTTTTTCAATCGTAAGTGCAACTAATGAAAATTTTAATTTTCATAAATATATGTTAAAAGGGTTAATTTATTCATTTTTAAATATATTTAAAGAGATGGTAATTTTATGAAAAAATGACATACAAATTTAAAAAGTAAGTTACTCTTCACAAAAGTTAATTTATTTCATAATATATTTGAATTAGTCTAGTGATACTCCCAAAGTGTACTCCCATATATACTCCCTAATCTTAACCGTTTATCTCAATTATTAAACGGTTAGGATTCTAGCTGATTTGGCAATGGAAAAGACAAAATAAGTCAACTGAAATCTTGACCTTTAATTGTTAGTTATAAACGGTTAGGATTAGGGAGTATATTTGGGAGTACCCATAGACTGACTCAATATATTTTACTTACAAAAGATTTTACTGGAAAACATATATGTGAAAAATAATACTTTTCACATATTTGATTTGTTTTCCCGTATTTTACGTCCAAACAGGGCAAAAGATCTTTTTCGTGAAACATTGATGGCGGCTAAGACAGAATTTCTTGTTTTTATTGGCGTGCGGTGCATTGTTCGTGATGCTTAAGGCCAGGTCCCTGATGGAGCAACCTTTTACTTGGAATGTACTTCCAGGCTTCCAGCTCTGATGCTGAATTTTGGGTGTAGCCTAGTGGTCACTTGGACGAACCATCAATCCGGAAGTTTCAAGTTCCATTCTGGCTCTCCTCACTAACGGTTGAGTGGGGTGGGGGTATTCCCTATGTGGTCCATAGGACTAGTCTGAGCTTTCAAGGCTCAGGATATCCACTTTTATTAAAAAAAAAAAAAAAAAACTGAAACATAAATAAGAAGATGAAACCCCAGACGCTTGATGTTTCTTTCGACCAAGCAACTGTTTGAACCAATAGGCAGAGACATCTTTGGGTACTTCTTGAGTTTCTTGTAGTCAACATATAGACTATGCCAAACCTCGAAATGTACCCTGATCTCCATTCAAAGTTGTCCAGCAATGGCCATGCGATTCATGCGAAGTTGTCCACTACATTTGCTCCATCGTCTTGCCTTCTTCGGTTGAATCAAATAGGCCTTGTAGAAATTGATTCTTGTGGTATCATGCACTCCCTTTGGAAGGGTGATATTACCAGGATCATCCATGCCTGCACCATCATACACAAATGCTACAGACCTCTGTTGCTAACATCTTGTTAGTCTGTGCTGGTGCTCAATAGGAAACTAGAATAAAGGGACAAGGAAATAGATAAAAGATGCTCATACCGATAGAATCAGGGTTGGGTTTCCGTAATGCTCTTTTCTGTAGGTCAGAGTTCTGTACATACCCCATGGTACATTGTAAAGCCAGTAAGAGTGTAGCTGCATATGTTCTAAACTGTAAACTACTCCAAGAATAATCCATTCAATATTAGAATAGAATTTGAAAAATCCATTAAGATATTCAAATCAATCTGGAATTTTCTTAAGAATCTCGTTCCAAACCACAATTTTTCATCTTCCACCTCAGACCGTAAGCTTTACTAGGAAGGGACTAAAGAGCTCCGAGTCACTTGTCTCCAATTTTGTCCCTGCAGCAAGGTCAGGTAGTTTTTCTGAACTTCTTAAAAGTTATAATATAGAGTTATTGTTGGGAAAAATATAACATTTTCCCTAAAGTTCCCCGATCAAATAAATCACAAATAACACACACAACACTATGAAATAGAGAAAAATAAAGCAAGAACTATCAAATCACAAATGACACAAAAAATTTACATGGTTCACCACAAAGGACTACATCCATGGGCAATCTGGTATCATATCCACTATTGCCAATAAACAAGGGTACAAGAATAATCTTATCTCTGACACATCGGCATTCCTCCAAGATGTAAGAACACTAAACTTGTAGACACCCTAAAGCTTGGAAGAAGAAAACCCCAAAGAGATGAAAAAGAAACTCTCGCTACCAAGAATCACTCCAAGAGAAAAAAACCTAAAGCTCTTGGGTGTTAAAAAAAAAAAAAACCCAAAGGAAAAAACCACATTTTTATCTCATACACTCTTACATACAAATGAGTCTCTCTCCCTCTTTACCACTTTTTCCCTAAAAGCAATTTGTTTTCCCAAGAAATCTACTTTATGACATGGCACATGCCCATTGAACAAAATGAATGTGATATTTAAATCACTATTTAACAATCTTTACCTTGATTGAAATATCGATCCTTACCCTTACCGAGCAAACCAAGAAAAGATAAACTCCATTCCAACTTTTCTACTTATACCTTCGTTGTTAACATATTTGCTACATTCTCCTTCGTCCCCACCTTCATCATTTCAATCTCATTCTTCCACAACTTGACAAACGTAATGATATTGAATCATGATATGCTTTAACCTTTTGTGATGAACAAGTTCTTTGTCAAACATATGACACTCATGCTATCACAAAATAACTTCATGGGTTTAGAATCAATACCCATCTCACCCATTAAACCTCGAAGCCACACCGCTTCCTTATAAGCATTTGTTGCTGTCATGTAGCCTTCGATAGTAAACAAAGCCACCGTGGGTTGAAGTCTAGACATCCAAGCTTAGCAGGTGGAGGAGGAATTATTCGAGATCGCTTTGGAGAGATGATTGCTTGTTGCTATGCCTTTTATGGGCATTGCACTAATTATACTGCTGAGTCTAGAGCCCTTCTTGATGGTCTTCTTCTCTATCAAAGGCTTGGCTTTCTTCATGTGGATGTAGAATCTGATGCTAAATCTTTTGTAGAAGCTTGGAAGAGTTCTTCTAGTCACCCGTGGAATGGGTTATGTTAGATTGGGTAGTATTGATTGATTTATGTTGTTTTTGGTTTGGTAGTTTTGTTGTATTAAGGGTAAGGTTTTATGTCCCCCCTGTTGCGGAAATAACCCCTAAGGATCTAGTGAGAACAAGAAATAGCAAACCAAAGCAAGGAAAAATAAACTACAAGATGATGCAATTACACGAGACAAGATATACATGGTTCGGCCTTAATGCCTATGTCCACGGGCGATGGTGATCGGAGCTTTTCACTATGAGAATCAACACAGAGTACTTACAAGAGTTCTCTCACTCTCTAATGGCCTCCCCTTTACAGATCTCAAGTATAAACAAAGCATACAAACCCTAGGTTATAAAATCCCCTTTTATACTCCCAAGCATAGACCTAACAAAAACTAAAGGAGTTCACGAAATCCAAAACGGCCAAAACGGCGCTGCGGGTGATCAATCCCCCATTTTGGGCGATCGATCGCCCATGGTGGGAGATCGATCGCCCACTCAATTCGAAGTCATTTCAACAATTCTCCACCATGACGAAAATTTGAGTTACACCTCTCCAACAAGGCTCCACCTTGACTTGAATTCTCTCCATTGAAACTCGCTCCACCTGATCACCATCTCCAACGCACCTAGAGGGCGCTCAAACTTGCAGAATATCAATCAAGCCCAAGCAATGCTCGATATCCTTGGTGCCAACTTTCTGCAAAGCAATCTCCCCATCACTGATAATCCATCTGATAAAATGAAACCTCACATCGATATGCTTGGTCCTCACATGATAAACTTGGTTCTTCGCCAAGTGAATGACGCTTTGACTATCACAGAACACATCGACCTATTTCTGTGTTATTCCTAAATCACCTAATAAACCCCGGAGCCATAACACCTCCTTCACTGCCTCAGTTACCGCCATATACTCCGCCTCAGTCATAGATAGAGCAACCGTCGGTTGTAACATAGCCCTCCAACTAATAGGCCCATGAGCTAGTGTGAAAACCAACCCAGTAGTAAACCTCCTATTATCTAGATCACCTGTATAATCTGAATCAACATACCCTTTGACATGGGACTCCAAAGACTTGTCTCCTTCATACACCAGACAAATATCTAACGTACCCCGTAAGTACCTCAACAACCACTTCATGGCCTGCCAATGCTCTTTTCTCGAATTTGCCATAAATCTGCTAACCACACTGGCTGCCTGTGAGATGTCTGGGCGAGTGCACACCATCGCATACATCATGCTGCCAGCTGCACTTCCATAAGGAACATGCGACATATACTCACGTTCTTCATCATTCTTTGGAGACTGATTAGCTGAGAGTCTGAAGTGAGCAGCTAATGGATTACTCAATGGCTTCGAGTTCTCCATCCCAAACCTGGAAATCACTTTCTCAAGGTACTTCCTCTGTGAAAAACACAATCACCCTTTCTTCCTCTCTCTGAATCTCCATCCCAAGAATCTTCTTAGCTCCACCCAAGTTCTTCATCTCAAACTCTTTACAGAGTTGAGTTTTTAATTTGTTGATCTCCTTTATGCTCTTAGCAGCAATCAGCATGTCATCAACATATAAGAGTAAATAAATTAATGATCCATCAGAAAGCTTCCTGAAATAAACACAATGGTCATACTGACTCCTGGTGTAGCTCTGTCCCAACATAAAAGTGTCAAATCTCTTGTACCACTGTCTTAGCAACTATTTCAACCCATACAAAAACTTCTTCAATTTGCACACTTTCCTTTCCTTCCCAGAAACCTTGAACCCCTCAGGCTGACTCATGAAAATCTCCTCTTCCAAATCACCATGTAGAAATGCAGTCTTGACATCAAGCTGATCCAGCTCTAGATCAAACTGCGCCACCACAACTAATAGAACACGGATTGAGGTATGTTTTACAACTGGTGAAAATACCTCATTGTAGTCTACACCTTCCTTTTGTGCATAGCCCTTGGCTACCAACCGTGTCTTGTATCTTACATCACTTGATCCGGGAGACCTTTCCTTTATAGCATAAATCCACTTGCACCCAGTTGCACGCTTTCCTTTTGGCAACTCAACAAGTTCCCAAGTCTGGTTCTTATGAGGAGAGCTCATCTCCTCATCCATGGCCTTCTTCTATTCCTTGTAATGATCATCATTTATAGCCTCCTGGAATGTATCCAGCTCATCTCCTTCGATAGTAAGTGCATAGGCTACTAGATCTTCTAACCCGTATCAAACCGGTGCCTTAAGTGCCCTTTTGGTTCTGCCACCTACTAAGGACTGTTTTTGCTGATGTTGTTGTTGCTGTTGTTCAAAATCTCCCTCACCTGGAGCATTCTCTTCATCAACCTCCATTAATGGTTCTAAAGAGTCTATCTCCACCTGAACTGAATCATTTATACTCTCCTTCTATACTGTCTTCTGCTTGCTAGAAGTTTGCATTGCGGATTCATCAAAGGTAACATCTCTGCTAACTACAAATTTATGCGATTCTGAACACCATAATCTGTATCCCTTAACTCCACTTGCATAACCTAGAAAAATCGCCTTCTTAGCTCTTGAATCAATCTTACCTTCCTTGACATGGAAGTAAGTAGGACATCCAAAAGCTCTAAGTGACTTGTAATCAACTAATTTACCCGACCATACTTCATAAGGAGTCTTGCACTCTATCGCTGTAGACGGTGATCTGTTCACAAGAAAACAAGTTGTGTTGACGACCTCTGCCCAAAACTCTTTACCCAATCTGACATTGGATAACATACATCTCGCTCTCTCCAATAGGGTACGATTCATCCTTTCTGCTACCCCATTCAGCTGTGGTGTTTCCCTTACTGTAAAATACCTGATAATTCCTTTATCTTCACAAAACTTCAAGAATGGTGTGTACTTGTACTCACCCCCATTATCGGTCCTCAACCGCTTAATCTTCTTTTCAGTCTGATTTTCAACCATTGCCTTCCACTTCTTAAATGTATCGAACCCTTCATCCTTACTCTTCAAAGTATAAATTCATATCTTGTGCAAGAAGTCATCGATAAAGGAAACAAAATACCTAGATCCCTTTTGAGGCTACTTACGATGGACCCCATACATCCGAATGAATGTAATCCAGAGTGTCTTTTGTGCGCCGTATAGTTGTACTGAACTTTACCCTGCATTGCTTGCCAAATATACAATGCTCACAGAAATCCAGCTTCCCAGTCTTCACCCCACCAAACATGCCTCTCTTTCTCAATTCAGTCAATCCCTTCTCACTTATATGCCCCAATCACATATGCCATAAATGTGTGGATACCGAATCATTATCTCTTGAAGTAGATATTGCTGCACTACCTGCTATTGTACTCCATGATAGAAAATACAGATTTCCGGACTTGTTACCCTTCATCACCACCAATGCACCCCTAACTACCTTCATAACTCCAGGTTTCATTACAATTTTGTAACCATTGGAGTCTAAGGCACCAAAAGAAATTAGGTTCTTCTTCAAATCCGGAACATGTCTGACATCTGTCAAAATCCTTACAATTTCATCATGCATCTTGATTTTAATTGTCCCTATCCCTAATGTTTTACAGGTCATATTGTTAATCATCAAAACAGTACCACCATTTATACCCGTATAGGTCGTAAACAAGTCCTTCGTAGGACATATGTAGTAAGAACAATCTGAATCCAAAATCCATTCATTTGAAGTATCCCTACCTCGAGATGTTACTGACAAAACATTTGCAGGACCATTTGATTCATTTTCTGCCACACCTGCTGTGTCAGAAGTTGTACCCTTATTTCTATCATCCTTCTTTTTCAATTTCGAACAGTCAGTCTTGAAGTGCCCCTTCTTGTGACAAAAGTAACATATCGAGTCTTTCTGACTCCTTGATTTAGATCTACCCCTTCCCTTACTAAATTTCTTATTTTTTGTCATTCCCCTAACAAATAAGCCATCTGCTTGAGAATCGCTACAGGAGCCTTCTTCCTAAATTTATTGGAAAGAAGCGATGTTGTAGCATCATCGTAATCGATGGTACCCTTCTCGTATAACAAAATAGTAACTAAATGGTCATACGAATCGGGGAGAGAACATAAAAGTAAAAGGGCTTTATCTTCTTCATCAATCTCTACATCTATATTTAGTAGTTTAGAGATAATTCTACTAAAATCATTAAAATGATCATGACGTACCTTCCTTCATTCGAAAAGTATATAATTGCTTCTTCAGATATAAGTGGTTGGTGAGAGACTTCGTCATGTAAAGACTCTCAAGGTTTGACCAGATCAAAGCAGTCGACTACTCCTACATCACATTGTACATTATCTCTTTCCCTAAACACAACTGAATGGTACTACATGCTTGTAAATCGAAATCCTCTTAATCATCATCTGTCATGTCTTGCGGTTTACCCTTCACACCCTTCAAGGCTTTATGTAAATCCCGTTGGATTAAAACATCCTTCATCTGAACTTTCCAAAGCCCAAAATTATTCTTCCCGTCAAACTTTTTCACCTCGAACTTTGCATTCGAAACTTTTGACAATTTTGGAGCCATCACTTTTCTCAACAACCTGGCTCTGATACCAATTTGTTATGGAAATAATCCCTAAGGATCTAGTGAGAACAAAAAATAGTAAACCAAAGCAAGGAAAAATAAATCACAAGAGAATGCAATTACACGAGTCAAGATATACGTGGTTCGGCCTTAATGCCTACGTCCACAAGCGATGGTGATAGAAGCTTTTCACTATGAGAATCAACACGGAGTACTTACAAGAGTTCTCTCACTCTCTAATAGCCTCCTCTTTACATATCTCAAGCTATCTCAAGCATAAAAAAATCATACAAACCCTAGGTTATAAAATTCCCTTTTATAACCCCAAGCATAGACCTAACAAAAACTAAAGGAGTTCACGAAATCCAAAACAGCCAAAACGGTGCTGCGGTGATCAATCCCCCATTTTGGGCGATCGATCGCCCATTCTTGAATAACAAAATACCATTGGACGATTGATCGCCCATGGTGGGAGATCGATCGCCCACTCAATTCAAAGTCATTTCAACACCCCCCCCCCCCTTATTGTGTCCGTGTATGGGTAAAGTTTTATGTCTCCCCCAATTTTCATTTATTAATAAATTGGTAGGGGTGCGCCAAACCCCCCACTCCTTTTGAGTGGCTTTAATTTAAAATATTAAAAAAAACTCGTGACCGACCTTCCTCTATCGAGATCACAACCATAGCTAGCATCCACATAGCCATGCATATGTTCATTTCTCTTACTAAATGTGATGGAATAATTAGTTGTACCCTTCAAATATCGAAGTACTCATTTCCTCGCTTTCCAATGTGCTTTACCGAGATTTGCCATTGACCGACTCAATACCCTAACTGAGTGTGCAATATCCAGTCTAGTGCACACCATAGAAAACATCAAGTTTCTAACACAACTTTTGTAAGGAACCTTTTGCATAAAGATCTTTTCATCTTCCGTTTTTAGACAATCTTTAGAAGACAACTTGAAATGATGAGCAATGGGTGTCCTTACATGTTTTGCATTGCCCATTCGGAACTTATCAAGCACCTTCTCTATAAACTTTCTTTGTGAAAGTGACAAAGTTTCATTTTTTTCTATCCCTTTCAATCTCAATTCCGTGACTTTGCTTACCCAGTCCAAGATCCTTCATTTCAAACTTTTCACTCAAAAATCTCTTGAGCTAAGCTATCTTGGCTTTATCCTTGGAAACTAGGAGCATGTCATCCACATATAAAACCAAGAACACATAAGAGTTGTCATCTAAGAACTTTATGTAAACACAATAATCATATTCAATTCTTCAATATCCAAGACTCATCATGATTGAATCAAAAGTCCTGTATCATTGCCTTGAAGCTTGCTTTAGCCTATACAATGATTTCTTCAACTTGCACACAAGTTTCTCATTTTCCTTTTCAACAAACCCTTCCGGTTGTCTCATGTAAATCTCATCTCGAAGATCTCCATGTAAAAAGGCTGTTTTGACATCCATTTACTCAAGCTCCAAATCAAACATTGCGACAAGCCCAAGCATTAAACGAATAATAACCAACTTTACCACCAGAGCAAATATTTCAACAAAGTCCATCCCTTCCTTTTGTGCAAAGTCTTTTACAACTAACCTTACCCGATATCTTTCAACTTTCTCATCCATACCTTTCTTGAGTTTGTAGACCCACTTGCACCCGATTTCTTTTCTATCATTTTGTAACTCTACTAAATCCCAAGTTTTATTCTTCTCAAGTGCATGTATTTCTTCTTCCATAGCCTCTTCCCACTTGAAAAATATGGTGAATCTCAAATTAAATGTTTGAGTTGAGAAATCACAAACCCAAGGAGTGGCTATGTCTCCCTACAATTCTATCTACAATTTTTAAGATTATACAATCAAATTATTAATTAAGGGATGATGAACATGAAGTGCATAATAAGGGAAACAAGAAAACCACAGCACAAGCAATTTTTACGTAGAAACCCTTCCAGGAAAAACCACAGGACCTAGTCTTGTAAAGAAAATCCACTAAGACAAAATATCAGATACTTACAGACTCAAATCTCACCCAAACAGGACTCGACTCCTCGATCCACAGCTAGTCCTACATGCCTCAATAAGTAATCACGATCTCGCAAGACTTGCAATCTACCGCAGTAGCCTGTTCTTCTCTTGTATCTTCGCCACAACCACGAACTCCACGATCAATCTCTGTCAATAACGGCTTTGGATTCCACCGACCAAATATCACATCCACGATCCTCCTCGGATCGATCTCCCTTTGCAAAGGCTCCAAAACACTCCAGCCAATTGTTCTTAACATAATGGGTTGATGGTTGTTTATCAAACAATCTCTTGGATTCCAAATGATAGGAATACCCAAGCAAGTAAGAGTGAGGCAATCAATGGCTTACAATCTCTAGGGTGGAAGAGTAGAGGAGAATGAGTTTGGGGAACCCTAATAATCCTTTAAAAACTCTCTAATCTTCTTAGGTTCATTCTAGGGAACAAACCAATTTATAGGGATGCCAAAAACATATTTGGAAATAGCTAAAAAGCCTGTTTTCACGCAAGTCGTTCGAACGGCCAAGCAGCCATTCGAACGGCCAGAAAATGACTTGAAAATGGTGCGTCAGTCAGCTACTGTTTTGAGATTTTAACACACGTTCGAATGGCCAGCCATCCATTCGAACGCACACAGAACGGCTAGTAGGCCATTCGAATGGCCAGCTCCAGATTTACCCATTTTGAGCTCTTTTGACTAGACATCCCTCAAATGGTCATTGTTACTAGTCACTTAAGGTATATTGATTAGTCTAAGTCAATTCCTGCAAAGGTATACTAGGTATCTAGGTCACTTACCATCTTACGGATTGAAACGAAGGCAAGAATCGAAATTTCTTCAGTTGATCTTCTTCAGTCTTTATCTTCACTTGACTTGGATGCTTATAGACAAGGACTCAAGAGACATGACACAATATTTTGACAACGGAATTAGCCAATACCAAAATATGGACTTTACACCACTTTTTACCATCACTCCTTTCAATGGCTTGTTGGAATGAATATGGTTCTTCACTCATGGCTATCAATGCTCTAAAGCTTTCCAGGTCCACATAATTTCTAAGTCTTTCCGGTCGACGTATGACCCTTGTAGGTCTCCCTTGCATGGGTAGTTGAGCCCCTTCTTCAATTTCATCTAAGTCTTCAAATTGATTTTCCCGTTCACTAACTTCCATGGGAACATTCACTTGAGGAACACCCTCATCTTGAGAGGAACTTGAGGGTTGGACCTCTAAGTTTTGTGTATCAATCATTGCATCATCTTTATCAATCTTTTCTTTTGACCCTCTCAACAATACAAAAGTCTCATCAAAATGCACATTACGGCTAATGATGATTTTACGGGCACTTGGATCCCACAAACGATACCCTTTGACATTCTTGGCATATCCCACAAAGACGCATTTCTTTGACTTAGTTTCCAATTTATTTCTTTGACAACTAGGAAGCAATGCATATGCATCACAGCCAAAAATCTTTCAATCAGAATAATCACAAGGAGTTTCAAACCATACCTCTTTGGGTGTCTTTTCATCCAATGTCGTCGATGGTGATCAGTTCACAAGGTAGCATGCGGTTGAAATGGCTTCCGCCCACAACTCTTGCTCCAACCTAGCATTGCTCAACATGTTTCGAGCCCTTTCCATCAATATTCTATTCATGCGCTTTGCAACACCATTTTGTTGTGGATTATGCACCGTTGTAAAATGCCAAACAATACCTCCATCCTTGCAAAAATTCACAAACTCATTTGAAGTATACTCGGTTCCATTATCCGACCTCAATACTTTGATGCATCTACCCGTGGCTTTCTCCACCTCGGCCTTGAAATGCTTAAAGGCCATAAACACATCACTCTTGGACTTGAGTATCACAACCCAAAATTTTCTCAAGTAGTCATCAATAAAAGGAAACAAAGTATGACACACCTCCATAAGATTTAACCAGTGATGGACCCCACACATCCGAGTGAACATAATCAAGAATACTCTTGCATGTATGAATTCCCGCCTTGAAACTCTGTCTATGTTGTTTTCCATAAACACAATGCTCACAAAATTCTTTCTTGGAAAAGTTAATTGATGGAATGAACTTCTTTTTCATCAAGATCTCCATCCCCTTCTCACTCATATGTCCAAGCCTTCTATGCCACAATCTAAGAGGAACATCATCCTTTTCAACCACCATACTAGCCACATCATCAAGTACCGAGTTACCCAATAGCTTGTACAAGTTGTCCATTCGAACACTTTTCATGATCACTCAATCCCCCTTTGAGACTTTTAGGACTCCACCTTGCCCGGTGAATTTGCAACCATTTGATTTTAAAGTAGACATTGAAATCAAACTCCTTGACATTTCGGGGACATGCTGAACCATTTCAAGTGTTCTAATTGCCCCATCAAACATCTTTAGGCACACCGAACCAATTCTAATAGTTCTACTTGTTGAATTATTTCTCATCTTCACCAAAGCATTTTCACAATGCTCATATGTGCTAAATCATGATCTATGTGGGCACATATGATGTGTAGCACCCATATATATATTTTTTTGTTAAACCTTACCCATTTATTGATAAGAAAAAGTAATGGGGGGACAAAAAACCTTATCCCTACAAAAGCACAAGGTTAATAAGACTTAAGAGAGAACACCTCTTAAAAAACAAAAGAGGGGACAACGAACCCTTACCCCTAAACCATCAAGATATGAAACTACTCCTTAAATTGAGTAGGTTTCTTAACCTTCCTCTAGGATCTTCCTTGAGAAGAAGCACTTGTTGAAGCTTTATTCTTTTTCTTGTTTCTTCTTGAAGTCACAGGTTGAAAACCGTCTTCTTCTTCAAAATCTTCATTAAGAATATCATCACAAACTTCTTCTTGATTACCAAGCTCATGAGTATAAGGCGTGCAATCAGAATTCTCATTCTGTAACTGAAAAAATCTCAATCCGGTGAACCTCAAATCAATGTTTGAGTTGAGAACTTACAAATTCATGGGGATGGTTAGGTCTTCCTATAAGTCTATCTACCTTTTTTTTGTATTTAACAATTAAGTTATTAATTAAGGGATGATGGACTTAAAGTGCGGAATAAGGAAAACAAACAAACCATAGCACAAGGAATTTTACGAGGAAACCCTTCCGGGAAAAACCACGGGACCTAGTCTAGCAATGAGAATCCACTAAGACAAAGAAACAAATACTTATAAGACTTGAACTGTATTCAACCGGACTCGACTTCCTCGATCTTTAGTACTCAGTCCTCCACGCCTTCGAAAGCAATCACAATTTTGCAAGCCTCGCAATCTACCGCAGTAGAATGTTCTTCTCTTGTATTTCGATAACCACGATCGATCTCCGTCAATGACGGTTTCGGATTCTACCAACCAAATATCACATCCACGATCTTCCTCGGATCGATCTCCTTCGCAAAGGCTCTGGAACACTCCGGCCAATTTGTTTTTTCCAGAATGGGTTGATAGTTTGATTAAAATCAAATCCTAGATAGACTCCATCAATGGGAAAGTCCAGGCAAGCAATATTGGTACATTGACTTGCAAACTCTAGTATAGAAGAGAAAATAATAAAGGGGAGGAGAGGAAACAAATATGGAGTTTCTATGAACTCTAGAGATAGCCTAATACCCTCTCAATACTCCCCCAAAGTCTCTCTTCACGGACTAGAGGGGTCCCAATAAATAGAGAAGCCAAACCATGAAGTTAGAATTTGCTAAAAACCAAAAAGGCAAGAAAATTCATATCAGGGTCGACCCTGGGGCACTTTGGGTTGACCCAACTGTGCACTTCGTCGACCCAAGTGCCTCTCAGGGTCGACCCTCTATTTTTTCATCTTTTGGATTTTTTCTCCATAAAAAAACTTTCCATATCAGGGTCGACCCTGAGGTATAAAAAATGCATTTTTAGCTCTTGCTTCCTTCACGAAAGTTGTAGATCTTTTCGACCCTGTCGATTTGATATATTATGGAGCAACATCTGAGCTACGGTTTGGGAGATATACCTCTTACAAGCAACCTTTGTGTTTTAAAAACTTTAAGAACCTTTAACTTGTTTTGGGCTACATATCTAGTCACCTAAGGTCCATATGGTTACTCTAAGTCAATTTCCACCTAAGGTATCATATTATGATTATTCTAAGTTAATTCCTACCTAAGGTAACATGGTATCTAAGTCACTTACCATCCTATGAGTGAAATGAAGGATATGATTGAAATGTCTTCAATTGATCTTCTTTGGTTTTCATCTTCACTTGTCGTGGATGTTTGAAGGCAATGACACAAGATACACTAGATTCACTCATTTTTGACACCGGAATAAGCCAACACTAAAACATGGACTTTACGGTAACCTCTCTTCCACTTCTTCTTCAAAGCAACCTATCTCGTTGAAGAGTTTATCCGATCTAGGAAATTCAGCTAGCGCCTTTGATTTTGAGGATAAATCTGTACATTGCTTAAGAAGGTCTTCCCCATTTTCTACCTTTATTTCTTTGGACGATCTGGATTCAGAGAAGCAATCTAACTCACCTTGAATATTCTCCTTAGGTTTTACATCCGTCTTTGGTTTGAATACCCAACAAGGTTTTGCTATTAGTAGGGAATTTAACAAAATTTGATGTTCAGCCAGAAAAGGATTCATGATCTTCTCTCCTTCAAAAGCTAAAGTGTCCCCCGCTTCGTCTAATGAAGATGAGAAGTTTAAACTCTTATCACAATCATTACCATGATCAGATTCAGATTTGAAAATGCTGCTTTGTTGCTGACCTTTCTCCTCTAGAGCTCCTTGGTTAGGATTCTGGATAGAATTTTCTTGACTTTGTCCATTTCCCTTATCATAGTGCAAAGTTGGGGGGCGATTCGAAGGATTCACCATGCTCTCCATGCCCCCGAAAGAAGAGCTTGGAGACAAATCTATAGGAGCAAAACTGCGAGCAGATGGGGAGCCATCTTTCGATCTCTTACAACTAACAACAGTCCATGCACCATCAAGTTCAACTGGAGGATCCACCAGTGGGGCCAAAATTGAAGAAGCGCCCAATTGAATAGCAAAAGCATTCCCAACCAGCATGTTGGTAGCTATCCAAGCTTGTTTGTTCGAGCAACTAGCATCTACATGCCCAAAAGATTTACATTTCATGCAAATAAGAGGCTTCCATTCGTATTCCACCTTATGAGTAGACACATTTCCATCAGGGCCACAAGGGAAAACCTCAGTGTGTAGCACCCATATCAAGAATCCAATTTTAGTGAAAACTTGAACTACCATTCACTATGAAGACTTCATCATCAACAAAACTAGATGTCAATTCTTTAACTTGATTTGTTTCATTCTTTGACTCATTATCCTTCATTTCTTTACCAATTTCATTACTCAAACTAGAACCCGAGTACTTTTTCTTTGGATAATCATTTTTAAAGTGTCCACTATCCCCACAAATCCAACAACCTTTCTTAGTAACCAGACCCTTCGACTAGGATCAAGGTCCAGATTTGCTTCTTGAGTGAAATTTAGACCGACCATCACAATCATTAGACCGTCCCTTGTCATGTGTGCTTCTGGATTCATACTCGACGATCTCTCAATTGCCATCTTTCGAATCTCATCGGCAAGTAATGCACTACACACCGAATCCATCTCAAGTTTGGTTTGAGCACAACTTAAAGTGATCACTAAATTATCATAAGACTCCGAACAAAAACTTGTTACAACTTAATTTAATCCAAATTAATGGACATAAAATCAAGAGTAAAAATAATATACTTGCAAGTGCACAAGTGAGACAGTTGATGTATCTGGTGAGCACAGGGTCGAATCCACAGGGATTGACTATTGTGCAACAAGAATTAAGGAAACGAAATCTAGAGAAAAAAGAGATTTAAAATCAGTTTTCCACTCAATGAGAATGGAGCAAAAATCACTGTTACTGTAAAGCAATGAAAAAGAGGTCTAAGGTTTCAGGAAAATCCACCTATCCCTCCTTATGCTTAGATTTGGATTAAAACACATCTAGAATTAAATAATAATTTAATCTAGATGGAAAATTATACGATAAAACCACTGACCATTAAATTCAATTGAATAATTAGATAAATAAAAAATTACTTTGTATCCAACTCACAGGGGATCCAAGCATTCCATATATCATTCGATCATATGAAATCAAAGAACATATAGAGAGGAATAATTAACCAAACTAAGAAAATTATTCAATTAAAATAAATAATCAAACCATCCACATCATCCACATAAATTGGAAAAAGGTTTCAAATCCCTAACCTTAGAACGGTGTTTAGCCAACCATGTTTGGAGTTGTCATCCTCCTTAATGGTTTTCCAAACACTACAATAAAATAACTCCAAAAAAAACTAAAAGAAGAGGAGAGAAAAGAGAATGAAAAAAGATAAGAGAGAGCCCCAAAAGTCTCTCACTTTAGGTTTATATAGACTAAAGGGAAGAAGAGAAGGGAAAGAAAAACAAAAGAGAAACTTCTAATTCCAAAATTCCAACCAAAATTACACTTTCCTCCTCTTGATGACATGTTTTGACCCCTTAAACGTCCGAATTATGGGATCTTTGTGAAATACAATTTTGTTCCCCTTTAAGTCTTCTTTCCAAAATATCAAACCTTGCCTTAATCCGAATTTTGAGTCAAAATTTATGTCCAAATTAGTAAGTACTGTCCAGATTAGGCGGGAATCCGGGAAATCCTCCTTCTTTGTTTGAGATTGGTTGCTAAATAATAGCACTCCTCTAGCCATCCACGAAATTTCTTGCTTTTCTTGTAGATTTAGTTGACCTCCATTAAGCTCCTTACTTGAATTCCAAAATCCACCCAAAATAAAGAGTTCTTGTGACCAAAATAAGCTTTCTTCTTTTTTCTGAAATAGAAACATCAATATAGCACACTTCTTCTTTCTAATTCAAGAGAATTCCACCATTTTTATGCCAAAATCATATTAATCCATATCTTCCTAAGATTCTCCAGCCATGTTGTAGAATCTTTCTATACTTGGTCTTGGGCTTTGCTCTTGGGCTTTGACTCTTTGACTTGAGACTTGGCTTCTTGGACTTTTGGCTTGGGCTTTGCACTTTGGGCTCTAACTCCTTTAGATCTTTGAGTTGAACATGGGCTATTTGAAACTTTGGACTTCTTGAATCCCGAGAGTAATCAGGGGTTAGGATTCCTACAAAAAATAAATACACGTAATAAGTCTCTCTTAAAAATATTTTGCATGCAGCCTTCCAAGACATGTATAAATACATGCAAATGTATCATGAAAATTAAGAGAAAGAGGACAACGCAATGGTGAGGAGAAAATACACTACTTTACGTGTAAAAATGAAGATATAAACCAAAGAAGTATGATAATGCTTATTTAAATGAGGATAATTAAGCAAAATTAAGCACTTATCAACACCCCCCAACCAGCATTTTGCTAGTCCTCGAGCAAAAAGAATGTGAAGCAATATCAAAGTATCATCATTTCAATTCCATGAGACAAACAGCAAACTTTCATCCGGCAGAATAACCAAGAAATTTGAAAGAATCTCAGTTCATCTCTCAGTAGCATCACCCTGTGGTGACAATGATTTCAACTTAGATTGAAGAGGTAGAATATAATCAATCAATTAATCAGGATAATAACTATAAAGCATGACTGACAATCCTCCTTTTCAAAACAAATTTATCTTTTCAAAACAATTGAAGAAGAACAAAAATTACTCATAATAAACTTCTTCATGTGGCACACTCTAATCAAGACATCAAATTTCGAATTATTAGGGCACTGGTTTTCATTATATTTCAGCCATATATTCCAGCATTCTAAATAAAGTCCAAATCACTAAGTCACCATTTAGAAAATTTTGAGTGCATGTGCAATCTGACAAATATCCAAAGTATCGATTTCCTTAAGCAGAGTCAACTTTTTAATCACCACAGAATGGTCGGGTTAGCTTAAGGATCTGATTCAAAACTAAGCTAATCTGTCCAGGATCACGAAAGTTGTGGATATTCACCTTAATACCTCATGGGCTTTATCTGTGATATTCCAGTTTATTCGCTTTTTTACAATGACGGCTTCCACCCAACTTGTTTAAACAAGGTCATAGCAAATCAAACTGATATTTCAACATTGAGAGCACATTTTCAAATGTCCATATCCTTTTTCTTTCTTTTTTTCTCTCTTTTTTTTTTTTTTTTTTTTTTTTTTTCAAAGACCTGACAAGAGGTAGCCCTTTTCAGAGTACCTGGTCTAATTCACTGGTTTCTTTCCATGACTTCATCATAACCCAGTTCTGTTTTTCTTCTTACCAGCAAACCAAGTGAACAAGATAGTCATAGTTCATCAAACTTGGTTTCTCCCTACATTCCAGACAATTATCCAGTCAACAACTACCAAATTCAACCTAGCTCCAGATATTGAGTCAGATGTGTAGTGAAAGTTTAAAAATTCAGCAATTTATAATATTCACTAACTGAGAATTAGTAATAAAGAATTTTCATTGTAAACAGCTGGAATTGAGCTTCTTAAAAATTTTCACCGTGTGCCTTTATAATCCAAAATTCAATAGCTCACTAGATGGAAGGCAAAGAAAAAATAGAAAGTAGCCAAGACAGAAACACAGTTAGTTTTCTTTTTTTTTTTTTTTTTTTTGTAAAGGAGGAATGCAATGGTCTACTATTAGTAGAGATTATCCCAACAATAAAGCACAAATCTACACCCCCCAACCTAAATCGAACATTATCCTCAATGTTTCAAATAGAGATTTATATGAAATATAACATTGAGAGATCAAAAAGAGATAGAGGGTATGAAACATCATAGGGATATGAACTAATCAATCAAACTAAAAGAGAAAATAAAGCAAGTAAAAAAACAAAAATGCATAGTATACACAGAAGTTCATCTCAAGTGAGAGAAAAGATCAATCAGGATAAACAGGATCTTCTAGAGTTGTGGACTCATCATCTGGTGTGAAATTCTCCAAAAACGGTTTCAATCGTTGACCATTGACTTTAAAAATATTACCGTTTTGAGGATTCTCAATCTCGACAGTTCCATAAGGGTAAACAGTTTTCACAATGAAAGGGCCGGTCCAACGAGATCGAAGCTTACCAGGAAATAGATGTAAACGAGAATTATACAAAAGAACTTTTTGAGAAGGCTCAAATGATTTTCGAAGAATATGTTTATCATGAAAAACCTTCATTCTCTCTTTGTAAATTTTGGCACTCTCGTAAGCATCATTTCGGATTTCGTCAAACTCATCCAGTTGGAGTTTGCGAAGCGAGCCTGCTTTCTCCAAATCAAAATTGAGTGTCTTTATCGCCCAGTAAGCCTTGTGTTCCAATTCAACAGGCAAGTGACAAGCTCCTCCAAAGACAATTCGATATGGAGACATTCCAATCGGGGTTTTGAAAGCTGTTCGGTAAGCCCATAGTGCATCGGTTAGTCGTAATGACCAATCCTTACGATCTGGATTTACTGTTTTTTGTAAAATATTTTTAATCTCTCGATTGGATATCTCCACTTGTCCACTTGTTTGTGGGTGATAAGGGGTAGAAACTTTATGGGTTATCCCATATTTTTTCATCAAGGCTTCAAAAGGCCGATTACAAAAGTGTGTACCCCCATCACTGATAATGGCTCGAGGTGTTCCAAACCTTGATAAAACATTTTCTTTTAAAAATTGCAAGACCGTTTTGTGGTCATTGGTTTTGCTTGGAACAGCCTCGATCCATTTTGACACATAATCAACGGCTACTAAGATATAAAGATACCCAAAAGAAAGAGGGAATGGTCACATGAAATCGATGCCCCAACAGTCAAAGACTTCAATAATCAAAATTGGGTTGAGAGGCATCATATTCCGACGGGAGATTCCTCCTAATTTTTGGCAGCGCTCACATGCTTTGCAAAACTCATGAGTGTCCTTAAAAAGAGTGGGTCAATAAAAACCACATTGCAGAATTTTTGCGGTAGTCTTTTTGGCTGAAAAATGACCACCACATGCTTCAGAGTGACAAAAGGAGATGACATTCATGTGTTCAGAATCAGGCACACATCTCCGAATAATTTGATCAGCACAATATTTAAACAGATAAGGATCATCCCAGAAAAATCTACGTACCTCGGTCAAAAATTTCTTTTTATCTTGTTGTTTCCAATGAATAGGAAGGTTACCTGTAACAAGATAGTTCGCAATATCTGCAAACCAAGGTAATTGGGAGACAGCAAAAAGTTGCTCATCGGGAAACGTGTCTTTGATCGGCATTGTCTCCAAGGAATCAGAGAGCACAAGACGGGATAAATGATCAGCCACTACATTTTCTACTCCTTTTTTATCTTTAATTTCCAAGTCAAATTCCTGGAGTAGGAGGATCCACCTAAGGAGTCTTGGTTTAGCATCCTTCTTAGAAAGAAGGTACTTTAAAGCTGCATGGTCAGTGAATATAACAATTCGAGATCCAACCAAGTAAGATAGGAACTTGTCAAGTGCAAAGACTACGGCTAGGAGTTCTTTTTCGGTAGTAGAATAGTTCATCTGAGCACTGTTCAAGGTCTTACTTGCATAGTAAATGACACAAGGCTTCTTATCCTTGCGTTGCCCTAGCACGGCCCCAACCGCATAATCACTAGCATCACACATGATTTCAAACGGTAAACTCCAATCAGGTGGTTGCATTATAGGAGCAGAAGTCAACATGCCTTTCAGCTTTGCAAAAGCTTCCTGGCATGCCTTAGTCCACTCGAAGGAGTTTTCCTCTGATAGAAGGTTACACAATGGTCTAGATATTGCACTAAAGTCTTTAATAAACCTTCTGTAAAATCCTGCATGACCTAGAAAAGATCTAATGTCCTTAATGGTCTTTGGGGTAGGCAAATTGGCTATCAGATCAATTTTGGCTCTATCCACTTCGATTCCTCGGGAGGAGACAATGTGGCCAAGCACGATCCCTTTAGAGACCATAAAATGACACTTCTACCAATTCAGAATGAGGTTTTTCTCCTCACATCTAATCAAAACATTCTTTAAATGAAAAAGACAATCATCAAAAGAATCATCAAACACAGAAAAATCATTCATAAACACTTCAAGAAAACGCTCTACCATATCGCTAAATATACTCAAATCTGATATGGTTTTGCAATGTCCGATACCTGCTCCTTTTCCCCAAAGGTTACAACCTCCTCAAAAGTTAGTCCATAATGCTGATATATTAGAAATCTTCAAACAGGTAAAGATCAACATCCCCTTGTTAGACGCTATCAAACAAATTCCATCATATGCCAAATTCTTAAAAGATTTATGTACAGTCAAGCGTAGGCTTAATGTACAAAAGAAAGCTTTCTTAACAGAACAAGTGAGTGCAATCATTCAACATAATACCTCACCCAAATACAAAGATCCAGGATGCCCAACAATTTCTTGTATTATTGGGAACTTCAGGATATAGCAAGCTTTGCTTGACCTTGGGGCTAGTGTTAACCCCTTACCCTACTCGGTGTATGAGCAGTTGGGCCTTGGTGAGTTTTTAAATAAAGATCCCAAAGAGGCTTGGGATTATTTTGACCAATTAGCTGAAAATACCCAATCTTGGGATAACACTGATAGATCTGATAGGTCTGATAAAACCAAGCCTAATGCCATGACTAAGGGAGGTATGTACCTCCTGAAAGAAGAGAATAATGATGTGAATGCCAAAATAGCCAGTTTGACCAGAAAAGTAGAAGCCATGGAACTTATGAAAGTAAACTCAATTAAGGCCACTGAAAAAGTGGAAGATGTTTGTGGCATATGTGAGACTAATGTACACCGAACTCAGGATTGTCCAACAATCCCAGCTTTTCAAGAGGTGTTACATGATCAAGCAAATGTCATGAACACCTATAAAAGGCCTTTTTCTTCTCCCTACTCGAAAACTTACAATCCTGGTTGGAGGAACCATCCCAACTTTAGTTGGAAAAATGGTCCTACTGCAAACAACTCTCCTCAGGGGCCTTCCACTCATACTCCTTATGTGCCTCCACATAAGAAGACCCTTGAAGAGACGTTGCAACAATTCATGCAAGGTCAAACAAACATTAATAATCAGACAATGCAAGCTATCAATGATCTGAAGAATTCTGTCAAAGAGTTGACCTCTTCGTTGAGCTTTCAAGAAAAGGGCAAATTTCCTGCTCAACCTCAACCAAATCCTAGAGGTCAATTTGAGGTAAGTAATTTAAATTCTTCAGATTCCCAAGAGGAACATATCAAGTCCATCACCACTCTACGAAATGGAAAAATAATTGATAAAGATATTCCAAAGAAGGTTCACAAACCTGAGGAATCTTTAAAATCAAAGAGTGATGATGAACTTGTTAAGTCCAAATCTGATATGGTTTTGCAATGTCCGATACCTGCTCCTTTTCCCCAAAGGTTACAACCTCCTCAAAAGTTAGTCCATAATGCTGATATATTAGAAATCTTCAAACAGGTAAAGATCAACATCCCCTTGTTAGACGCTATCAAACAAATTCCATCATATGCCAAATTCTTAAAAGATTTATGTACAGTCAAGCGTAGACTTAATGTACAAAAGAAAGCTTTCTTAACAGAACAAGTGAGTGCAATCATTCAACATAATACCCCACCCAAATACAAAGATCCAGGATGCCCAACAATTTCTTGTATTATTGGGAACTTCAGGATAGAGCAAGCTTTGCTTGACCTTGGGGCTAGTGTTAACCTCTTACCCTACTCGGTGTATGAGCAGTTGGTCTTGGTGAGCTAAAGCCCACTAAGGTAACACTCCAACTTGCTGACCGTTCAGTGAAAATACCGAGAGGGGTAGTTGAGGATGTGTTGGTCCAAGTAGACAAATTTTACTTTCCTGTTGATTTTATTGTCTTGGACACACAACCTGTGTTGAATGCATGCACTCAAATTCCTGTTATTTTAGGCCGCCCATTTCTTGCAACCTCCAATGCTTTGATCAATTGCAGGAATGGTGTCATGAAACTCTCGTTTGGCAACATGACTTTGGAATTAAATATTTTTAATATCTGCAAACAACCGGGGGATGATGATAATGATGTGCATGGAGTAAACTTGATTGAAACTCTTGTGCAAGACCAATTTCTTCAATCTTCTTTTTCTGATCCTCTAGAAGCTTGTTTGACACATTTTAATGATTTTGATGAGGATATTTTAATTAATTCTGTAAACTCTTTGTTGGAATCTGTTCCGGTGTTGGATACTAACAAGTGGAGATCACGTTTTGAGGAATTGCCACCTCGCGATACTCTGCCCCTCCCTTCAAGTATCCAAACACCAAAGCTTGAGTTGAAACCTTTGCCAGCTGATCTCAAATATGCATTTTTGGGACAAGCAGAGACATTCTCAGTGGTCATCTCCTCACAATTGAATGAGACTCAGGAAGAAAAATTAATTGATGTTCTTAGAGAACACAAAGGTGCAATAGGGTGGACCATAGCTGATATTAAGGGAATCAGTCCCTTAATTTGTACTCATAGGATATATTTGGAGGATAATGCTAAACCCTCTAGAGAGATGCAGCGCAGGCTGAATCCCAACATGAAAGATGTGGTTAGAGCAGAGGTCCTAAAACTTTTGGATGTAGGGATCATATACCCTATTTCTGATAGTCAGTGGGTAAGTCCTACCCAAGTGGTACCTAAGAAATCCGGTATAACTGTAGTCAAGAATGCTAATGATGAATTAATCCCAACTAGAGTCACAACTGGTTGGCGAGTGTGCATTGACTATAGGAAGTTGAACTCTGTGACTAGGAAAGACCATTTCCCGTTGCCCTTCATGGACCAAATTTTAGAAAGAGTAGCTGGTCATAAATTTTATTGTTTCCTAGATGGGTACTCCGGTTATAATCAGATAGAAATTGCACCTGAGGATCAAGAAAAGACCACTTTTACATGTCCATTCGGCACTTTTGCTTATCGAAGGATGCCATTTGGGTTGTGTAATGCTCCTGCCACATTCCAAAGATGCATGTTGAGTATATTTAGCGATATGGTAGAGCGTTTTCTTGAAGTGTTTATGGATGATTTTTCTGTGTTTGGTGATTCTTTTGATGATTGTCTGTTTCATTTAAAGAATGTTTTGGTTAGATGTGAGGAGAAAAACCTCATTCTGAATTGGGAGAAGTGTCATTTTATGGTCTCTAAAGGGATCGTGCTTGGCCACATTGTCTCCTCCCGAGGAATCGAAGTGGATAGAGCCAAAATTGGTCTGATAGCCAATTTGCCTACCCCAAAGACCATTAAGGACATTAGATCTTTTCTAGGTCATGCAGGATTTTACAGATGGTTTATTAAAGACTTTAGTGCAATATCTAGACCATTGTGTAACCTTCTATCAGAGGAAAACTCCTTCGAGTGGACTAAGGCATGCCAGGAAGCTTTTGCAAAGCTGAAAGGCATGTTGACTTCTACTACTATCATGCAACCACCTGATTGGAGTTTACCGTTTGAAATCATGTGTGATGCTAGTGATTATGCGGTTGGGGCCGTGCTAGGGCAACGCAAGGATAAGAAGCCTTGTGTCATTTACTATGCAAGTAAGACCTTGAACAGTGCTCAGATGAACTATTCTACTACCGAAAAAGAACTCCTAGCCGTAGTCTTTGCACTTGACAAGTTCCTATCTTACTTGATTGGATCTCGAATTGTTATATTCACTGACCATGCAGCTTTAAAGTACCTTCTTTCTAAGAAGGATGCTAAACCAAGACTCCTTAGGTGGATCCTCCTACTCCAGGAATTTGACTTGGAAATTAAAGATAAAAAAGGAGTAGAAAATGTAGTGGCTGATCATTTATCCCGTCTTGTGCTCTCTGATTCCTTCGAGACAATGCCGATCAAAGACACGTTTCCTGATGAGCAACTTTTTGCTGTCTCCCAATTACCTTGGTTTGCAGATATTGCGAACTATCTTGTTACAGGTAACCTTCCTATTCATTGGAAACAACAAGATAAAAAGAAATTTTTGACCGAGGTACGTAGATTTTTCTGGGATATCAGTATCTGTTTACATATTGTGCTGATCAAATATTCGAGAGGTGCTGATTCTGGTGACACACCGAATTATATCCTTTTGCACTCTGAGCATGTGTTGGTCATGTTCAGCAAAAAGACTACCGCAAAAATTTGACAATGTGGTTTTTATTGACCACTCTTTAATGACACTCGGAGTTTTGCAACAATTTGCCGCTGCCAAAAATTAGGAGGAATCTCCCGTCGGAATATGATGCCTCTCAACCCAATTTTGATTATTGAAGTCTTTGACTGTTGGGGCATTGTTTATGGACATTATCTCCTCTGGGGTATTTTCATCTTGTAGCCGCGATTATGTGGTCAACATGGAAGAGGCTGTCCCACGCAACAAAACAAGACCACAAACGGTTTGCTTTTAAAAGACACTGTTTATCCAGTGTGGACACCTCGAGCTATCAGGATTGGGGACACACTTGTAATCGGCTTTGAAAAGCCTGATGAAAAAATAGGGTAAACCAGAAAGTTTCTACCCTTATTACCCACCATACGTGGCCAAAGTGGATATCCAATAGAGGAGATTAAAATATTTTCCAAAACAGTAAGATCCAGATGTAAGATTGGTAATTACGA
>CM026554.1:40007999-40064683 GCA_015143295.1 Tetracentron sinense
GTAAACATATGACGTTTGTATCCTGTTGACCCTTTTTGATTATTTGATGATTTGGAAATAAAAAGGTAACTTCAGGAAAAAAAAACAAAAAAAAGGCAAAGTAAATTTCAAGCATAAATTCCATAATATTCTCTCAAGCCACTACAAAAAACACCCTATTTTATCGAATAAAACATATAAAAACTAATTGCCTGAGTGAGGATATCTCTGATGCGGAGCAGTTAAAATCTTTAAGAACGGTGAATTACTTTATTATTCTGAGTGCTAATCAACAATGAAAATTCTTGACATTGCTCTATAAGTATGAACAAAAAGGAAAGATAAAGTAAAGACAGAACTCTCCCAAAATTTTTAAAAAGTTAGAGGTCTCTATAATCGTTTAGGTTAGCAAATCTCAAGCTTGATAGGAGGTCGGGGGACGAAGACTTGGAGGCCACGCTCCCCCCCGGAGCGAAAGGATAAGAAAGGAAGTTGAGAGAAAGGAGGGTTGGAACGGGGAAGTGAATGCCAGAAAGAGGAAGAGAGACGAGTTTCATGCACTTTAGTCGAAGAGGGGATTGCAGCGAACTTGGGTCATTGAGCAAATAGAAAGAAGGATGAGATGAAGAGAAAAGTAAAGGGCATATGTGGCATTCAAGGTTTTTTTGAAAATTAGGGTGCAATCATCAATTTTGGGGTGCGGGTATCACCACCCAAACTAATTATGGTTTGTGGTTAACAACAAAAACAAAAACAAAAAACCAAACCAAAAGGAGTAATAAATGTATAATTAAAGATGCGTAATGGAGAAGACCCCAAACTCATAACACACCCTTCATTATATTGATGGTCTAACTGGGTGTTTTCAAAAAAATAGGAAGCTAAAAGATACTGTCCGTCCTCATGTAAAATGCTAAAGAACATGCCTAGATATGATTTCTCCTTCAGGATTTATACAAATAACATATAAAAAATTAAATAGCTTAATATCATCAATGGCACCATAACCATTCCTATTTTGAGGCCGAAAGCTCCAATATAGAGAGAGAAACCGCTCACGTGATCCGTATCTTCAAGAGATCTGAGATTTGAGAGGCAACAATTGCCGGTGGTAAGAGGAAATCATCACCCAAGCTTATCAACAAACCCCAGTATCATTTATTTTATTGCATTAACTACCTGTAAGGTATTTCAGGTATTTTCAAATATTTAAATCATGACATCATCAAAAATCATCCCGTTAACAAGGGCATACTAACAAAGGAGGTACTTGTTACCAACATGTAAAGTAGAGGATAGGCCAGTGTAATTTAATAAACAAGAGGGGAGGTTTGTGCAATTTCGCCAAACCTCATGGAGTTGAGTGTAATTTACCCTTACAAATATTAACCACGATCAGTAGTTAATTTTTAACATCTTTTAAATATTTTTTTAAGTATATTTTTAAAATTTTAAATATTAACTTGTGGGTGTACTAAATTAAATTTTTTTTATTATTAACCCTTAATTTTAAATATTTAAAAAATTAATGTTTTTTTAGAAAGTGACACGGACTTCTCATCCGACAGCTACAACCCTGGACACCAATAACAGTGGAAACAGACACACAACTCAGTCAAACTTATGTAGAAAACAGTTTACTGCCCATGGGAAAAACTACAAAAAAAAAAAAAAAAGTGAGAAAATAAAATGATTTTTCTTTTGGATGTTTGGTATTAAAGAAAAGAAAGTAAGAGAAATAGGCTGATATTCCTAAATTACCTTTCATACTAATTCATTTTTACATAAAGTGTAATAGATGATGTTGACATTAGTTAAAGGGTAAAATAAGAATTTAATTTTTTTAAAATCATTTTCTTGCAAAAGAGCCTATGTTTTTTGGGAGAAAATTTTAAAAGAAAGTAGGAGAAAATTATGCACTAAACGACAAGATTCTGTGGGCCCACAGATTCTTTCAAATTCCTTCTCAATCGAACACTACTTTCCTTAACCCTACGTTTGGTTGCCGAGAAAATAAGTAAAAACATGGAAAAGAAAAGAAAATTGAACAAAACACAACTAAAAATAATATTAGAAATCCAAAATTTTCTTTTCTTTTCCATGTTTTTGCTTATTTTCTCAACAACCAAACATAGCATAATTTTCTTTTACTTTCCCTCATATTATTTGCAACCAAACGGAGCCTAAAGGGGGTGGTCTGGCTCAAAATAATGCTCATTTTGCGCTCCAAAAAATTGCTGTAAAAAAAACTCATTACGTCTATGTCTGGACAAACAGCTTCGTATCCCTCAGACTGCTGAGCTTTTGTTTTTGTGAAAATATTTAGCTTGTATCAGAATTTGGGAGATTGTTGAATCCAAAGGGTTAGGAAACCTTAATCATGGTTAAAATTTTTAAATATATGGGTGCATGAAATTTAAATATTTAAAAATATTTTTTAATATTTTTAAAATATTTACAAATATTTAATCAGAATTCAAAAAATATTTAAAAAATGTTAACACCCACAAGTTATATTTTTTTAATATTAACCCTAAGGTTACATTTTTTAACCATGATTAATATTAAATGTTTTTAATATTTTTAAATTATTTAAAAAAAATATTAAGTTATTAACACATCCCAACTGTGATTTTTATAAAAAATTTAACCTTATAGTTATTTTTAATTTTTAAAACCAAGGTTAGATTGTTGAACTCAAAGGGTAAAGAATCTTAAGCATGATTAATAAGGTTAAAAGGGACACATGTTGACCTGTGGGTGCGGTTGAACTCTCCCCAAGTTGAATCGCGATTGGCTATGAATTATGATTTGATCTCGGTGAAAAGAATGAATGACTGTGGCTGGGGCAGAAAAGTTAGGGTCCTTAACCCAATCGCGATTGAATTGTGATTCCATTAAACTTGCAAAGTGCCAAGACTTGTAAAGTGCTGGGACTTTACAAGTCTCCGCGAAAGAACGGACCCGTTAATAACTTTCATTAATAATTATATAAACAAAACAAGTCATTTAGAATAATCAAAAGGAAAAAAAAAAAATGATATAATAGCTATCAATTGGGGTTAAGGGCCCTAACTTTTGGACCTGGTTTATGCTATGACGACTCCAAAAGGGAAGCAATAGTATTGATGGAATGTCAATGGGTCAAGCTTGGATTTTTAAATAGGCCCCGCCCAATTACAAGAGGTTTGTGTGGCTCGCGGCCCCTTGCACCTCTTACTAGGATTAAAGATATAAGGCCTTGAACCCCAATGGATATCCGTTTAGATTCGTTTTCTTCTCGGGATTTTTCCCAGTGACTTTAACTTTTATCATAATAAATTAATAATCTTATAAGGACAAGTCATTAATAATAATCAATAAAAATAAGAGGATGAAAGCATCTAGAAACTACCCATTAGCATCTAACAGATCCTCTAGGTTCACTCACCTTCAGGAGAGGGTCACACAATTTTTATACCTCTTAACAACTACCAGTGACCTTTCGGCACTGGGCAGGCGTCAGCCCCCATATATGGTCTTACGACTTTGTGGAGACCTGTGTTTTTGGTAAACAGTCGCCCGGGCCTGGTCACTGCGACCCCCTTTGTGAGGAGGCATCCTTTCTCCCGAAGTTACAGGGCTATTTTGCTGAGTTCCTTAGAGAGAGTTGTCTCGCGTCCCTAGGTATTCTTTACCTACCCACCTGTATCGGTTTCGGGTACAGGTACCCTTTTGTTGAAGGTCGTTCGAGCTTTTCCTGAGAGTATGGCATGGGTTACTTCAGCACCGTAGCGCCTGGTACTCGAACATTGAACTGATAACTATCTTTTGGCTAACCTAGCCTCCTCCATCGCACCAACACTTCTAGGTAATATTTTACCATATCACCCAAATTCAGTCGCTATAGGTTATGAATAGAATATCTTAATATGCAATCACATCAATGCCATGTGCTAATCTTTATCCTTCCCAATAGCATCACATCTTCTGCACTTGTTTGGTTTGAATCTTCAAATACAAAACTATGGATTTTCCCATAATCAATTCAAAAGATTTGCATATTTTCATTATCAACCAAGAAGAATTTTTTTTTCTTAACCCAAAAAAAAAAAAAAAATTTTTAAATCCAGAAGGTTTTTTCTCAAAAAAAATTATCATTCTGTCATCTGTTTAATAACCTTACAATTTTCTAAAACTCAAGTTAGGTCAGAATCCTAAAGATTGAAATTGTTTAATTAAGCTTAATGAGACACAGAGCATAACATCAAGGCTGATGAAAATCCTCGAGATCTGGTCATAAGGAATTCTCATAGTAATTATTTGATGTTTAGTGGAAAAGAAGACGGCTTGGGGTCATGATAGGGGATGCCCTTAACCACCCTGCTGTCATGGTGTTGGCAAATGTGGGGACCTTTTCTCTTTCACTCTTTATCATATTCTTCAATTCTACCAAATTCACGTTGATATCATTCTACAAATGAAATTATGTCTACGAACAGAGGTGGAAGATGGATAGAGCTAGTGGAAGAACCCGTGAAAGTTTGGTTGGGTCCCACCATATGTGAAATAATAGTGGGATTATAGGATTTTCTTTGTATATTTTAAAGGTTACGGACGAAAACATACAAATAATGCAAACCTAAAAGTTGGCGACTCATGAAAATAATAAGATAGAAATGGGGAGGAGATGGGAAGAATATATATAGTTGTTTATGTTCTTTGCGTTGTCTTCTTCTTGATAAAATAAGGTGCTAGTACTTCTAGGGGCAGAGCCGCCGCGGAGGGGTGGGGCCCCCAAAATTTTTTGTAATTCTTTCTTGGCTTGATATTAAATAGTGGGCCCCTCAAAATTTAAACTTTTTTTTTTTTTTTTTAGTATAGTTGCCCCCAAATTATTGTCTTATATATATAGTTGCCACTGCAATTTTTTTGTCATATATATAGTGGCCCCCAATGGAGTCCCGGTTATGCCCTTGAAGTTGTCATATGTCCCTATTGACACCCTTTAACTATGGTTAAAATTCATCCACTCTTAAGTTTCACATACTTATCATTGGTTTTAGAAAACAATATTGAAAATTTTTTAACCCAAAGTGTTAGTGAATTTTAACTAGGGTTCCAAAAAAAAATTGATATTTTTTTTAAAACCAAGGATATGAGGGTGAATCTTAACCACAGTTAAGGAGTATCAATAAGGACACGTGGCAACGCCAATGGCATAATTGGAAAAAAGAATTCTCAAAAACAAAAAATACCCAAAATTTTTTTTATCTCGGGGGCTTTGCCCCCGAACCCCCAACTTTTGTATCCTTAAATCCATTGGTTTTTTTATACATATATTTTGCCCCTCCCCCCAAATGAAAAATCCCTAGGTACTTCATCAATCAGTCGCCTTCTTCTTCTTGATAAAATGAGGTGGTGGTACTTCATCAATCAGTCGCCTTCTTCTTCTTGATAAAATAAGGTGGTGGTACTTCTTCAATATAGGGTTCGTTCTTTTGCTGAGACTTATACTTCTTGTCTTAATAAAAGAAGGTGGTAGTACTTCATCAATCAATCAATTGAGGGCCCGTTCTTTTGCTAAAACTTATAAAGTCCGGCCATTTGCAAGTTTTGTCATTTGACAATATGTATTTTTCTTAGAGCTAAATGTATCAAGGTTTTTCATCTCTTAGGTTGCAATTCTCGTAAGACTTCAAATGCCACAAAATGAATGATTTTTAATCTTATAAAAAAGTAAGACTTGAAATCTCATGATGGAAAGAATTAATTTTATTGAAAACCTTCACAAAATGACTCAAATTTTCTAATAACTACTATAACAAAGTGCAAAATGTCAAGTTTTATAAGTCTTAGCAAGAATGGATCCTTAGAGCAAATCTAAAAGTGCAATAGTCCCCTCGTCTACCTAAGGAGGGGACTATTCCTCCTCGCTCTCACATAGCCCATCCTTCAACTCCCATTAAGTCGGGTTAGCTTTTTTTACCCTTTAGTTAGTTTTTTTTTTTCTAAAAACTAAAGATAGATGGGTGAATCTTAAGGATGGATGAATCTTAACCACATTTAAATGAGGTTAGACATGACAATAAAATGGAGCCAGGACACCCCTCCTTGCGTCACCGACCGAGGAGGTGACTATTTTCCAATCTAAAAAACTCTATTTGAGGTTTCCTTATAGAGAAAAAAAAAAGGTATGTCTTTTTGGTGGCTGAGGCCTTCGTATCACTTCTTCAACAACTAACGGGGATAAGTCACCTGTCCCCCAGGAGCAAGTGATGGTTAGAAGGGTCTATCTCAAAATCAAAACAAATCTGTCATTGGAAAAGAATACTCATCAGAAGGAGTCAGCCTCGAGATCCATTTGCAAAGAACCAGAGGGAGAAAGATGTCTTCTACCTCATCTGAAAATGCAAAAATCCAGCACCCAATGGAAATCCGCTCAATACACTTACCCGAATACCTGTGTAACCAAACCGGACAAAATGGTCCAACCCACCCAAGATCAACCAGAACCAGAAACCAAGGCCCAACCCGTACCCAATCCGTTATCAAGCCCAACACAACCCTCAAACCAACCCATCTCATCAAAACTCTTTTTTAGCACAACAGTTATAAAAGGCCCAAGGTCCGACCAAAGCCCACCAAGCACCCACACCCATTCGGTTCAGAGTGCACAATGCAATCCAACCAAGCTATCTTCTTCTCAGGTTTATCAAACTAACTCAGTTTTCTCATCTTCTCCTTATCTCAGTGATGCAATCAGCCCTCCACAAATCTCAACACCACCACCATCTTCAGGCCATGCACCTCCTCAATCCCAAATTGAAATCAAGAGACTAGTTTACCTTCAGGCAGCAAACGTTAAGCCAGGAACCAACTCAGAGGTGCCTGCCAAGGAGCAGCCACCCTGCTCGCAATGAAAACTTTGGTTTGGAACTGTCAGGGGTTGGGCCAACCCCGAACAGTTTGTCTCTTGAAGGACCATGTTCTTCGTTTTCGGCTTATGATTATTTTCTTAATGGAAACTAAAAATCTTAGCTCAAAAGTAGAAGTAGTGGCTCGAAGCCTCAAGATGGAAAATGTTTTTACAGTGGATCCCGTGGAGTTATCGGGGAGTTTAGCTCTCCTGTGGCAAAATCCAATCTCAGTTCAGATTCAATCAACATCGCCTCATCAAGTTGAAGTCAAAGTTCAGGAAGCAGCCCAATCTCAGCCTTGGGACATTGTTTTCATTTATGGGCCAAACGATCTATCTCAGCGAAAATTGTTATGGGAAAACGTTGTCCAAACAGGGGCAGAGGCGAATTGATCCTTGGCTTTGTGTTGGAGATTTCAATGACATTTTATTCGAGTATGAAAAGTATGGCGGCAACATTCCTCAACCTTTCCAAATGAGGCCTTTCTGAGAGATAGTGTCAAGAGCAAAGCTAATCGATCTTGGCTTTCAAGACCCAACCTTCACCTGGACTAATAGAAGAGCTGGAAGTCAACATATAACAGCCAGGTTGGATCGGGCATTAGCCAACCCCGAATGGAGAGAGCTTTACCCTAGGCCCATGGTTCTGGTGCTTCCTGCAATTGGCTTAGATCACTCTCCCATCCTTCTGGACCTTGAACCTCTATCTTGGCATCGATAGAGGATCTTTTGTTATGAGGCCATGTGGGACCTTCATCAGGAGTGCAAGGAAGTCGTTACCCATGCTTGGGAAAAATCAGTGGCTGGATCCACCATGTTCAAATTTTGTTAGCATATTAATAGGTGTCGTCAAGATCTGATGAGATGGAATAGAAGCTCTTTTGAGGTTTTAAAAGATAAGATCAACGTGCTAAAAGATTCGCTGGCTATGCTTCAAGCCCAGGATCATTCGGAGGCAGGTATAAGGAGGCAGCAAAAGGTCACCTATGAGTTAGACAATGCTTATCATCAGGATGAGGTTTTCTAGCGCCAAAAGTCTCGTATTGAGTGGCTTACCTCGGGGGATAAGAACGCACGTTTTTTCCATCTTACCACCATTCAACGGGGGCAAAGGAATAGATTATCAGTCATCAAAACTACAGCTGGGCAATAGATTTATGGAGAGGCGGAAGTGGAAAAGCATGTGCTGGATCATTTCACTGATCTTTACTCCTCGGGGAACCCAACAAGGATTAATAAAGTTCTTCAAGCAATTGAACCAAAAGTGTCAGCAAACATGAATGAGGATCTAGACAGAGCGGTGATAGATGAAGAAATTCAGCAGGCTGTGTTCCAAATTGGAGCATCCAAAGCTCTAGGGCCCGATGGTATGCCAGGCCAATTTTTTCACAAACATTGGGAAACCGTCGGACCTGATCTTTGTCTTGTCGTGCACAACTTCTTCAATCAAGGCTTTCTACTTCAACAAATGAACTTCACTTATATTGTGCTTATTCCAAAGACGGCCAACTCAGAAGGTATGAACCAATTTCACCCTATTAGTTTATGCAATGTAATTTATAAAGTAATTGCTAAAGTCTTGGCTAATCGCCTCAAGAGTATTCTCCACGAAATCATAAATCCAACTCAATCGGCTTTTGTTCATGGTCAAAAAATCACCGATAATGTTATTATTGCTCATGAAATTCACCATTTCCTAAAGAGGAAAACAAAGGGCCAGGATCGGCATCTTGCAGTTAAACTGGATATAAATAGGGCGTACGACAGAGTGGAATGGGACTTTCCATTCGCCATTATGGAAAGGATGGGTTTCTCGGCTATTTGGATTCAACTTATCAAACAATGCATAACAACAGTTTCCTATGCGATTCTTCTCAACGGGGAGCCAAAAGGCTTCATTAAGCCTTCAAGAGGCCTACAGCAGGGAGATCCGTTGTCGCCGCATTTATTCCTTCTATGTGTAGAGGCTCTTTCTTGTATGATTCATCAAGTAGGTCAGGATTAGCGGCTTAGTGGCATCAAGCTCGCAAGGAGGGCTCCAATCGTATCCCACCACTTTTTTGTGGATGACAGTCTAATTTTGTTAAAAGCGGGCCTCAAAGAACCAGCTTATTTAGTTCAAATTCTTAACATTTTTGGCAAAGCGTCGGGGCAGACGGTCAATCCAAATAAATCTAGTTTATCCTTCAGCTCAAATACCCCTCCTAGGTTTCGCCATATGATCGGAAAGATTCTTCACATTCGGAAGCTCATCCCTCTGGAGAAGTATTTAGGGCTTCCCTCGGTTTTTGTTAGTTCTAAGATGCAGCTTTTTGATACTATCAAGCAACGGATCCTCACTTGTATTCAAGGTTGGAAATGAGCTTTTCTCTCGCAAGTTGGAAGGGGTGTCCTGATCCGAGCGGTAGCTCAGGCTATTCCATCTTATGCCATGTGTTGCTTCCTTTTACCGAAGACTTGGATTAGAGAAGTTAGCTCGACCTTAGCAAATTTTTGGTGGAATCATGCTCAGGGGAGGAAAATTCATTGGATCCGATGGGATCAATTGTGCATGCCAAAAGCAAAAGGGGGTTTAGGATTTCATGACATTCAAGCTTTTAATCTCAGTCTACTCGTTAAGCATGGATGGAGATTAATTCAAGACCCATCTTCGTTATGGGGAAATATGATGAAAGCCATTTATTTCCCAAATTCTTCTTTTCTAAATGCTAGAGTGGGTTACCGCCCGTCTTGGGTGTGGAGAATTATACTAGCAGGACAACCAATTATTGAGGCCGGAATGAGATGGCAGATTAGATCCGGCGAGTTAGTAGACACTTGGAAGGACTCGTGGGTGCCTACCCTCCCTCAATTCCACCCAATTCCCCTCCCAGGTGTTCAAAGGAATATATAACTTGCTTGTGTCGCATTTGATTGACCCTATTCACAGAGTAAGGGATGTATCGCACCTACAGATTTTGTTTCCTCCTACCACGGTGAATGAGATCCTCAAAATTCCAATAAGCAACTTTGGGGGTCAGGACAGGTTGATATGGCATTATACAAAAAATGGATCATTCCAAGTCAATTCAGGATCTCATCTGGCACATCAATTGGTGGAGGTGGTTAGACCTTCGGTGAGTTCTTCTCATACCCATCAAATTCCATGGAAATCAGTTTGACAGGTTCCTATCCCCCCGAAAATTCATCTCTTCTTGTGGAAGTTGTTGCGCAATGCTTTACTGGTCGCTTTGAACCTCATAAGATGTAATTTGACAGTGGATGAGAATTGTCCCCTTTGCAATGATGCCCCAGAATCAATTACCCATTTATTCTTGACTTACCCTTGTACTCGAAGTATATGGTTTGGTTGTCAATTAGCTATGAGAATTCTAGACCCTATCTCATCCTTTAATTCTTGGTAGCAATGATGGTCCTCGCATCAGAGTTTTAACTCCGGAAATAGGGAGCTGGCTGTTCGGATATGCACAGTGTTATGGAGCATATGGCTTAGTAGAAATGATGTGGTTTTCAATGGTCATTCCCTCAACCGTGCCAATACAATTCTAAAAGCTGATAGTCTGGCTCAGGAGCTGTTGACAGCTAACCCCAGGTCTCTCATTCATCAGCAGATCGTGAATCGGGAGAAGATTCAGTTTCCAATCGGTATGCAAACAGCTCGACCACCTAACAGACAAAAAATTCGCATCCAAGTGGATGAAGCAGCACTTGCATCTGGTCAGGCAGCAGGAGTGGGTATGGTTGTGTGGAAGACAGATGATGCTCTGTTTTGTGGTATGGCAAAACCTTTATTTGGGGGTTCATCCAGGATTGCTGAAGCAGAAGCCATTCGTTTTGGGATGATGATAGCTGCAAAATACGATTGGCATGATGTGGAAATCGAATCGGATGCTAAAGAGATTAGTGACTACCTTATAGGTGTTACTAAATCTATTCATTGGGAGGTTCAAACTATCATGGAAGATATCATCAAGCTCAGAGCGAGTTGTAGAATTTCAGGCTTCTCCTTTATTAGTAAAGCAGTGAACTTGGTAGCTTATAAAAACGCTCACAAAGCGTTAATTACTAGTATCGCTAGAGATATGTGAGTATCTATTTTCGGTTAGATATTCTTATAAATCCAAAGAATGTGCCAGTTGTAATATCTACTTCGTGTTAATGCATATCGTCTTAACCAATAAAAAAAAAAAAAAAGGAAACCAATGTGGATTTTTCCAAGCTGGTAAATAGGTTTTGTCATAAATTGTCCATCTTAATAAAAATAGATTGTGTGAAAAGGAGTGTGCCAACCCTAACGAACATTGGTGCACGGATTCTTTAACCCTTTGCATTGGTGCACGGATTCTTTAACCCCACTATGCCAATGTAGACATGGGATTTAGCACAATTTTTAATTAAAAAGTTTCAATGTAGTCCACACCTATTCTAAATTGAGGGGAGAATATGATCATAATCTATTAATTGTGAAGGCAAGTGGTCTAAGACAAGTATAAGGGATTCGGTAAATAACAATTACCTACTCCCTAAACCCCACCTTAGATTGAATTAAATACCATATTATAATTCATAATTCAAACATGCTATTATGGAAACACTAGCGGGTGGCACGTCCGATGCCCGTGAGAGCGAGGGGAAGGAGTTAACCACAATTAATAGGAGTTAAAAAGGACACGTGTTAACCTGTGGGTGCGATTGAACCCGCTAGTGGCACGTGTGATGCACGTGAGAGCGGGGGGAAGGAGTTAACCATAGTTAATAGGAGTTAAAAGGGACACGTGTTAACCCACGGGTGTGATTGAATTCTCCCCAAGTTCAATCGCGATTGGCTGTGATTCTAAATAGATAGATAAGCAAGGGGTAGTTTGGAAATTAAATCAAAGGCAAGGGGTAGTTTGGGTTTTAAAGCAAAACATTAAATCAAAATTTTGTTTTTATATAAGGGTAGTATGGAAATTTCGGAAAAATCATCTACGCCTGCCTCTCCCATTATAATAGTAAAGATTTATTAAATTAAAACATGCTAATTGAGATACTGTACATCATATAGAAACATTCTAATATTGGGTAATCATCATCACCCAAACTGAAACATACTAATTTTATGTAAAATGGTTTAGATTCACTTAAGGATTAAATAATTTTATCTTGATTTTTTAGAAAAATAATTAAAAGAAATATAAATTTAATAGCTTAAAACTATTTAGAGATCCATCGAATAACAGCCAATTGTGACAATCACATCCACATGTCAACAGTGTCCTTTTAACCCATATTACCCGTGGTTAAGATTTACTAACTCTTAGGGTTCAACAAGGTTAGATTCTTGAATACTAAGGATTAATGAATCTTAACCACGGTTAATAAAAAGAATTACGAGGACCCGTATTGACATGTAGGTGCGATTGAACTCTCCCCGAGTTCAATCGGAATTGGCTGTGAACCGATCTCAACTTTCAACGAGTATCAAAGACGATTAATGGAGCTTTGTACGATTGAAATTTGGATATTGGACAAGATCTGGAACCGAAGCGGGGAGCAGGAGCGAGAGAGCATTAAATTTCAATTTAGGTTTTAGTCCAGAGCGCCTATATATATATATATAAAAGGGATTCAATAGTTTAACCTTAGTTGTTAAAAAAATATTAATCCTAAAGGTTAAAATTCTTAACAAGAGTTAAATATTAAAAAAAAAAACAAAGTTTAGATTATTGAACTTTGGATTAATGAATCTTAACTGCAGTCAATAAGGTAGAAGGAAGATATGTTGAGTGTAGGTGCAATTGAACTCTCCCCAAGTTCAATTGCAATTGGCTGTAATTGAATCTTGATGATAGGAGCGAATAAAGTAAAAACTTTTTAAAAAGTTTTACGCTTAAAAAAAACAAAGAGGTGTTGACCGGTTGTTGACGTCACTTGACCCCACTTTAACTTGAAAACAGGGGCAGAAAAGTGGTTTCATTCAAAAGCTTTAAAAAAAAGGTGGTTGGCAGCTGGCTTTCTTCGCATAGGGTGGGTTTCGGGTTTCAGACGAGAAAGGGTTTAAGAAACTGTCATTAACGCTCTTACCTTCCAAAAAAAAAAAAGTTGTTACAGGTGGAGCCGTGTTCTAATACATTCGCAACTGCGCTCTATGAAATATGCAATCGCGCTCTCATACCGATTCCACTCTCAAACCGTGAGAGTGAGGTTTGAGAGCGGGAGCAGACAGTGATGTTGACAGTTTTGGTTTCTAAGATCTGCACTCCCTGCCCAACATTGGATTCTCTTTGAATCTGAATTCTGAACAAATCACATGCAAATGGTACGTCCAAGAAAAAACAGGCAATAGAGAAAACGAGTGAAAATGTTGTGGTTCACTTGGCCTTCGTTCCTCTTATCCTTTGTTTGGATTTTGGGTACCTGACAGAAATAATGATACAGGAGTCGACGAAAAAATATGTCTTGTAATCATCTCCGGTTGTAACCGAAATTGGGGTCCGGTTAAGCAACTGACACTACCATGTTCCTTTTGACACCCCTTAACAGTAGTTAAAATTCATCCAGCATTACGGTTCACACACCTTTCCTTGGTTTTTAGAAAAGGATGTTTAAAAAAACTTAACCTTATGAGTTAGTAAATTTTAACTGGGGTTAAATTATTTTTAAAATTTTTTCTAAAAACAAAGGATAAGTGGGTAAACCCTAACCCTGTGTTTGGTTGTTGAGAAAATAAGTAAAAACATGGAAAAGAAAAAAAAATTAGACAAAACACAACTAAAAATTGTATTAAAAATTCAAAATTTTCTTTTCTATGTTTTTATCAATTTTCTCGGCAACCAAACATAGCATAATTGTGTGGGTGAATCTTAACCGCCGGTTACAACTTAAGAGAATCACGAGTCCCAAAAATCCTAGTACAGCTGGACTGTCAAAGAAAGAAAGAATAAAAAGGAGTCAAATCCTCTTCGGTAATAGCCGGATTTGCCCAAAATCCAATTATCACCCCTAGAGGTTGCCACGTGTCCTTTAACACCCCTTAACGGTGGGTAAGATTCACCCATCCCTCAAATTCACCCACCCATTTTTGGTTTTTTTTAAAATAAATATTAATTATTTTTTTAAAATAAAAAAACTGTTTTTAGAGTTTTTTAATATTAAAAACATTTTTTTAATTTTAAAAAAAGAATTAATATTAAAAAAAAAAAAACCAAGGATAGGTGAACCCTAGGGGTGGGTGAACCTTACCCACGGTTAAGGGGTGTCAAAGGAGACAAATGGCGACCTCTAGGGGTGATAACCGGATTTGCCAAATCCGGTTATCACCGTAGATGATTTGGCTCAAAAAAAAAAAGAAAAAAAAAGAATAGTTTGTTCGTGCTTTGCTTCCTGTTTCTTCTTCTTCCTATTGATAAAAGGGGCAGCGGTTCATCAAATACATGGAAAGCAAATCTAAAACTCTCTGTTTGGTGGTTCCTTATAGAAAGAAAGAAAAGGATATGGCTTTTGTGGGAGAGGCATTGCTATGTGGCTTAATTGAGTCGATAATCAAAGGGCTGGTATCCCCAGTCATGAAAGAGCTCAGAACCAGATGGGGCATTGATAAAGATCTCAAAAGGCTTGGGAGGATGTTGCCCAAGATCCAAGCGGTGCTGGATGACGCGGAGCACAAGGAAATAAGTGATCCGTTAGTCAAAGTGTGGCTCAAGGATCTCACTGATGTTGCATACGACATCCAGAACATAATGGACGACTTGGCATACGAATTTAAACTATCCGAAATGGAAGGTCGCTTGAAGCAGGTACGGAAAATCTTGTCTCCTAATTCTACCAATTTTTCTTTATCCAAACAAGTAGCCGGGGTTATGGAGAGATTAGAGGAAATCGAAAAAGATAGGGAGAGTCTTGGTTTGAGGGAGAGAGTTGGACGAAGGTGGATAAGAAGTACAGAGAGACTTCCAACGACTTCCGTAATTGATAAATCCAAATTTGTTGGAAGGGAGAATGATACGAATGAGATAATTGAGTCATTGTTGAAGAAGCCCAGTAGTAATAACGTTTCCGTTATCTCCATAGTTGGTATGGGGGGTCTCGGAAAGACCACCCTTGCTCAATATGTATTTAATGACAAGAGGGTTGAGGAACATTTTGAGATAAAAGCATGGGTTTGTGTTTCTGATGAGTTTGATGTGAAGAGATTAACACAGGCAATTCTAGAGTCAGTCACTGACACAACTCCTGATTTCAAGGAGCTGAATAAACTTCAGGTTACTCTCAAAGATGGACTAAAAGGAAAGAGGTTCTTACTTGTTTTAGATGATGTATGGAATGAGAATCATGAGGAATGGGATCTCCTAAGAGCTCCTTTGTGTGTTGGGGCATCAGGAAGTAAAATCTTAATAACGACTAGGAGTAGAGAAGTTGCGTTAATCACTGGAGCACATAGTCCTTATCATCATCTAGAGGTTTTATCATATAAACATTGTTACTCATTATTTATGCAGTATGCATTTCCTGAGGGAAACTCCAGTGAATATCCATGCCTGGAAGTTATTGGTGAGAAAATTGTGAAGAAGTGTGACGGTTTGCCTTTGGCAGCAAAGACACTTGGACGACTCTTGTACTCTAAAGTAGACGAAGATGAGTGGAAACATGTCTTGCAAAGCGAGATGTGGGATTTACGAGTTGGTAGTAGCCACATCTTGTCGTCTCTTAGATTGAGCTACCATCATCTCCCCTCACATCTGAAGCAGTGCTTTGCTTATTGCTCTATATTTCCTAAACAATACCGATTTGAAAAAGAGAAGTTAATCCAGTTGTGGATAGCTGAAGGATATGTTCTTTCTAAAGGAACAAAAAGCCTTGAAGACGCAGGTAGCAAGTATTTTGATGATTTGTTTTCAAGATGCTTCTTTCAATATAACCCTAACCATCTGGAAGGGTACTTTGTTATGCATGACCTTGTTCAGGATTTAGCCCAATCTGTTTTTGAGGAATTATATTGTAGAATGGGGGACAACATGTCAAGCAACATCACTCAAAGGACTCGACATTCGTCATTGCTCATACACAAATCAAGAGAATTAGCAAAATTAGAGCCTACAAGTTTGCGCACATTTTTATCATTACAAGATACAAAGATCGATTGGCGACTCCCTCTTTACTTCTCGCAGAAACTGAGATATTTGCGAGTACTTGACTTGAGTAGGACGGCCACAGATGAGATCCCAGATTCAGTTAGCAAATTAAGGCAGTTACGATACCTTGATCTCTCTTATACTGAAGTAAAGATGTTACCTGAATCAATTGGTAACCTTTACAATTTACAAACATTAAAGCTACCACGTTGCAGTGAGTTTAAAAAGTTACCAAAGACAATTGGCAATTTGCAACAACTACGACACCTTGTCCTCTCTTATACTGCTATACAAATGTTACCCGAATCGTTAGGTGATCTCTCCAATTTACGTAAACTACAACTCGATTGGTGCAAAAGCCTTGACAAGTTACCCGATTCAATTGGAAAACTAAAAGATTTACAATACATCAATGTGTCTTATACTAGTATACAGATGTTACCTGGATCAATAGAAGGGCTCTCTAACTTACAAGAATTAATACTCTCTGGTCGCAACAGGCGCCCCAAGGTGCCAAAAAACATTAGAAACTTAATTAACCTGCAAGATGTGGATGAAATGTGGTATCAAGAACAGGTTCCTATTCCTCTTAGAATTGGTAAATTGACTAGTCTTCAAAACTTGCCTTTATTTTTTGTAAGTGGAGAGAGTGGGGAAAAGTTGGGACAGTTGAAAGAATTGAAAAAAATTAAAGGAGACCTTTACATTTTCGGGCTTGAGAATGTGAGCAATGCTGATGAGGCTAAAGACGCGGCTTTGAAGGATAAGCAATACCTCCAGTGCTTAACATTAGAATGGGCTGATGTTGATGGAAATCTACGACAACAGAGCATAGAGGAGTTGGTACTCGAAAACCTCGAACCTCACACAAATCTGGAAGAACTAGAGATAAAAGGATTCAATTGTGGTTCAAGATTTCCAAATTGGATGGGGGATCAATCCTTCTCCAAATTAAGGCGTGTTACACTTAGGGGTAATGGAGAATCTTGCAAATTTCTACCACCTCTTGGTAAATTACAGTTCCTCAAACATCTACAAATATCAAAGATGCGGGGACTAAAACATATGGATTGTGAGTTTCATGGCAATTTTAAGGGATTTACATCATTGGAGACACTATACTTAGAAGACCTGCCTGATTTGGAGGAATTGTTTGATGTAGAAAATAAATATGAATTCCTCTGCCTCCGTCAACTCACTATTATAATGTGCCAAAAGCTAAGGAAATTGCCCGCATTTCCTGTTCTGAAAGAATTGGAATTACAATCATGTGATGGACTGATGGTTCTTCCAAGGCTCCCAGCACTTTGTAAATTGTCTTTATATTCTTGTGTTGGCATAACTACCTTTCTTGAAGGGTTTATGGGAGCTCTTCCTACACAACACACATGTCGCATCATCATCAACGGAGATGAGTATGTGGTTCCTCCCTGCGATGGTTAAACATTTTTGTATCTTTGGTTCTAATCCTCAGTCCCTGTCGCTGCTAGCTTCACATCTCTTGAATTATTGGAAATCGATTCTTGTCCTTAACTATCCTTGAACGGGTTTCCCAACACGCTTAAAATTTCAAATGGGAAGTTACAAACAACCAGATGCAAAGAGGGAGGGGAAGATTGGCTGAAGATAAAACACATCACCGAGAAAATGATTGTGTAACGAACCAATTTCTGCTTGTGTTTGTAGTTGTACACAAATCTCAGAGTCATATCCAGGTAGTTATGTTTCAGCGCCTATTTTATTTCATTCTTTCTATATTAATAATAATAATAGTATTAATATTAGTAATTTTTTTTATGAGATTCCATGCTTTTATAACATATGTTGTCACCTTTGAGAGGTTGTTACTTTTCCTATGTTTCTGGTGAGATTACATGCTGCTGCATTTTTCTGTTAACTATCAACTACCCTTTTATTTCCAAACAATTACGTATTTTGGATGTAGTTTGGAAAGATATTGGTAGTTATTTAGAGCAGAAGTATTTGTACATTCGATGTTTATACTCTGTCCAGTCGGGTCCGTTTTGATATGTGGAATATCCTAGATATGAATCTGGTGGGTCTCACTCCCTACATGTGCATCTGTAGCTAAAAAAATATACACTCTTGGATGATAGAAGTTATCCAATTAGTGCTTTTTTTTTTCTTCTGTATGCTTGAGAAAAGTTCTGTGAATTTTTTGGAAAGATGTGTGGATGATATTATCATTCAATCAAGATAAACAGTTTTTGAGCTAGGAGAACTACTATCTTTGACCCATTAAATTGTCAATCTCATCGCCACTTTTCTAATGTACACATACATGTTCAATTCTAGTCATTTTGAATTGAATACAAACTAGAATGCAAAATAAATTGCTAATAGTGCTCTACTTCCCCTACTCACACTGATTGCTAGAATTAAGAGCCTTATTAACCATTGATGTTTAGCTAATATTCACTAGAAAATAGTAGTTATAATTGTAATGATAATATTAACAATTAGAAAACCTTCGATGGTGCAAAGTAAATTGCTAACTATAAGAGGTGTTACACTTGCTGATTCAGGAAAATAATTTGCACTTAATGGAATGAATAGGCAAAGAAGCCTCTGGAAACAAAATATAATAGAGGCTGGCTGTTTCAGACAAATAAATGTATTTGCACTTTTCATTTTATGCCTAATTTATTTGTACACTTTCTTCTTGCTTTGGTTTTATGTGATAGGTTAACTAATTACTCACATGTACATGGGAATCACTATGTTTTGATGTTAATCATGGTAGTAATGTTTCAAAAGTAATCTATGCATGGATATGGCAAGTTTTGTCTTTTCGTTAAAAAATATATAGATGATAAACTTTGCTCACATTGATGCCACTGTCATGAGTTTAATACCCGTTTCACTCGCTAACCTACTTACTAGTACACTTGCCCTCTGAAAAATAAATTTCTTATGCTTTCTTATATTATTGGATTGGATAATCTTGGTGTTCAACACATAAAGTGCAAAAAATGTTTTGAAATCTATGTAGAATGCTAAGACGAATCAATCTAGAATTTACCCAAAATTTGGAACATTTGAAAAGTGATAAAATGTTTCAACTCTCTTTAAAGTCTTGAAATAGGTACTTATAGTGATTCTTTGAGAATATACCTAGATCTATGTGAGGGCTCTACTGTTTGAAAGATGATTGTTGACAAGGTGCTATATCCTGATGATGTAATGGGTTGGAGTTATTTCCACTAGACATTCCTTTTTTTCACAATTGGTTTTTTTTTAAAAATTTTATTATAACAGAAACTATTAATAAAATTGTAAGTTGTAACAATTTTGTTGTTTAGCATTAACATGCTAATATTCACATTCAATTTATACCCAATTGATTTTCCAAATTGACAAAACTAATTTTTGAGCCACGGTCTTGGCACCTTGGCCACATTAAATGTATAGGAAGTTTCTTCCATAGTAAGCTTTTTGGACTTGATGCTTTTATTCAAAAGAAGCTGAGAATGTGTCCTATATTCGGAGATGAAACTTGGATTTAATGCTCATTATGAAAGGAATGTTAGTATACTTGAATCAAAATCAATTAAGAAAATTTTTTATTAGCGCTCTCGCCGGTTAGTTTAAAAAATTAGTCATTTATACACAAATTAGTTTTGAGTTTTGCACAGCAGAATGAGCCCTAACATCACCCTTAAGTTTTGTTTAAAATCTCTATTAAGTTTACTAGGAACAATTTATAGGCAGGATTATTCAGCTCATCTGGCTGAAACTCACAGTTTCCAATTAGTGACTGATGCAGCCCAAATATGGGCCTACATTTTGTGATGTATTAAATTATGTGGATGTGAGAAGTATGATATCATGACCCATGATCCATTTGCCCATAACCTATAATCTATTTACTCATAACCCATGATCTACTTACTCATAACCATGATCTAATTGTCCAACTATTCAATCCATATACCCATTCTACCGGTCAAGGACTTTCCACCTCCTTATTAACGTTACCTAGTGTTTAAAGCTACCATGTTGCAGTAAGTTTAAAGAGTTACCAAAGTCAGTTGGCAATTTGACACAACTACAGCACCTTGTCCTCTCTTATACTGCTATACAAATGTTACCTGAATCATTAGGCTAGCTCTCCAATTTACGTAAACTACAACTAGATTGGTGTGAAAGCCTTGACAAGTTACCTGATTCAATTGGCAATTTGAAAGAATTACAGTACATTAATGTGTCTAGTACTCGTAAACAGATGTTACCTAAATCAATAGGAAACCTCTCAAACTAACAAGAATTGATACTCTTTAGTTACGAGAAGGGTAGAGTGATACCCAAAAAACTTAGGGACTTATTTGGCCTGCCAAATTTGGATAACAACTATCACATGGTTTCTAGTCCACTTAGAATTGGTAAATTGATCAGTCTTCAAAACCTGCCTTTATTTGTTGTAGCTGGAGAGAGTAGGGAAAAGTTGGGAGAGCTGAGAGAATTGAAGATACTTAAAGGTGACCATCGCCGTTTTGGGGTCGAGAATGTGATCAATGAATGTAAGGCTCAAGACGCAGCTTTGAAGGATAACAAATTTGTTGTAGGTGGAGAGAGTGGGTCAGAGTTGGGAGAGTTGAATAAACTTAAAGGAGACCATCACAATTTTGGGCTCGAGAATGTGATCAATGCAATTGAGGCTAAAGACGCGGTTTTGAAGGATAGCAATACCTCCAGTGCTTAACGTTAGAATGGGGTGATGGTAAAGCGTAGAGAAATTGGTACTTGAAAACCTCCAATGAGTCCAACCTCACACAAATCTGGAAGAACTAGAGATAAAAGGATTCAGTGGTTCGAGATTTCCAAATTGGATGGGAGATCAATCCTTCTCAAAACTAAGGAGTGTAACACTTGGGGGTAATAGAGAATCCTGCAAACTTCTACCACCTCTTGGTGAATTACAGTTCCTGAAATATCTAAAAATAAAAAAGATGCCAGGACTAAAACATATGCATTGTGAGTTTTGTGGCGATGTTAAGGGATTTCCATCATTGGAGAGATACTATACTTAGAACACCTGCCTGAATTGGAGGAAATGTTTGCTGTAGAAGATAAATATGAATTCCTTTGCCTCCTTCAACTCACGATTATAGATTGTGAAAAGCTAAGGAAATTGCCCACTTTTCCTGTTGTCAAAGAATTGGAAATTATCAATTGCAAGTTACTATGTACCAGCTGTAAAGAGGGAGGGGAAGATTGGCCGAAGATAGTAGAAGAATTGAGTAATGAACCAATTTCTAATTGTGTCCATACACAAATCTCAGAGCCATTTCTAGGTAGTCTGTCATTTCTGACCTCAAAATATTGCATTTTCTTCTTCTTCTTGTGGTGGAATAATTAATCTAAGAAATGTAGGTTCTTATGTTTCAGTGCCTGATTTATTTTTTGATCGGTAAGAAGACAGTTATATTAAAAAGGAGAACAGGATACATAGGAGTTCACAGTGCCTGATTTTGTTTCATTCTTTCTTTAGTAATGATAATAATAGTATTAATAATAATAAATATGATGAGATTCAATGCTTTTATGACTTATGTTGTCACCTTTGAGAGGTCCTTACTTTTCCTATGATTTCCATCATAAGTATTCTTTCTTTAATAATAATAATAATAATAATAGTAATAATAATAATAATAATAATAATAATAATAATAATAATTACACTGTCCTATGCTTTTATAACATATGTTGTCACCTTTGAGAGGTTCTTACTTTTTCTATGTTTCTGACGTGATTTCAAAACAGAAGTATTTGTACATTTGATGTTTATATTTTATACTCAGTTTTTGAGCTAGGAGGACTTCTTCTTGTGACCCATTAAATTTTCAGTTACATCACCTCAAATGTTAATACTTTACCCTTTCAGTCTCTTATTGTTGTTCCATGTATGGAACTTAGAATGCAACATCTCACTAAAAGCCTTATTAACAATTGATGTTTAGCTAATTTTCCTTGTAAAATAATAATTATAATTGTAATGATGATAATAACAATTAGGAAACCTTATGATGCAAAGTAAATTGCTAATAGTGACTGCCAGAGGTGTTGTAGTTGCTGATTTAGAAAAATAGGTTGCAACTAATGGAATGAATGGGTAAGAAGCCTCTAGACACAAAAGATAACAGGGGCGCGCCCGTTTCAAACCAGAACATGGGTTAAAATTTTGAAGAAGCTCTCTTTCTATGATATTTCCAACGTTCCTTTTGATCCTTGCTGCTGCGTAGTTGTAATTTATAACCCTTCCTATAGTTTTATACTTGGAAAAATAGAAACAGTCACCCATATTGGATAAACTGAGTTGGCCTCATAGTTAATCATTCTAAATCCTAGGATTAATTGTAAATCCTAAAATTAATAATATACCCAACTAGTATTTTAAAAAAAAATTAATTGGAACTTTTTTACTTTACACCTGACATCTCTCATTGACAAGAATGCCCATGAGCATACCTTGGCATTGAGTAAAGATTATTCTAAAATAACAGAATAACTGCTTTTACAATGTCAGTAAGAGTTAATCAGAGTGTTATTATTTTACCAATGTTGTTTAACAATGCAAGTTTAATACTTGATAGTAATTGGCTCGGTACAGTTGCTATTAACCCATGCAGTGCAACATCTCATCTCAAACATTTTGCACGTGAAATGCACGTGCACATCTCTGCCTAGCAATCATATTACTAATTTATCATACAAATGTTACCCCATCTGTTCTTACCTTGCATCATGTCTCTTAGTGCAAATACAGTGAACAATGTTACCTTATCTGTTGAAATAAGAAACCCAAAAAAACCCTAAGTTGACCATATGAATTTACTGCTTTGAATTTTTCTAAAATCATTGAAAGTTGCTAAAAATTTGATGGATTTTAAATTGCTTTCTGGTTGGACCTGTGAAATAATATGCTTACACCAAATCCTGATATATCAAGCAAGTCTTGTCCAATTTCTCCTCCTATGATTTTGCATAAACTGTATTTTAAATTTCTTTCTTCATCTTTTAAGGTTATCTGTGACATCTGTGGTTACTATATATTTGGATATAATGTTATCTTCATCTCACTATGCACTTTTTATGTTTTTGAAAGTGTTATTTCCTTTCTGCCAGAAAGCATTATGTACTGAAGTCCTAAAAAATGATCGTGGTGTACAGCATTTACCAAACTATTCATTCTCGCATCTAGTGAAGTTCTAAATTTATTGTCTAAAAATGGGTGGCATACTATCCTATTATTTAGCTCTAGAGATTTTTTTTTTGCTAGAGGATTGATGATTTTGTTCTCTTTCATTTAAACCTTTTGCTTTCTAATTGTTTGAGTTTGAATTTTCTATTCCTAATAAGTTCATGGTTCTATAATACATCACTATTCTTTAAGTAGAATAAGTTTCTCAAATGTTGTCTAATTCATTCATGGATATGCTGCAATTTTGAAGGAAATGTCAAAGACATATACAAATATAACCCACCAGGTAATGAACAAAGATCTCTGTAACATTGATGGAAATGGCATTGTGGAAGATCGTGGTGATGCTGAGGGACAAAAACTTAGTTGAGAAGCATACCCTACATTTTCCTTCATCGTGGTTAGTGTATTTCAACAAAATAATCTGGATTTTATCATGCATTTTATGGATATCTAGTTATCAATGAGCTGAAATGATGTATTGCATCTTTTTATTCTTTACAGTGTTGTATCATAATTACTTGCCTTCCCAGTTTATAGGAGTTCAGAAACAGCAAATGTATTAGGCCAGTTTTAAAATTACACAAGATGGGTACCTCTACATGAAATTGGATCCCAAGTAAACCCCAGTTGTTCTAATGCTGCTCGGTTAAAAAGACATGAGCTCCTACAAAGGACTTGTAATGACCCTTTACTAATGAGCCATGACCTACATAATCAGAACATTTAACAGGTCATATAAAGAGATTCTTTGGATAATTCTTCTGGCAACACTCTTAAAGGTTCTCTAAACATTCATGGCATAGAGGATTTTATTTTTTTTGGGGGGGCGGGGGCATGTGTGTTCAATCCAAGGGCTGCCTAACAAATGAATGGTTCAGACTGATAACCAAGACTACGTATTAGGAGATCCCATCTGCATAGTGATTGAGCGTCAATTTTATGCTCAAAACCAGGCCTCCTGAAAGGATAACAAAGATTACTGATATCTCCTTGTGTGGGAAATTACTAATAAGAAAAATGGTAATGACTATTTATTTTAATTTCCAAGAAATGTGAGACGTACTTCTCGTGATGATCTCTTTATTAACTTTTGTTCCATTTAATTCTTCCTTCTTAGTTCTCTCCTTAATATTAAGAGCGAGATCTTTACAGGGAGGGTAGAAAATCAGGTTACGAACACATACATTGGAGGTTAGGCAGTTGTCCATTGCTCTTGGTTTGAAGGTAAGGTCTTAGTCTGCAGTCCTCTTTCCTTCGATTTCCTCGATCAGTGTTCATGGGATGATGTTCATTAAAAGCTCCCTAGAAGAAGCCAAAACTTTTCTTGGATTGTCATCTCTTGAAATTTCATTGATGGTGTTCATTTGGAAGTTATTTACTAGAGCTTGTTTTCTCCTCAGGTTTGAAGGTCAATCAAATGACATTTTTTTAGGGAATCCAGATCAAATGACTGCATGGTATGACTCATTACTAGGGTTAGTTCCTCGTCAGGTCACTGGCAATATTGACTGATACAACTGCACGCATAAGAATATCTTGGTTGTGTTTATTGGGATATTTAAAAATTTCTTGTCGCATACGCGATGTAAGTTGTGCGATGTAAGTTGTGCCCATAAGTTGTTTTTCTCTGTTATTCTGAAACAAGGGAGGACATATGCTTATGCTTTTATTAAAAGTATTGGTTGGTTTCTATGTATTTCTTATTCCCAAATTTGATCGTATCGGTTGGGAAGTGGACTTTGCAAGGGTGTATAAGGGGCCATCAACCCTCCCTAAGACAGGTCCTTTTGGAGTGGTTGCTTGGACTTACCCTCATGGCACCTTAGCGGCTACCTTAGGTCTGGCTGTGTGTGTGTGTTGGTTACATGATATCATTTCAACCAATAAAAATTTGATCGTACCCTCAATTACCTTAATGGTTTCCATTCTCAAAATATCTCTTTTAAAGCGTTAGTCAAAGAGATGGTGAATAGATTATCTAGTCAACAAAGACAAAATACTTCCCAAATCATTTACCATCACATTGAGCTTGTTAATATCGTGGAATCTTGACTTTTGTCCATCAATGAACAGATAATCATGCACGTGGACATTAAATATGATATCCTAATTTGCTTAAAGTCCTGGAATGGTCAAGATATATGACTCAATGATCGCCATTCTATCAGGTAATCCTACTTCATTGCCCTTAACTTTTTTCTAGATATTCAAACTACTACCACATGTTTGATGTCAAGAAGGGGTTATATTCCTTGGGCTCCTTAATGCTTTCCTTTTTCTTCATTCTTACCTATATCATCATGGTTTTATTGTTCAAATTTTAGCATTACTTGACTGTAAACGTATAATATGAGGGCCTTAACCCAATTACAATGTAACTGTGCATTTCTCTAAATCTCTCTAGTGGTGTGTTGTAGGTTCTTCTTCTACAACCACCATTCAAATTCAGGCAAATGATGAACCTACCAGTAGGAAAGGCATAGGTAGTTCGAGGGTGCCTGCACCCTAAGAGGTCTAATTGCATTCGCCTCAATGGGAGGTAGAACTCGATTCTATCACACACAACAATATCTCTAGAGCAGGAAACTTCTTTATGAGGCAGCGAAGGAGAGATGGGCAGCATCCATCAGCTAGTCCTGTAGAAGAGAGACGTCCTAGAGGTGTACAAAAATTTTGAAACGGCAGAAAGAATCAAACTTCTTTTCGACAGTGATCTCTCGTTAACTTTATTTGATTCTTCTTTCTTTTGAACTTTTAATTTATCAGTAATCATCTCTTTGTATTCATTGATTCATTTGGTGGGCCAATAGTTTCGGTTGATATATGCTTCAATTAGGCATAATCCTATACTGTTGAATTTGTGGAAAACATTGACTGCTACAGAGTGGTTTATATTGTGTCTTTATTTTTTGGGGTTTTGTTATTATTGTTGCTAAAAGCATATATGGATGGTTTATCCTTTTTAATGGTTAGTGATTACTGATAGTGCTAATTAGTGGCATTTGTTTTGCTTTTATTTTGTATTTTTGTTTTGCTTTTGATTTTGACCGTTGCCTTTTGTTTTACTTTATTTTCCAGTTCTTCTTTGGATAGGTGACATAATGGGTACTGTATTTCAAAGATTTAGATGTTGGAAATACATATAAATTGGCCCTATAATGAAACCTCCAAGTAGTGCCCTCAATAACAATAGCCACCATAATGCTGCCCCTGAATTGAGGGATGGCCCATCTTTATCTCGTAAATTGGTGATGACAAATTTAGAGGCATTTCATATTACATATGAATACTAATAATCTACCTAGTAAAATCAAAGAAGTTCCCTTTCATCCAGGGAGCAGGAATTCAGATTTGAGAAAATGTATTCTCATTACTGTAGAAACTAAATTGTATTGCATGATTTGGGGGAATGAAGTCAATGAAATGGAGGGGAGAGGTAGTTGAAATTGTTTGTCTCCATAACTGTTAAATGGTGATTTAAGGCCTCGGATTCTCTTTTGCGCCAGAAACCCCTCTCGGGCAACCATAGAATAGGGGACATGTGGCGATAAAAAGGGGAGAAGTCATTTCATTTTCTCCCCATGATTTTGACTTCTCCCCACTTGATATTTTTTCCATTTTATCTCACCACCTTATCGCCATGTGTCATGTAGTGTGTGGAGAAGTCAAAATCATGGGGATTTTGACTTCTCCACCACTTGTCCCCTATTCTATGGTTGCCCAAGACAAGGGGTTTCTGGCTTCGTCAGAGACAATCCAAAGCCATGATTTAAATATCACATTCATTGTGCCCAATGGGCATGTGTCATTTCATAAAGTAGATTTCTTGGGAAGAAAAATTGCTTTTAGGGAAAAAGTGGTAAAGAGGGAGAGAGACTCATTGGTATGTGAGAGTGTATGAGATAAAAATGTGGTTTTTCCTTTTGGGTTTTTTTTTTTTTTTTTTACGCGCAAGAGCTTTAGAGAGAGTTTTTATCTCTTGGAGAGGTTCTTGGTAGTGAGGGTCTATTTCTCATCTCTTTGGGTTTTCTTCTTCTAAGCTTGAGCGTGTCTACAAGTTTAGTGTTCTTGCATCTTGGAGGAATGCCGAGGTGGTTTTTCCCTTTGGGTTTTTTTTACACACATGAGCTTTAGAGAAAAAGCTTTTTCTCTTGGAGTGGTTCTTGGTAGTGAGGGTTTCTTTCTCATCTCTTTGGGGTTTTATTCTTCCAAGCTTGAGGATGTCTACAAGTTAAGTGTTCTTGTATCTTGGAGGAATGCCGATGTGTTAAGAGGTAAGATTATTCTTGTACCCTTGTTTATTGACAATAGTGGATTTGATACTGGATTGTCCGTGGATGTAATTCTGTGTGGTGAACCATGTAAATCTTTTGTGTCATTTGTGGTTTGATTGCTCTTGCTTTATTTTTCTCCATTTCATAGTGTTGTGGGTGTTATTTGTGATTTATTTGATCCGGGAACTTTAAGAAAAATGTTATATTTTTCTCAACAATTGGTATCAAAGCTTTAGGGCTTTTGGTGTTGGATTACATCAAGGAAAATGACAAGTTACAAGTTTGAGGTGGAGAAATTTGATAGAAAAGCAAACTTTGAATTATGGAAAATGAAAATGAGGGACTTGTTGATTCAACAAGGGTTACATAAAGCATTGGATGAGAATGAGAAGAAACCTACTTAAATGGATGATGAGAAATGGGAAAAAATGCATTTAAAGGCATTGAGTACAATTTGTTTGTGCTTGGCAAAATGTATATTGTTTAATGTGACTGGGGAAACTACGGTGGCAAGTTTGTGGAAAAAGTTGGAAGGTGTTTACCAAACCAAGTCAATTACAAACCAAATTTTTTTGAGAAGAAAATTGTTTACTTTAAGAATGACAGAGGGGACCAAAGTGTCTGATCACTTTAATGCTTTCAATAATGTCTTTTGTGAGCTTGAAAGTGTTGGGGTGAAGATGGAAGAGGAAGATAAAACATAAATTTTGCTAAATTCACTTTCGGAGTCTTATGATAATTTAGTGATCACTTTAAGTTGTGCTCAAACCAAACTTGAGATGGATTCGGTGTGTAGTGCATTACTTGCCGATGAGATTCGAAAGATGGCAATTGAGAGATCGTCGAGTATGAATCCAGAAGCACACATGACAAGGGACGGTCTAATGATCGTGATGGTTGGTCTAAATTTCACTCAAGAAGCAAATCTGGACCTTGATCCTAGTCGAAGGGTCTGGTTACTAAGAAAGGTTGTTGGATTTGTGGGGATAGTGGACACTTTAAAAATGATTATCCAAAGAAAAAGTACTCGGGTTCTAGTTTGAGTAATGAAATTGGTAAAGAAATGAAGGATAATGAGTCAAAGAATGAAACAAATCAAGTTAAAGAATTGACATCTAGTTTTGTTGATGATGAAGTCTTCATAGTGAATGGTAGTTCAAGTTTTCACCAAAATTGGATTCTTGATATGGGTGCTACACACTGAGGTTTTCCCTTGTGGCCCTAATGGAAATGTGTCTGCTCATAAGGTGGAATACGAATGGAAGCCTCTTATTTGCATGAAATGTAAATCTTTTGGGCATGTAGATGCTAGTTGCTCCAACAAACAAGCTTGGATAGCTACCAACATGCTGGTTGGGAATGCTTTTGCTATTCAATTTGGCGCTTCTTCAGTTTTGGCCCCACTGGTAGATCCTCCAGTTGAACTTGATGTTGCATGGACTGTTGTTAGTTGTAAGAGATCGAAAGATGGCTCCCCATCTGCTCGCAGTTTTGCTCCTATAGATTTGTCTCCAAGCTCTTCTTTCGGGGGCATGGAGAGCATGATGAATCCTTCGAATTGCCCCCCAACTTTGCACTATGATAAGGGAAATGGACAAAGTCAAGAAAATTCTATCCAGAATCCTAACCAAGGAGCTCTAGAGGAGAAAGGTCAGCAACAGAGCAGCATTTGCAAATCTGAATCTGATCATGGTAATGATTGTGATAAGAGTTTAAACTCCTCATCTTCATTAGACGAAGTGGGTGACACTTTAGCTTTTGAAGGAGAGAAGATCATGAATCCTTTTCTGGCTGAACATCAAATTTTGTTAAATTCCCTACTAATAGCAAAACCTTGTTGGGTATTCAAACCAAAGACGGATGTAAAACCTAAGGAGAATATTCAAGGTGAGTTAGATTGCTTCTCTGAATCCAGATCGTCCAAAGAAATAAAGGTAGAAAATGGGGAAGACCTTCTTAAGCAATGTACAGATTTATCCTCAAAATCGAAGGCGCTAGCTGAATTTCCTAGATCGGCTAAACTCTTCAACGAGATAGGTTGCTTTGAAGAAGAAGTGGAAGAGAGGTTACCGTAAAGTCCATGTTTTAGTGTTGGCTTATTCCGGTGTCAAAAATGAGTGAATCTAGTGTATCTTGTGTCATTGCCTTCAAGCATCCACGACAAGTGAAGATGAAGACCAAAGAAGATCAATTGAAGACATTTCAATCATATCCTTCGTTTCACTCATAGGATGGTAAGTGACTTAGATACCATGTTACCTTAGGTAGGAATTAACTTAGAATAATCATAATATGATACCTTAGGTGGAAATTGACTTAGAGTAACCATATGGACCTTAGGTGACTAGATACCAAAACAAGTTAAAGGTTCTTAAAGTTTTTAAAAAACCAAGGTTGCTTGTAAGAGGTATATCTCCCAAACCGTAGCTCAGATGTTGCTCCATAATATATCAAATCGACAGGGTCAAAAAGATCTACAACTTTCGTGAAGGAAGCAAGAGCTAAAAATGTATTTTTTATACCTCAAGGTCGACCCTGATATGGAAAGTTTTTTTATGGAGAAAAAATCCAAAAGATGAAAAAATTGAGGGTCGACCCTGAGAGGCACTTGGGTCGACGAAGTGCACAGTTGGGTCAACCCAAAGTGCCCCAGGGTCGACCCTGATATGAATTTTCTTGCCTTTTTGGTTTTTAGCAAATTCTAACTTCATGGTTTGGCTTCTCTATTTATTGGGACCCCTCTAGTCCGTGAAGAGAGACTTTGGGGGAGTATTGAGAGGGTATTAGGCTATCTCTAGAGTTCATAGAAACTCCATATTTGTTTCCTCTCCTCCCCTTTATTATTTTCTCTTCTATACTAGAGTTTGCAAGTCAATGTACCAATATTGCTTGCCTGGACTTTCCCATTGATGGAGTCTATCTAGGATTTGATTTTAATCAAACTATCAACCCATTCTGGAAAAAACAAATTGGTCGGAGTGTTCCAGAGCCTTTGCGAAGGAGATCGATCCGAGGAAGATCGTGGATGTGATATTTGGTTGGTAGAATCCGAAACCGTCATTGACGGAGATCGATCGTGGTTATCGAAATACAAGAGAAGAACATTCTACTGCGGTAGATTGCGAGGCTTGCAAAATCGTGATTGCTTTCGAAGGCGTGATTGCTAATCAGTCTCCAAAGAATGATGAAGAATGTGAGTATATGTCGCATGTTCCTTATGGAAGTACAGCTGGCAGCGTGATGTATGCGATGGTGTGCACTCGCCCCAGACATCTCACAGGCAGCCAGTGTGGTTAGCAGATTTATAGCAAATTCGAGAAAAGAGCATTGGCAGGCCATGAAGTGGTTGTTGAGGTACTTACGGGGTACGTTAGATATTTGTCTGGTGTATGAAGGAGACAAGTCTTTGGAGTCCCATGTCAAAGGGTATGTTGATTCAGATTATACAGGAGATCTAGATAATAGGAGGTTTACTACTGGGTTGGTTTTCACACTAGCTCATGAGCCTATTAGTTGGAGGGCTATGTTACAACCGACGGTTGCTCTGTCTATGACTGAGGCGGAGTATATGGCGGTAACTGAGGCAGTGAAGAGGTGTTATGGCTCCGGGGTTTATTAGGTGATTTAGGAATAACACAGAAATAGGTCGATGTGTTCTGTGATAGTCAAAGCGTCATTCACTTGGCAAAGAACCAAGTTTATCATGTGAGGACCAAGCATATCGATGTGAGGTTTCATTTTATCAGATGGATTATCAGTGATGGGGAGATTGCTTTGCAGAAAGTTGGCACCAAGGATAATCCAGCAAATATGTTGACCAAGACAGTTACAGTGATCAAGTTCGAGCATTGCTTGGGCTTGATTGATATTCTGCAAGTTTGAGCGCCCTCTAGGTGCGTTGGAGATGGTGATCAGGTGGAGCGAGTTTCAATGGAGAGAATTCAAGTCAAGGTGGAGCCTTGTTGGAGAGGTGTAACTCAAATTTTCGTCATGGTGGAGAATTGTTGAAATGACTTCGAATTGAGTGGGCGATCGATCTCCCACCATGGGCGATCGATCGTCCAATGGTATTTTGTTATTCAGGAATGGGCGATTGATCGCCCAAAATGGGGGATTGATCACCCGCAGCGCCGTTTTGGCCGTTTTGGATTTCGTGAACTCCTTTAGTTTTTGTTAGGTCTATGCTTGGGAGTATAAAAGGGGATTTTATAACCTAGGGTTTGTATGCTTTGTTTATGCTTGAGATCTGTAAAGGGGAGGCCATTAGAGAGTGAGAGAACTCTTGTAAGTACTCTGTGTTGATTCTCATAGTGAAAAGCTCTGATCACCATCGCCCGTGGACGTAGGCATTAAGGCCGAACCACGTATATCTTGTCTCGTGTAATTGCATCATCTTGTAGTTTATTTTTCCTTGCTTTGGTTTGCTATTTCTTGTTCTCACTAGATCCTTAGGGGTTATTTCCGCAACAGGGGGGACATAAAACCTTACCCTTAATACAACAAAACTACCAAACAAAAAACAACATAAATCAATCAATACTACCCAATCTAACATAACCCATTCCACGGGTGACTAGAAGAACTCTTCCAAGCTTCTACAAAAGATTTAGCATCAGATTCTACATCCACATGAAGAAAGCCAAGCCTTTGATAGAGAAGAAGACCATCAAGAAGGGCTCTAGACTCAGCAGTATAATTAGTGCAATGCCCATAAAAGGCATAGTAACAAGCAATCATCTCTCCAAAGCGATCTCGAATAATTCCTCCTCCACCTGCTAAGCTTGGATGTCTAGACTTCAACCCACGGTGGCTTTGTTTACTATCGAAGGCTACATGACAGCAACAAATACTTATAAGGAAGCGGTGTGGCTTCGAGGTTTAATGGGTGAGATGGGTATTGATTCTAAACCCATGAAGTTATTTTGTGATAGCATGAGTGTCATATATATGTTTGACAAAGAACTTGTTCATCACAAAATGTTAAAGCATATCATGATTCAATATCATTACGTTTGTCAAGTTGTGGAAGAATGAGATTGAAATGATGAAGGTGGGGACGAAGGAGAATGTAGCAAATATGTTAACAACGAAGGTATAAGTAGAAAAGTTGGAATGGAGTTTATCTTTTCTTGGTTTGCTCGGTAAGGGTAAGGATCGATATTTCAATCAAGGTAAAGATTGTTAAATAGTGATTTAAATATCACATTCATTTTGTTCAATGAGCATGTGCCATGTCATAAAGTAGATTTCTTGGAAAACAAATTGCTTTTAGGGAAAAAGTGGTAAAGAGGGAGAGAGACTCATTTGTATGTAAGAGTGTATGAGAAAAAAATGTGGTTTTTTCCTTTGGGTTTTTTTTTTTTAAACACCCAAGAGCTTTAGGTTTTTTTCTCTTGGAGTGATTCTTGGTAGCGAGAGTTTCTTTTTCATCTCTTTGGGGTTTTCTTCTTCCAAGCTTGAGGGTGTCTACAAGTTTAGTGTTCTTACATCTTGGAGGAATGCCGATGTGTCAGAGATAAGTTTATTCTTGTACCCTTGTTTATTGGCAATAGTGGATATGATACCAGATTGCCCATGGATGTAGTCCTTTGTGGTGAACCATGCAAATTTTTTGTGTCATTTGTGATTTGATAGTTCTTGCTTTATTTTTCTCTATTTCATAGTGTTGTGTGTGTTATTTGTGATTTATTTGATCGGGGAACTTTAGGGAAAATGCTATATTTTTCCCAACAATAACTCTATATTATAACTTTTAAGAAGTTCAGAAAAACTACCTGACCTTGCTGCAGGGACAAAATTGGAGACAAGTGACTCGGAGCTCTTTAGTCCCTCCTAGTAAAGCTTACGGTCTGAGGTGGAAGATGAAAAATTGTGGTTTGGAACGAGATTCTTAAGAAAATTCCAGACCGATTTGAATATCTTAATGGATTTTTCAAATTCTATTATAATATTGAATGGATTATTCTTGGAGTAGTTTACAGTTTAGAACATATGCAGCTACACTCTTACTGGCTTTACAATGTACCATGGGGTATGTACAGAACTCTGACCTACAGAAAAGAGCATTACGGAAACCCAACCCTGATTCTATCGGTATGAGCATCTTTTATCTATTTCCTTGTCCCTTTATTCTATTTTCCTATTGAGCACCAGCACAGACTAACAAGATGTTAGCAACAGAGGTCTGTAGCATTTGTGTATGATGGTGCAGGCATGGATGATCCTGGTAATATCACCCTTCCAAAGGGAGTGCATGATACCACAAGAATCAATTTCTACAAGGCCTATTTGATTCAACCGAAGAAGGCAAGACGATGGAGCAAATGTAGTGGACTACTTCGCATGAATCGCATAGTCTATATGTTGACTACAAGAAACTCAAGAAGTACCCAAAGATGTCTCTGCCTATTGGTTCAAACAGTTGCTTGGTCGAAAGAAACATCAAGCGTCTGGGGTTTCATCTTCTTATTTATGTTTCAGTTTTTTTTTTTTTTTTAATAAAAGTGGATATCCTGAGCCTTGAAAGCTCAGACTAGTCCTATGGACCACATAGGGAATACCCCCACCCCACTCAACCGTTAGTGAGGAGAGCCAGAATGGATTTTGAAAAAAAAAAACACGACTTTTCTGAAAAAGTCACAATTTTTTTTAATTGAACACAAATTATTCTTAATTTTTTTTAAAGCCCCGAATAAATATTTAATATATTTAAAGAGATACTTAACTTACTCTCGTAGTAGACTACCTATTCTAATGTACAATCCTCATTTGTCAATGCCCCTTTTTACTATACATCAATTGTTGTTAAAGATTCACTCACTCCTATAGCTAAGCAATCTAAGCTTGATTTTTAAGCTTGATTTTTAAAATGTAAAAACACAAAATGTTTATTTTAATTTTCTTAAGTTTAACCATAGTTAAAAGAGTGTTAAAAAGGACACGTGATCATGACATTAGACTACCTATTCTAATGCGGGGTGTGCTAAGTGTTAGCCCTACTCTCATGCATTTCCTAATCTCAGCCATAGGGGTGTCAACGAGCCGAGCCAGCTCGCGAGCTAGCTTAACTCGACTCGAAATAAACCGAGCTTGAGCTTTTACTTAATTTTGGCTCGTTGAGCCGAGCCGAACCGAACCTTAAAAGTGAACTCGAAAAATAAACGAGCCAAGCCTGAACAATAGGTGGCTCGGCTTGGCTCGATTAATTTTATAATAATACCCTTTAAAAGTTAAATTTATATTATATATTTAGTATACATTTTTTTTGGTAAAATATATTTAATATACATTAACATAATTATTTCCGTTTAAGTTTTAACTCAAAGCTTTCAAGTGAGTCTCATAACATCCCAAAAAAAAAAAATGTCATTTTAATTTTTTTTTATTGAATTTAGTGCTTATCAATGTATTTAAAAAAATATAAAAAATTATCAAGTCGAGCCGAGGTCGAGCTCAACGTTTTGTGGACGAGCTGAGCCTGGGCTTCTGTAAAATTTCAACGAGCCGAGCCGAGCCGAGCCAAGCTTGAGCATCTGTAAAATTCCAATGAGCTGAGCCCGAGCAGTGCCCAGCTCAGCTCGTTTACACCCCTAATCAGCCTCCACCAACAATCAGTCTCTAATTGTGCTTTAATTGATTAATATAAAGACAAGTAGTTGGTGAATGAGAGCAGAAAAAAAACATGAGAGTAGGCTACCATTCCTCTTTGAAGGAATCCCAAAATTAAACTAGGACCATGTCTTAGAGAGTTGAACCTCCGTTTCGCCCGTTAACAATCAAGTGTAGTATTAGGTCTTAGAGAGTTGGACCTCGGTCTTGGAGGGTTGAATCTCCGTTTCGAAACGTTGGGCCCTATTAACAACCAAGTGTAGCACTAGGTCTTAGAAGTTGAACCTCGGTTTCGAAACGTTGGGGCCCGTTGACAACCAAGTGTATAGTTTTATTATCTCGTCAACATAGCCGGCATGGAAATTAGAACATATGGACTTCCCCTTTTCTTTGTATGGAAAGGGATAGAGATAGTATACCAAACCTCATACAAGTGGTGGCTATTTAAGTTGCCACGTCCCTTCATCACATGCATTAAGAGCACATGCATTAAGAACTTGATAAAAGTCTTGGACAAATTCTCTATAAGATTGATGTCGTCAATATTTAGTATGTGTAGAGAGAGAAGTACTTCTAATTGTTTATTTTTAATTTTTTTTGTTATGAATAAGATGATCTCCTCAACAACCTAGGAGATCTTTTCTTTGAGCTTCAAAATTAAAACGAGCCAAGTTCGAGCTAAGCCATGTTTGATGATTTAGCTCAGCTTATTAAGGCTTGAGCTTGGATCGACTTGGCTTGAACTATTATATTATGTAAATATTTGAATGGGCGCTTCACTTAAAAGGGCATACATTTTTATTACCTAAAAGGACATACTTTTGACATATTTATATATAAAAAAAACATGTTTTGTGTAACAACCCTAACTCCCACCTTGACTAAAATGGGATTTTAGGTCGCCACATTTCTTAAATATCATGACATACAAGACATACTAACACGAGTCTCGAAAACATTTAGGAAACTCTAATCTTACTTATTAAGGTCTATTTAAAGGGTTGAGGTCTTAATCCCTCGAAATATCTCAAAAAAATCGCATTTTAAAGGTTTTTGTGCGCGATCTCGCTTGAGCGGGACTTGATCTCGCTCGAGCGGACTGTTCTGGACAAATCTCGCTCGAGCGGGTTGAACTCGCTTCAAGCAGGATCATTTTGGAGTTCACCTGAGTTGGAATTTGTAAAGCTCGCTCGAGTGGACTTGAAGTTCGCTCTAGTAAGCTTTTTGATATTTTCTTATTTTTTGAATTTTTCAAATGTTTTCATCATTTGAACTATTTTAAACACACCAAAAACATTCATTAACATCAAAACATATCATGCAACAATTAATTGATATTTTTATCCTCATTAATTATGCTAATGACATAAATGCAAATTTGGGTCTCTAAACTTTGCATTTTTATCACCTAAAAGGGTATGCTTTTGACATATTTACCCCTTAGTTCATATAAAACTCAAACACTAATAAGGGTAATATTAGAATACATCCCCTATTTGGTAAAACTTTTCAAACCATGCCCCATTAGGTGATATTTTTATTTAGGGTGACTAAACGGTTCTCATATTTGATTTGTGCTACACAGGTTAACTTTTTATTATTTCTTTTTAACAAAATTAAAAGTATTTCTTCTTTGAAAAGTAATGAAACTAAACCCACTACTTTCTTCTTCCTCAAGTAACGAAACTCAAAGTCACCTGTTCCTATGGGTGGTTATTGTACAAAATGTTCATGAACTACTCGGACTCGACTCATTAAAAGCTCGAGTATCATTCGTTTATTTAGTAAACAAGCCGAACTTGAACACCATTTTCGAGCTCGTTTGGTAAACGAGCCGACCTTGAACACACCCCTACTTAGCTCGATAAAAGTTCAGATTATATATATATAATTTATCTAAATACTATAAATAAATATATTTATATATTTATTTTATTAGTTAAGTATATAGAAATAACATAGGGGTGTGGCCATGTGGATGTAGGTGAGTGTGTTGTGTGTCGGTGTGGGGTGTGTCATGGTGGTGTGGCCGTGAGTGTGTTCGGACCAAATATAGTCCCACATCGGTTAAGAGAAGTATGACACCAAGTGTGTTGGCTATATAAAGTAGGTGTTGAAAAAAAGAGAAACACCAATGCTGGCCACTCCCCTAGGCTTGGTTCGATGAGAAGGCAAATGAGTTGGTCACACCCCTCTTGGCTCGGCTTGGCTCGATGAGGAGGGCCAAACGAGTTGGCCACTCCCCTATTAGGCTCGGTTTGGCTCGATAATCCTTTAAAAAATAATTTTATATTTTAAAAATTAATATTAATATTAATAATTATATTTCTTTAGGCTAGTTAAAAGCTCGAGCTCGGCTCAAGCCGAGCCAAGCAAGTCCAAGCCGAGTTCAAACTCTATTCCATTTGCAAACGAACCGAGCCGAGCTTGAACATTCCCAAAAAATATGATACTTGATAAAAGCTTGGCTTGTTCGGCTCGGCTTGGCTCGAGTATCACCCCTACATGTCCCCTCTCACCTCTCCTCTACAAGATTTCTACCTAAAGTAACAAAAAACCCAACCCACCCCTAACCCTCTAGCGTATGGAGGAAATGGACTACATGAGTACTTTTGTTTCTACTTCAGGATATTCTTGTATAAACTGTTCATCTTATATTTGTTGTGTTAGTGATTTGGCATTTGTACTGGTCAATGAAGTTCTTCATCTGGTTTGTGTTGTGTTCATCCTACGGTTTCACCGCAACCATATTTTTCTTATCTTGGTTTCTTCCTTAGGAATGTCTTGCTTCTTCTTTGGTATTTCTTGTTGATCTTTTGTAGAACAATAATCAGCTACAAGTTTCAAGGGTCCTTTTGCAGCCAGCAGTTGCAAAGGGTCCCTTGCATTGCCACATAAGGATAATAGGTTAGATTTTGCATTTATTACTGTCAGAGAAGTAAAGGTAAAAGACAGTACCATCTTTTAAAGAATTAAATAAAGGTATGCTATAACCCTATTTTCCTACGTGTACTTATGAGGGACCTCTTGCAGCTGCCACTGCAAAAGCCCCATTGCAGCTAATTATTGTTCTCTTTTGTAGTTCTCATTACCAGAATCGCTTCATAAATAATTTCTTTGAATAGGATTGAATCTTGTTTATACGATAAGTCGAGTTCGAGCCAAGTCCCAAGCTTAAGCTTGATGATTCATGGTTGAGCCGAGATTCAAACTTTTACCTTTGAGTTGGAATCGAGCTAGAGTTGAGCCTGAGAGTAGCTTAATAAGTTCCAACCGAGCTCGAGCTTGGCTTAAATACACCCTAGTTATAAGGTAGATCATCTATACATAAAGCGTCAAATGAGTCTTATGTCCAAAACCGATATGTACGTATTGAATGAGTTTTATCGATACATGTCGGTTTCGGATGAATTTTATAACCTACGTATAGAAAAACATTACGCGATAAATAGCGTATAGAACCAAGCCAAAATCAACTATGATCTGACTTGAGCTTGACTTGTTTAAACATTCGAGCTCAAATAAAAGTTTGACTTGATTGCTAGCTTGAGCTTGGCTCAAACAAGCCAAACTGAACTGAGCCTTCAAGCTAGCTCAGCTTGAGTGCAACCCTAATTGTACGTAGGGGTTTCTTCGAGCTGAGTTGAGCCGAGCTTAGTCAAGCTCAAGCTCGGCTTGAAGGTGTTGAGACTATGCTCAGCTTGAGCTTGAGCTCGAATCAATCTCAAATAGTTAGGCTTGAAGCTCAGCTAACATATATTACCAAACTTGAACTTGGCTCGAGCTCAGCTTGCTACATTCACCTGCATTTTACCTAGGGGTGTCAATCGATCGAGCCAGCCTGCAGGCCCGCCTGACCTGATTATTTGTTGGGTTGGGTTTGGAGTTTAAAACTGAAACGTTTCTTAGAGAATATACACTCAACGGAAGCTCTATTTGTTGAAAATGAAATGAGAAAAAATAAACCTGAACACAGCCTAATAAAAAATCCCTGAAAATAGCAACATACATGAGAAAAATAGAATAAATGTGTTTTGTTGAGGCATTCGGCACTTTCAATTAATCCCAGAAAAAATCTCATTTGTCCGGTGTTGTCGCAGCAATAGAAGACAAAGAATGGCGCAGCCAAGAGGAGCCGAGAAATTGAATAGGAGGGATTAAATTTTACCAAAAAAAAAGTATGTGGACTTCAAAAGTCATAAAATACATACCTTTTGAAGTGATGGGACTTAAAAAATTATAAAATATACCTTAGAATTCTATCTTCTAACGAAAAGTCTTTGGACGTGAAAAATTATAAAATATAATATATATTGTAAATTTAAACATATATATTTATATTTATGGATAGAGATGAAAAATTCTCCATAGCACCTACTTTCCATAGTATCTACTATAGAGAGTTTTAAATTACTTATTTTATATACATATATTTTGTAAATATCAAGTCGAATCCATCATCAAGCCGAATCAAGCTTCTATGAACTAAGTTTCAAGACGAGCCGAATCAAATTGGGGTTGGCTCGAGCTCGAATTGTTAATATTTTGAGTTCAGCTTCAAGTTTGGCTCGCCTCGATCAAGCCTAAAATATTTGCTTAAGCTCGACTTGATTGAGCCGAGCCTTCAAGCCAGCTAGGCTTGTGTGCAGCCCTAATTGTAGGTGCCCGGGAAATGATTCTTTGTAGGTACCATGGACTAGGAGATCATGCTTCTTTATAAAAACATAGAATATATTAAATATTTTTTTTCCAGAACGAAGTCTTCAATATGTCATGCACGGTCGTAGGCTTACAATTACTTGGCCCAGCAGGTAGCAGAGTTGTTGATTCAAAGCTGACTCTTTTCCTATTTTCTTAATGCATAAGTATAAAATTCTAATTTTATTTTTTTATTTTGGTACCGGCATTACCAAACAGAACAAATTGGGTCCTCTATACAAGGAGTATATAAAACAAAGACCAGGAAACTTTTTCTACAGAGAATTTTTGGGCTACATTATGGGCCTACAGTAAGTTTTCTAGAAGGAAACAAAAGTTTCATACGACAATGATTTGAGACGTTATTTTTATTTCCACGTTAACGGATGCCACCTACCATGGGGATCTGATGCGCCAGAAATACTATTCACTAGAGCTTTGGCATCAGTTGTAAAATGGCCCAACATTCAGGCTTCAGAATCTCTCTGGCCCGTGCCAGGGAGATGCTCTCGGGCCACCACAAATGAAGCGACAAGTGGAGGGAAAAGTCATTTTGGGGCCCTTGATTTTGACTTCTCCCCCCTTTATTTGACACATGGTGATAAAATGGTGAGATAAAATGGAGAGATATATCAAATGGGGAGAAGTCAAAAATCGGGAGAGAAATGAAATGACTTTTCCCTTCACTTGTCGCTTCAATGTGGTGGCCCGAGAGCATCTCTCTGGCATGGGCTAGAGAGAATCCAAAGCCCAAAATTCAGCATCAGAGCTGGAAGCCTGGAAGTACATTCCGAGTAAAAGGTTGCTCCATCAGGGACCTGGCCTTAAGCATCACGAACAATGCACCCCACGCCAACAAAAACAAGAAATTCTGTCTTAGCCGCCATCAATGTTTCACGAAAAAGATCTTTTGCCCTGTTTGGACGTAAAATACAGGAAAACAAATCAAATATGTGAAAAGTATTATTTTTCACATATATGTTTGCAAGTAAAATCTTTTGTAAATAAAATATATTGAGTCAGTCTATGGGTACTCCCAATTATACTCCCAAATATACTCCCTAATCCTAACCGTTTATAACTAACAATTAAAGGTCAAGATTTCAGTTGACTTATTTTGTCTTTTCCATTGCCAAATCAGCTAGAATCCTAACCGTTTAATAATTGAGATAAACGGTTAAGATTAGGGAGTATATATGGGAGTACACTTTGGGAGTATAACTAGACTAATTCAAATATATTATGAAAAAAATTAACTTTTGTGAAGAGTAACTTACTTTTTAAATTTGTATGTCATTTTTTCATAAAATTACCATCTCTTTAAATATATTTAAAAATGAATAAATTAACCCTTTTAACATATATTTATGAAAATTAAAATTTTCATTAGTTGCACTTACGATTGAAAAAATATCCCTCAACCTGTCATTGCATGTATTTTTTAAATTGATAAAAATATCTCTCTACATATATTCTCTAAAATTATAAAATACAACACTTCAAATATATTTTCAAACTAACAATAATATCCATCATCACATGTTTTTCAAAACAAAAAATATTATTCATATATATTTTTAAATGACAAAAATGCCCCTCACATGTAATTTTTTTTTAATGAGAAATATACTCCCCTATATGTATTTTTTGAAATGACAAAATCCTTCACCATGTATTTTTTCAAATGACAGAAGTCTTGTACGTATATGTAATTTTAATGTTTCGTTACTCCAAACACAAGTAACATAAAAACAAATCGCCTTATTTTAAAAAATGTAACCAAACAACAAAAAAAATAAAGTGAAAAACTCATCTTTTACAGTAAAAACTTTCAAAAAATGCTAGCCTCAGTTACAGTCTTTCCCAGATACAAGGTGGTGGCAACAAGTGTCATCCCATCTCCCTGTTATAGGATAGCAAAACCATGTGTTTCACCCGTAGAGGAAAAAAATGACTTAGTGCGATTAGTGCTAGCACTCCTCAAAAACTTTTACGCCCTAAATAATTTAGGTCGTAATATCATTTAGTGCAAACAAATGATGCCTTAAAATAAATTTTTAAAAAAAGTTATAAAGTTATAAAAAGGTCCTATTAAAAATAGAAAAAAAGTCATCAGTTTCCTCCCATTTAAATTATCTTTGACTCATTGTCTAAATTATTCAAATGGCCATAGAATTTTGAAGGACAAACTAGATTCGTAGCTTTGAACCACCTAATACACGCTAAAATGTCGAGGCTAATGCTATGGCCCACTAAAGTAATGGAAAGTGATGGCTAAGACTTACGAGTCTTTGTTTATTCCAATAATAGTATTTACAAACCCTCGTATCTTAGAGCTTAGAAGTGAGAGAATATATAATCACCACCTACCTTAGCTCTCACATATAAAAGGATATCATCTCTTCTTCACAATCAGAGATTTTGTTGGAATTCAAGAATAATAATGTTAAAACAAAAACAAGATTATTCAAATCCTGGATCTAGACCATGCAATCAACTTTTCTAGATTTCATAATCAAAAGGGGACACAGATTGAAAGAGATGATCTCATACCTTTCGCTGGAATTTCCCTATTCCCTTCACGGTGTGACACTGTGTTTCTCGGCGCTTGAGAGGGATGAGAGGAGTCTTCTCTTTTCTCCTTAGGTCTGATTCAATGGGGCTTCCAATTGACGTAAGAGAAAAGAGGGACCCCCTCTTTGCTTTATATACCCTTGGAACCCTACCCATCATAAGATCCAAAGGTTAAGAGGGATCACACCAAAGATCTAACGGTCGCCAACCCTGACCATGTTGTTAGCTTTAATAACACTTAAAGAGTCCCTGTTTGATCACATCTCTTTAGTGGGACCCATTATCCTTAACATTCTCTATTGACAGCAATACAATCCGAGTTTTGAAAACTAAGGATTGCGCCAGACCACATAGGTTTTTATTTAATAAGAAAAACCCTAACAATCTCCCACTTGGTCCAAGCAATCCTTAAATAAAATAAAATGACTTTTCGGATTGAACAACCTTAAAAACATGAGTGGCCACTCTTTTAATTTTGAAAAACATTGCTGTCGAGAATTAAGTGTTCTTTAACTGTCACTTTGATTCAAAAGCACCACTAACGGTGATCATGGAAGCATTTAGCATCTACTAGTGTTCATTTACTATGATACAAGCCACTCCATGGTCAAACAGCTAGTAATACTAATGTTTCAGAGCGGTTCTTTATGGTGGCAAGGTATGGTGTGATATGGACTATACACAACCTTATGTGATCAAAATGTATACGTCCAAAAATTGTCCACGTTACATGCATTTAAGCATATGCGTGTCATTCCGATACTTTACGGCAACCGCCATGTGAAGTCCATCACCTTGTATCCAGAATGAAGGCCTCAAACATGGTGCCCAACCATGTTCAGCCCAAGCAACTTGAGAGCTTTGTGCGAGGCTCTCGGGCAAACCTGACATCAATGACATCCGTCATGTGAAGTCCATCACTTGATGTCTTTACCTTTTGCACGTGCATTCAAATACATAACTATAATCAAATGATGCATCAATTATTTAATTTGCATAACCATAACATATCAATATCTGAGAGTGTAAAACAATGACATGTATATCATATAAATGTCTGAAATATAAAACAATGAACAATACTCCCACTAAATAAAAGAATCAAACGATTCTAAAAGGTTCCATAATAGTGACAAGTTCTTTAAAAAATTTCTGATGGAGAGTTCTTTACTTAACATGTTTATAATTCAAATATTCAACAACACATAATCTGATGAAGATTTCAAACTATCTTAAAAACAAGCAAAATTAGAGTCTGAATAACTTTTAAATTTCTAGTTCGATATATCTCTTGTAAACTAAACTGAAATCCTATGAGATAACTCCAAACGTCTAGAAATATGATCTCTGGTAATCTTGATATCCAAAATATAACTTAAAAACCTGCTCCCACTGACCTTAACATATGTCTGATTGAGAGTGTACTCCCCTCAATGATAAAATTAAACTGTATCCAATCCTATAATATTTCGCCTAAACAACGGCACAATGAAAATAACATCTAATAGTAAAAACCAGAAACAAAGTCTAATACTAATCAGCAAGTTCTAACAGCCTCCAATACTGTTGGTGTAGAGTTCCTCAAAAATCATCAGCTCATCAGCCTTGGCGCTTCGCCGATGAATGAACTCCTTTGTTCTTCCTGCACCAATCCTTATATTTGAAACAATTTCTTTTCATGTGACCTTTCCCCTTGCAGAAGAAATACTCAATCTCCTCTAGTTCCTCAGTATTATCATTTCCCTGAAATTGATGTCTCGAATTCTGTCCTAAATTATGACCTGAACTCTGTCCTAAATTTTGTCCTTACCAGAATTTTTTGTGAATTAGATTTCTTGAACCCTTTATTCTTAAAATTCTTCTTACTACCAGAATTCACAGCCAAGTTCGCATACTCAGCTTTCCCACGCTTCAAGCGTTCTTCCTCACTAACACACACAGCTATCAGTTCATGCAGATCCCACTTCCTATCCTGTGCACTGTAATTAACCTTAAAAGCATCAAATGATTCTGGAAGTGAAGCTACAGCCAAATGCACCATGAGGTCATCCTCAATTGTCAACCCAAGCTCTCTAAGAGAGATAATTAACTTAGATATCTTTAAGATGTGCTCCCGAACATTTCCAGCACCATCATACTTCAATGAAATCAGCTGAGTCAAACAACTATACTGACGAGACCTAACAGATCCCATAAATTGTTTCTTGATAGTCTCAAGAAGAACCTTAGCTGTATCAGCAGCAGGAATACCACCTCTGATGGCTTCTTGAACAGAAGCCCTAATGATCATCATGGCCATCCTATTGGCCTTCTCCCATTTCGAATACAAAGACTTATCTGAATCTGAAGACTCAGCAGTGGGAGTAACCGGCTTTTCCTCCAGTAGGACAAAGTCGTAATCAAGGCAACCCAGAACTATATCTAGCTGCATCTTCTAAGAACTATAGTTTGAACCATTCAGAGGCTCAATCCCAGTCAAATGTTTCTGAACAACAGACCCATCCATATCTGAAAATGTCAATGTTTTACTATGTTATGGTATGTCTAACAAATTATTGCACAAATTATAATAATTTACTTTATACTTGTCCTTGCATGACTTTATTTAACCTTTATGATTCTAATCCGGTCTTGAGGTTAAGCCGGATAGCTAAAGTGGTTTACTTTAAAATTGCTTACTTCTACTTTACGGGACAGGTGGGCGCATCATCTAATCACACCTTTGGGCAAGAGATTTCGACATGCAATTCACCCCCCAATTGGCGACAATAATCGCGCACAGAACTGATCTATCACGTATTGGATTGATTAGGACACTTCCACACCTTTGGGCAAGAGGGTTATCCTTCTCTCACCGCCACGCACAAATCATTCTGCCCCACTCAATCTACAAGAAGTCCCTAGACACCTTTGGGCAAGACTAGTTATTCAATGTAGGTGAGTGCAAACTCGCGATCTTAAAGAGATTGAAATCCCTAAATTCGAATAACCATAACCTCTATAGGACGGTCACCTTTGGGCAAGACAATCTAACCTACTTTGGTTATGACCATTCGAACGAACGCCTTACAGATCAAACCTAAACCCCATAGGATGATCTAACTTTAGTTCCTGATATTAATTTTGGGTAAAAGCATCAAGTTTTTCCTTTATTTAATGTCAAAATTATAGGAAAATAATATTCATGCACTAAAACAGCTCTTTACAGTGCTCAGAAGTCAAAATGGACCCCAAAAACGGAATCAGAACACCCAAAAACCTCAGGAAAGGTCGGACACTCGTCCTGGACGTGTCCTGGGGATGTGTCACGCGCAGGGGGACACTCCTACAACTGTCACGCGCAGCGCACGCGCGTCTTCACGCGCTGGGAGTGCGCCTCACGCGCGGAGAGTGTGTCGCACGCGCACGGAAATGGCTCACGCGCGTTCTGTGCTTCACGTGCGCGCGGCCTGGCTCTCTTACGCGGTCCGGTCTGGCATCGGTCCGGTTCTGGTTCGGTTCAGGCTTGGATCCGGTCGAAGACGCGACTCCGTCCGGTTCACTTCTTGATCCGGCTCGGCTTAGATACCGGTCCGGTCGATCCGGTCCGGTCCATATGAACCGGGGCATGTCTCATTCGGGTCGGGTGTATACTATCCGGGTCGGTCAAACCCATCCGGGTTCGGTTTATATCAACGGATCGGGTTCGATATTGGATCGGCTTAACAGGGTCGGGTTTGAACTAATGGTCTCGGGTCAGAGGGTCGGGTTGACCCTCGTCACCTTGTCTCCTATACCCGAACAAATTAAAATTTTATTTTAATTTTATTTTTTTTTTAAAACCCTAAGCCCGTATACTGTTAACCCTTCTTATGGGGGCTCTACCGGCCACCTCTCCGGCTGCCGCCGGTGCCAAACCGACGGCCACCCACCGGCGATCAAAACCATACTGCCGGTATCCTCTGCCGGCGACGGACGGCGGCGGAATCGCCGTCCAACCTAAAACGGTGAAAAAACCCTTTTTTTTTTTCTTTTTTTTTTATTTTAAATTTCTGAAAATTTCTTTGCTGTTAACCTTTAATCCGATTCACTCGGATCCTAGATAAGATTATTAAAAATCCCAAAATTTATTTCAAAACCAATTAAAATTAATTATCAAAAATCCAAAATCAATCTCTTTATCTTATTTATCTTTAAATTTCTATTTATCAATTTCCTTTAATCCGAATCACAAGATTAATTAAAAATTTGATTATTTAAATCCGAAAATAAAACCCCACTTAGATTTGATTATTAAGAAAAATTAATCACAAGGTCAACCCTGGGCTCTGATACCAATTGTTGGAATTCAAGAATAATAATGTTAAAACAAAAACAAGATTATTCAAATCCTGGATCTAGACCATGCAATCAACTTTTCTAGATTTCATAATCAAAAGGGGACACAGATTGAAAGAGATGATCTCATACCTTTCGCTGGAATTTCCCTATTCCCTTCACGGTGTGACACTGTGTTTCTCGGCGCTTGAGAGGGATGAGAGGAGTCTTCTCTTTTCTCCTTAGGTCTGATTCAATGGGGCTTCCAATTGACGTAAGAGAAAAGAGGGACCCCCTCTTTGCTTTATATACCCTTGGAACCCTACCCATCATAAGATCCAAAGGTTAAGAGGGATCACACCAAAGATCTAACGGTCGCCAACCCTGACCATGTTGTTAGCTTTAATAACACTTAAAGAGTCCCTGTTTGATCACATCTCTTTAGTGGGACCCATTATCCTTAACATTCTCTATTGACAGCAATACAATCCGAGTTTTGAAAACTAAGGATTGCGCCAGACCACATAGGTTTTTATTTAATAAGAAAAACCCTAACATCAGAATCATAGAGATTTTGTACTAGAATCATGAAGGTACGCCTTCTCCTTGAACAATGGTTTTTTTTTGGAACTTATACTTCTGTGTCACTATTTGTTTCAAATTATTGGGTTTAGTCTTAGGAAATGTTGTGATTTAGATATTGATAGAAACAATGAAACTTGTTCTATTACAGATAATGTGGTTTGATCTGTTGCTTGTTTAATGGTGCAGCAAAAGATAGTTATGAAGGTGCAGATGAACAGTGACAAAACCCGGTCCAAGGCCTTAAAGTTCGCCGCGGTGGCAAATGGTGTGTATCATATCGTAGATCAAATTAAAGGACGATGCATCCAAGAGTTGTATTGAAAAGTTTTCTGATTATGATACAGGTGTGAGCTTGGTGGCGATAGAAGGGGAAGATAAAGACGAGGTGGTGGTAATTGGCGATGGAGTCGATTCGGTTGTCTTGACCAGATTGCTGAGAAAGAAGGTTGGCTATGCAAGCTTACTAAGTGTGGAAGAGGTTAAGGAAAACAAAGAGCAGGAGGATGAAGCTGAAAGCCCAACACCATGGACATCAAACTTTTCTCAGTATCCACATTTCCAAGTTTATGATATGGCTTATGCTCCAACCCCAAGTAACTGCTCTATCATGTGACTCCACAGTTTATCAATGTTTGGCTTTACACTTGCAATTCTGTTGCTTGTAGTGTCCTCCCTGATTTGTGTCCACTACACAGTTGTAAATTGAAAATTTTGAGAAAAAAATTATATTAGAGCAATACCATAGAGGCAAGTGGTGCTCTTGTGACAAAATGGATCAAAACAAACAGTGCTACGATCTATGAATAATAAATAATCATAAGACAAGGATTTAGTGGTTCATCATGATGTGTAATTAAGTCCACGGGCTTAAAACGATTCAGAGAGGTTCTACTATCAAAGAGTTGTGATTAATACATAACACCGTTGCATCATATACTAATTGACATTTTTGTTTAAAAAGTAAAATTATGAAAATTTAAAACAAATTTTTTAAAAAATATTAAAAAAATTTAATTTTTGTTTTGTGAATATGGGTAATTTCGGAAATTTTAAAACATATTTTGAGAGATAGATTTTACGGGAAAATGACTTGTGAGTATTCGAAACTTATGAAAATATTTTCCGAGCAAACAAACGCACATAATTAATATTTTCCGCTGATTTGATTTGTTTTTCCTATTTTACATCGAAACAAACGTAACATAAAAGTCTAACACCCCTTACTTAGGTTGATGTTAATATATTTTTGTTAAAGAACAAGTGGATTTAAAAAACATTTTTTGTGTTATTGATATTTCGTGGGCAATTCGAGTATTTTAAAACATATAAACCAAGACATCATCAAATTCCGTCAATGTTATTAATAACATATTAATAGAAAGGAGAATCTGTTGCCACTACTTGAAACACAGGGGAGGCAGTGTAATTTCAAAATCAAAAGAGGAAGTTTCTGAAAATTTTACCAAACCCGATGAGAGGTTATTGTAATTTGTGTACCCTAAATATAAATAGATTTAAAACACTAACCGAGTCTAAATAGACTAGACATAGATCGGTTAGGTTTTTGGAAACGTAATAATTACCCTTGAACTCCCTCCCGTCTTTGAATAGGGGAGTAAAACCCCGAGTCCTTTTTGTGTGTAACTTGGCACACAGATCTTGTATACACCCACCAATATTCAGGACATGTAGTAAAAACACAAGTTGCAAAGGGCAAATTCATCTTGAGTGTTTTTACTAATATACCTTATGTACGTGGCACTCTAATCAATGGGAGGCACACAAGATCCGTGTGGCGAGTTGCACACAACAAATGGACTCATTAAACCTCTACACTCGGGCGGGGTTTAAAATGCTCTAAGTCTGACATCCTAGTAAAAATCAACCTAATAACTCTATGCTCTGTCAAATTAAAGCTCTCGCATGGATATAGGATCATGTTTGTCCGTATATTTTTCTTCGTTCAATTCTGATTTGAGTTCCAACAATAAAGCTGGACCTCTTGGTACCGGATGTAACGTAATACGATGTCCATGATTCAGTGCTTAGCCTTGTCAGAATTTCTTAAAATTATCGCTTTGGCTTCTCTCTGGCGAAGCCAGAAACCCCTCTCGGGGTTCCATACATGGTGCGACAGTTGGCCAAAAATGGGGAGAAGTCATTTCATTTCCTCCCCCATTTTTTTGACTTCTCCCCATATGAGATATCTCTCCCCTTTATTCTCACACACTTATCGCCACAGGTCCCATGATTTTGACTTCTCCACCACTTGTCACCCATTCTATGGAACCCCAAGATAAGCCCTTTCTGGCTTCGCCAGAGACAAGCCAAGGCCTAAAATTATAGGCCTAGTCAGGCTGACCTGGCCGGCTCAACTAAACCTAACCCAGGTGCAACCAACCTTATGCAATAACCCCCTCCATTGCCACTAGTAATATACTCAAAACTAATTATTTTGTAACCCTAATGTCATTTTGGAGTTTAGTTCGTCATAGTTGACCTCATGCTTTTTATACTTACAAGATGGGGAGTGCTAGCCGTGCATAATGGGCTAAGAAGTCCGGATCCTATTCAATTAGGACTGAACTCCCATGAGGCCAATTACACTCACAAAGCCCCTTTAACTGCCCAATTTTAGTAAAGAAGTATTAACCCTTCAAGTTAGTATTTTTTCTAAAAACAAATATTAGATTGTACTTTTTTTTTTTGGTAACTCAATCATACCACAAGGCAATGACTGAAGGCAAAGACAAGGGAATACTCACGCCACCCAAACTCACACACACACACACCACATGCAAACTCACACACACACCACACACATGCAGCCCATGTAAGCTTCACCCTAGAGCTCCTCAAAACGGGTACCAACCGTTTGAGGTGCCAAGGAACTTATATGGGACAACATGCTCGGATAGGTACCTGATGTAGGACTAAACACTCACCCTAAAAGTGTTCTTGTTTTTTTTCTTGGTAAACTCAATCATATCACAAGGCAATGACTGAAGGCAAAGACAAGGGAATACTTACGCCACCCAAGCAAACACACACTTTAAGAATTAGTGAATCTTTACCACAATTAATGTGGCCTAAAAGGAGCACATGTTGACCTGTGGGTACAATTTAACTCTGGAGAGTTCAATCATGATTAAATAGGATCCAAACTCCGGGCTTAAACACTTTCTTTTTGGTTGGGGTGGGGTGAGGTGGGAGAGTATGAATACTTTTAGTGTGGCCCACACATTCTTATGAGGTATTTTAATGAATGAGTCTTAATGAGTGTGCAAAAGTACACTTAAAACTAGTTATTTTGTAATCCTTTAATGTCATTTTTACTTTGAATTAAAGATTTAAAGTCTATATTCTAAACTTGTTTTCTCATTTATAAAGTATGAATTCTAAGCATTTTTATGTTATTTCATATAGAAAATTCAAGTAAAGATGTTTCATGAAAATCAATAGATAAAGCACAAGTATAAGAAGTTAAGTCTCAAGTCAAAGCCCAAGACCAAGTATAGAAAGATTCTCTCACACATGGGTGGAAAATCTTAACAAGATATGGATAAATGTGATTTTGACGTAAAAATGATGGAACTCTCTTGAATTAGAAAGAAGACTTGTGCTAGCTATACTGATGTTTTATTTTGGAAAAATGAGAAAGTATATTTTGGTCATGGGAACTCTCTATTTTGTACAGATTTTGGAATTCAAGTAAAGAGTTTAATGGAAGTCAATTAAATCTACAAGAAAAGTAAGAAATTTTGTGGATGGTTAGATAAGTACTATTATTTAGTAACAAATCCCCAAAAAAAGAGGATTTCCCGGATTCCCGCTTTATCTGAACAATACTTACTAATTTGCTTATAACTTTTGACTCAAAAATCGGATTAAGACAATGTTAGATGTTTTGGAAAGCAGATGCAAAGCGCAACAAAATTGTATTTCACAAAGATCTCCTAATTCAAACACTTCGTCAAATTGAGGGAAAATGTTATTTTGATTGGATTTTGTAATTAGAAGTTTCTTATAGTCTTTCTTTCCCTTTTTCTTCTTCCCTTTAGTCTATATAAACCTAGAGAGGGGGTTCTATTAGAGACCCAATCTTCTCCTCTTTTTTCTTAGTATTGTTTTAGCTTTCCCTTTGAATGGATTGCTAAATCCATAGCCTTGGGCTAGGGTAAAATTCTCTTAATGAGATGATGTTAGCTTGATTTAATCCAATTAATGTTTTTAATATTTATGATTTCTATATTGATAGTTCTTCTCGTTTGATCTCTCTTTCAATTGAATATCTTGGATTTAAACATTTTCACGAGTTCAATCAGACTTTTCATGTAATTGAGTAATAGTTCTTGATTTCTCAAACGAAGAACCTTCATCTTGGCAAATATTATTCTTTATTGCAGTATTGCCTTTGAGTATATTGTCATCCTCGAGTTTTTCTGATAAAATGTGAGCTTGGGTTAAAAACTTGTTTTAAATAATTGATTGAAAATTGATTTTAACTTTTTTATTATAATCTAAATCTTCCGATTGTAATTTTGGGACGTAAAATCCACATTTGAGTTATACTTTAGATTATCGAATTGACATTGCACCATTAAAATGAGGAAACCCGATGCCTTAATTGGTACTATAAGCTAGTAGTACGAACTCTACTATTATTTCTTATCTTCATTGTTCTTTGTGGATTGACAATCCCGTTACTATAATGTAAAGTACCGCATAGCTTTGAGTGACATCAGGTCCTCTAAAGCCCCTCATCTAAGGCAGGTAAAATCCCATACTACTAGTTTTATAGGTTTAGATCCAAAAACTTAGGGGGCGCTTGGTAACTCTAAAAATGAGAACTCATTTGCTATTTTTTTTAGAAAACTAAGAACTTATTTTAAAATACACGTTTGATAACTTCAAATAGTTAGAGCTTATTTGAACTTTGGAACATTTAATAACAATCTAATTGGAGCTCTAAAAAATATGGAGCAGAGGTCCATAGGTTTTACATCTAATGTAATAAAGCATAGACGGAGCACCTTTTTGCTTCAGAGCTCTTTGGGTCTAATAAGCTGTAGGGGTGTGTTTTGATCTTTGAAGAAATGGGGTTTAATGCAACCTCAATCTAGCCTAAATCTGATATCCAGACCGTTCTAAATTGAGTTATTTTTGAGAAAAATGATTCAGAGAATACAAGAAAGAAAAGGGGAAAAAGAAGGAAATGATTCAGAGGGAGAGAAGAAAGAACGATGAAGAAAAGTAGTGACAAAATGTTTTTCTTGATGAATCCTTTACTTTCTTTCTCTGTAAATTTTTTGTTTGAAAAATCTGGTTGTTTTTGGAAAATCTTCTGGAAACTCAAGGAAAATCTCTTTCCCTCAACAAGGAGGGGTCACCTCTATTTATAGGTGATTATCAAAATTGTAACTAACTTGTACAGCTGTCATAACCGTTTTTGTAACCGACTTTTAGAGAAAAAATATTGGATTTCATCAAGATAAAGGCGTTTTGTCACTATACCTCCTTTAAGCTCTTATGACCAAAGCTTTCAAATATTTTCTTCAAAGGTTAAAAGCGGTATTCACAATATCCATCTTTTAACAAATTCTATCTAAGCCCTCCAAACCACAACTCATCATCCTCCCCCAAAAGCAATTGGTAACTACACCGTGAAGGCGGGTCATACGCTTTCATAGTGTACTGTCCTGCTGAGGTAATATATTAGTGTTCAGACAGCAACACTCCTCTAGAGTAATAATCATGATAATATTAATAATAACAATGATGATAATCATCTAATAATCATCTCAGGTCCAATAGGGAAATCATAGGTGTTGGACGAAGACACCCTTCCCGTAGCTCAGGTCCAATAGGGAAATCATAGGTGTTGGACAAGGACACCCTTCCCGTAGCTCAGGTCCAATAGGGAAATCATAGGTGTTGGACCAGGACACCCTTCCCGTAGCTCAGGTCCAATAGGGAAATCATAGGTGTTGGACGAGGACACCCTTCCCGTCAGGCCTTAAGAGAAACTGAGGAAAAATCCATCCTCAATGCTTTCTCCCTGACTGTCAGCCCAGGAAGTAATCCATGCTTCACTGAATAGGTAATAAGGGGAAACAGCCACACTCATTCCCACGGGGGAGGTACCAATCCATACCGTTCACCCCTGACAAAACAAATCTCCTTTCTGGCAGAAGTCCTCAGAAAGGCATACAAGGAGGGTACGAATCTATACCACACCTGTCATCATAGAAAAGGCGTTGTAAACCAGAGCGAGGCACTGAAATCATATAGAATATCCGAAGGCGTTGAAGTCTGAATCAACATCAAAGGCGTTAAAGCTTGAAACAATATCCAAAGGCATTAGAGCCTGAAACAATATCCAAAGGCGTTAGAGCCTGAAATGATATCCGAAGGCGTTAGAGCCTGAAACAATATCCAAAAAGCGTTAGGACTTGAATCTGTGTCAATAGCGTGAAAGGCGCAATAGTTTCATCTTTCATTAGTGTCATAAGGGTAAAGTTGTCATTGATGAGCAAAAAAATCCTTTGTATGAACTTAAAAACATAAGAGCTTAAAATCATTGATCATTAATGACTAGAATCATTTTTATCAGATAAACATGGAATTCTGTTAACCAATTCCCAAAAGGATTTTAGTATGTGTAATATGCTAGAACGTCTTTTGAGCCATGTGTCATTATTTTATTGAATTATGAACAACGTCCTTAAATTCAAAATTTCACAAATCAAACTTTTCAATAACCATCATCAACATTTTAGCCCCCTGTCTGTGAAGGCGCTTTTAGGCCTAATTTTACTCTAAAAGCGTCTGAGCAGACAAACCATCATGACAAAAGGAGTTCATTAAATAATATACTATCATAAATTTGGCGTCTAAAAGAAACGTCTTTTCGGATCCTGCTTAAAACAGTTTTGCCACATTTATAGCCAATAAGATCATGCAGCCAGCCTGTCAAAGTCATTATGATCGTACCCCCTTTTTTTTGAATTTTGAATCAAAACGTGCTCCTTGGAAACCGCATATCATAAATGTTTAATCATTATAAAAGCAAATAATCAGTTCTTTATTGTTTTACTGTTCATCTTCTTCTTCGTGCAAGCATACTTTGAGTTATTATCTTTCCTCTGTGCTCGTGTTTTCATTGATCTTGTTGTGGTTTTCAAGGATCTCAATCTTTATTTGGATTTCCAGGACATCTTCTTAGAATTCTGGTGAGTCTTTGCTTTCTTACTTTTTTGTTTATCATTTCTATTTGATTGCTAATACTTATGCTTGCTGTTTTTTTTTTTATTATATTATTTTTCGTCATTGTAGAAATTTTGATCATCTGTAAATTATGTCATTTTATCTACTTTTTATTCTTTTATTGTTGTTATTATATGTATGTTATTGTTTTTTTTTTTTTTTTTTTTTTTTGTTTCATCATTCATTTTCATCACCATTTTTTTTAGAATACACTGTAATTTATTTATTTTTATTTCTGCAACTTTTACGCTTTCAGCTATGGCATCTTCTTCTCAAAAAAATATTTTAAGTAACGAATTTTGGGATTCAGCTATGCATCATTCCTGGGATACCGCTGTTCCTCCAGATGGATGGTCATTGCCCTATGGTGACATCGATGGAACTAAAGGATTTTGTCCACCTCCTTTTGCTACTACTATGTTCAGAATAGAAAGAAAAGATTTCACGCTTTCTCAGGTTAATTTTAGTTCTCACAGCGGTTGTACCAAGGAGTGGACAGCTTGGTGTGATTATATACTCACTCACCCAGAGTATGGGCCAAAACTTCATGCAGCTGAGATTTTTAAAGCTATAGAGCTTTCGAAGGATTTTGAGATTAGGAAAGATACAGACAGTTTATCTCAGTTAGTTACTAGGTGGAACAGTCAAACTCACACTTTTATTACTTCATGGGGAGAAATCACCCCTACTTTGGAAGATGTGATGGCGTTATGGAGATTACCCGTTTTCGGGAATAATGACATACAAGACATTGTTTTGAGTAGAGAAGAGATAAAAGCGTCAAGACTTTTGCATGCTCTGGTTTGGGAATCGAGAGTAAATCCAGTTTGGGGAGCTTCAAAGGAGTCTCATGCAAGGCGGGCCAAATTTCTACGGCTGGGTACGCTATTTCTTCAGGGAGAAAGGCCCTGTGAACAAAGAGACAGGAGTCAGAGACTATCAATATGGAAAGGAGTACAAGTCTCCTTTAGAGTTGACAGCGTTCATCTGCATGTGGCTGTCTAGATATGTCTTTGAAGGCGCTCCTACTGACAAAGTTTTGGATAGATTATTTCCATTGGCTTTCCGCCTAGCTGACGGTCAGAGTTTCCCTCTTGGAATTTATTTTTTGGGAACTTTATACAAGAATTTAGATCAAATCCATAAGTGTCAGGCCTGGTCAGCAGGTTCTTTTCACATAGAATCATTTGTTCATACCGCTTTTCTTCAAATGTGGTTATGGGAACGCTTTCCCGGTTATGCGCCTTCAGCTAGGCAGTTTTCTCCTTTGCAACCTGATGATACCGCTGTTGAAGATCTCCCAAGTCCAAGGGCATGGCGGTGGAGTAGTATTGCCAGAAAGAAGGATGCGTTGATCTTTGACTTTATTGACAAGGAGAAATGTTTCTGCTTCAGACCTTACATTGAGCTTTCAAGAGGTATTGAAAGATTCTTTTATCATTCTGAGGAGCCTTTATCTTTCATAGGCATGAGTACTGAGGAGAGAGCAGAAGTTTCTTTGAAGGATCTTCACTGTTTTGCCATTTTGTCCAAGTGTCATTTGATCGGCTTATACAGCGTTGATGGCGGTAAAACCAACAGTTTCTGCCTTGAATCTTACAATCCTGATCGGTGTCTGAGGCAATTTGGGCTTGATCAAGGCGTTCCGGATGGTACAGCTGAATCCTTTTCTCTAAAGAGAACCATGAAGGCTTTCATTCTGGAGAGTTGGTCCTTAAACTTAAGGCCATCTGTTGCTGGTTTTTACTTGGCTGGGGAGCATAGGACAGGCAGATGTACGAAGAACTACCAGCTTTTCTGGAAAGCTTGCATTGCTACCTTCAAAACCTTTGTTCAGGGTCCGCCAATGCTCAGTCAAACTGTTAATCTGGCTATGGGACAAAGAGAAAGTAGGAAAGAGCCCCGGTGCGAGGCAAACAGAAAAGGAAACGCTTTGCGCCCCGCGTAGATCTCTAGTAGATATACCCGTATATACGACATGTCCCCATTCACGCGTGGGAGGTTCTGTAGAAATACAAGAGGAAAAATACTCCTCAGCCTGCAATCATTTCTTGCCCCAAAGGCGGCTATTAAATGAGCGTCTAGAATAAAAAGATTGCCAATAAAGAAGAAGGCCCTCCTTCTAAGAAACGAAAGAGCCAATCAGTAAGCAAACTTTTATAATTAAA
>CM026554.1:40064760-40254760 GCA_015143295.1 Tetracentron sinense
CCCATGTCACTGAATAGGTAAATAGGGGAAACGCCACACTCATCAACGGGGGGTACCCATCCACCGTTCCACCCTGATCAAAAACAAATCCCTTTCTGGCAGCAGGCCTCAGAAAGGAATACAAGGAGGCGTACGAATCTAACCACACCTGTCATCTGAAAAAGGCGGGAACCAGAGCGAGCACTGAAATCAATAGAATATACGAAGGAGTTGAAGTCTGAATAAACATCAACGGCGTTAAAGCTTGAAAACAATATCCAAAGGCATTAGAGCCTGAAAAAATTCAAAAGGCGTTAGAGCCTGAAATGCTCTCGAAGGTTCGAGCCTGAAACAATATCCAAAAAGCGTTGGACGTGAATCTGTGTCATACGGAAAGGCGCAAGAGTGTCACTTTCATTAGTGTCTCAGGCGTAAAGTTGTCATTGATGCGCAAAAAAATCTTGGTATGAACTTAAAAAAACATAAGAGCTTAAAATCTTGATCATAAGATAGATCATTTTTTCAGATAAACAGGGAATTCTGTAACCAATTCCAAAAGGATTTTGTATGTGTAATATGATAGAACGTCTTTTGAGCCATGTGTCATTATTTTATTGAATTATGAACAACGTCCTTAAATTCAAAATTTCACAAATCAAAACTTTTCAATAACCATCATCAACATTTTAGCCCCCTGTCTGTGAAGGCGCTTTTAGGCCTAATTTTACTCTAAAAGCGTCTGAGCAGACAAACCATCATGACAAAAGGAGTTCATTAAATAATATACTATCATAAATTTGGCGTCTAAAAGAAACGTCTTTTCGGATCCTGCTTAAAACAGTTTTGCCACATTATAGCCAATAAGATCATGCAGCCAGCCTGTCAAAGTCATTATGATCGTACCCCCTTTTTTTTGAATTTGAATCAAAACGTGCTCCTTGGAAACCGCATATCATAAATGTTTAATCATTATAAAAGCAAAATAATCAGTTCTTTATTGTTTTACTGTTCATCTTCTTCTTCGTGCAAGCATACTTTGAGTTATTATCTTTCCTCTGTGCTCGTGTTTTCATTGATCTTGTTGTGGTTTTCAAGGATCTCAATCTTTATTTGGATTTCCAGGACATCTTCTTAGAATTCTGGTGAGTCTTTGCTTTCTTACTTTTTTGTTTATCATTTCTATTTGATTGCTAATACTTATGCTTGCGGTTTTTTTTTTATTATATTATTTTTCGTCATTGTAGAAATTTTGATCATCTGTAAATTATGTCATTTTATCTACTTTTTATTCTTTTATTGTTGTTATTATATGTATGTTATTGTTTTTTTTTTTTTTTTTTTTTTTTGTTTCATCATTCATTTTCATCACCATTTTTTTTAGAATACACTGTAATTTATTTATTTTTATTTCTGCAACTTTTACGCTTTCAGCTATGGCATCTTCTTCTCAAAAAAATATTTTAAGTAACGAATTTTGGGATTCAGCTATGCATCATTCCTGGGATACCGCTGTTCCTCCAGATGGATGGTCATTGCCCTATGGTGACATCGATGGAACAAAGGATTTTGTCCACCTCCTTTTGCTACTACTATGTTCAGAATAGAAAGAAAAGATTTCACGCTTTCTCAGGTTAATTTTAGTTCTCACAGCGGTTGTACCAAGGAGGTGGACAGCTTGGTGTGATTATATACTCACTCACCCAGAGTATGGGCCAAAACTTCATGCAGCTGAGATTTTTAAAGCTATAGAGCTTTCGAAGGATTTTGAGATTAGGAAAGATACAGACAGTTATCTCAGTTAGTTACTAGGTGGAACAGTCAAACTCACACTTTTATTACTTCAGGGGGAGAAATCACCCCTACTTTGGAAGATGTGATGGCGTTAGGGAGATTACCCGTTTTCGGGAATAATGACATACAAGACATTGTTTTGAGTAGAGAAGAGATAAAAGCGTCAAGACTTTTGCATGCTCTGGTTTGGGAATCGAGAGTAAATCCAGTTTGGGGAGCTTCAAGGAGTCTCATGCAAGGCGGGCCAAATTTCTACGGCTGGGTACGCTATTTCTTCAGGGAGAAAGGCCCTGTGAACAAAGAGACAGGAGTCAGAGACTATCACTATGAAAGGAGTACAAGTCTCCTTTAGAGTTGACAGCGTTCATCTGCATGTGGCTGTCTAGATATGTCTTTGAAGGCGCTCCTACTGACAAAGTTTTGGATAGATTATTTCCATTGGCTTTCCGCCTAGCTGACGGTCAGAGTTTCCCTCTTGGAATTTATTTTTTGGGAACTTTATACAAGAATTTAGATCAAATCCATAAGTGTCAGGCCTGGTCAGCAGGTTCTTTTCACATAGAATCATTTGTTCATACCGCTTTTCTTCAAATGTGGTTATGGGACGCTTTCCCGGTTATGCGCCTTCAGCTAGGCAGTTTTCTCCTTTGCAACCTGATGATACCGCTGTTGAAGATCTCCCAAGTCCAAGGGCATGGCGGTGGAGTAGTATTGCCAGAAAGAAGGATGCGTTGATCTTTGACTTTATTGACAAGGAGAAATGTTTCTTGCTTCAGACCTTACAATTGAGCTTTCAAGAGGTATTGAAAGATTCTTTTATCATTCTGAGGAGCCTTTATCTTTCATAGGCATGAGTACTGAGGAGAGAGCAGAAGTTTCTTTGAAGGATCTTCACTGTTTTGCCATTTTGTCCAAGTGTCATTTGATCGGCTTATACAGCGTTGATGGCGGTAAAACCAACAGTTTCTGCCTTGAATCTTACAATCCTGATCGGTGTCTGAGGCAATTTGGGCTTGATCAAGGCGTTCCGGATGGTACAGCTGAATCCTTTTCTCTAAAGAGAACCATGAAGGCTTTCATTCTGGAGAGTTGGTCCTTAAACTTAAGGCCATCTGTTGCTGGTTTTTACTTGGCTGGGGAGCATAGGACAGGCAGATGTACAAAGAACTACCAGCTTTTCTGGAAAGCTTGCATTGCTACCTTCAAAACCTTTGTTCAGGGTCCGCCAATGCTCAGTCAAACTGTTAATCTGGCTATGGACAAAGAGAAATGTCTGAAAGAGCCCCCTGGTGCAGGCAAGAAAAGGAAAGCGGTAGCTTCTCCTCACAAGAAATCTAAATCAAAACCCGCTGTTGGAGGTTCTTCAGAAATACAAGAGGAAAACATTACTCCTCAGCCTGCAATCATTTCTGCCCCAAAGGCGGCTACTTCAAGAGCGCCTAGAATAAAAAAGATTGCAATAAAGAAGAAGGCTCCTCCCTCTAAGAAGCGAAAGAGCCAATCAGTAAGCAAAGCTTTTATAATTAAAAATTTTTATTATTCATACGCTTTTCAATTTCTCATTTATATAGTTTTTCATCACTTATATTTAAAATTTGTCACAGGATCCTTCTTCTGATAGTGAAGATAACGAGCCATTGATTGTGCGCCAGCAGAATCTACAGACTCATCATGAGTTAGGAAGAACTGAGGCTTCTGTTACACAGGAGAAAAGCACAGCACCGCTTTCGGATGTTGGTGCCGGGAGCTCTGGAACTCCAACTACTCCAGTGGGACTCAGCATCCCTGAAGATAATGTTGCCGATATTCCTTTCCCCCCATCGGCGGAAGCAAGAGTACAAGTTGAGAATTTGGCCAATGTTTGGCCTGAGAGTGAACCCAGTTCCTCTCCGCTTTCCCAAAAGAAAGATCAATCTTCTAAAGCTTCTGGTGTTCGAAGAACTGCAAATCCTGCCAGAACTATTGACATAGCCAAAGCGTTAACATCTCTGAAGAGAATGAGATCGCAAGCTATCAAGGCAAAGTCGCTTCTTCAGCAAAGGACAGCGCAATCTTCATCACCTCTTATGATTGACGCTATTGATGATTCTGAGAGCGTAGGTTAGTAGCAGTTTAAAAAGTATTTCATCAATATTCATGCTTATATGCTTATCATTACAATCATTATAATGTTCTAACAGTATGTATTATTTTGAAGGCCCTTCTGAAAGCGTTCAGGCTGAAATACCAGGAAACATTGCTTCTGCTTCTGCTACAGTTGAGATCCTTTCTGATAATCTTCCCAAGGACCAAAACGCTGTTGAGGCTGAAGTGCACAATATTTTTGATGAAAGAACTACTGGAGTTGAGGCCTCAGAACAACTTATCGAAGTGGAGCCTCCTTCAGCCAGTGAAATAGCGTTTTTCTCTTCAGTGGTGCAGAGTTCTGTGCAACGGCCTCTTCCTGAGATCATTGCAGAGGTTTCTTCTTCTCTTGATAACACTCTTTCTGTTGGCGGAAGCACTCATACGCCAATGCCTTCAACTGAGAGTGTCAGCGCTCAAGTGATTGCTTCTACTGAAAGCGTTATAATTGGATCTTCAGAAGTTATTGAAACAGAAGCTGCTCCGGAAGGCGTCCATGAAGATATTCAAGCTACCAATACTGTCATGGAAATTAATGTTGCTTCTAATGAGGAAATGGTAATCACTGATTCTGATCTTCATGCGACAGCTTTTTCGCCAGTTACTACATCAGAATTATCCGCTTTTGTTGGCAACTTTATGAGTGAAGACCCTGCTACACCTTCTACTTCAATAGAGCCGCTATCAGTCAATTCTCTTGATGATATTCTGAGGCGATACCCTGTTCCTGAAAGCTCAGTCCCCTTATGGACAGAGATAATTAAACGCTATCAGGACATCACTGCTACTTGCTCCTTGAAGAATCCTATCATCAGGGCGGGCTGCATAGAGACAGTATGCTCTGTTATCCGAAGGATTAGAGATATCAAGCCTCATCTTGCATTTCTGAGGATAAAGACTCTTGAAGACTGGGCGCAGGAGCTGAAGGAGTTAGAGGATATTAATGTTAATGTGAAATGGTTAACAGATTTTCTAAGTAGTTTATCTGTTACATTTTTCCAAGCCAAGAGCTTTGCCAGGCTGAATAGTTCCTACAAAAATAAAGTGGTCAAAGCGGAAGAAATCAAGAAAGTGATATCAAACGATCAAGATAATATTTATATGATTCGTCAAGAGATTGCCCGCCATCAAGCCATACTGGAAGAAAAAGAAAAAGGAATAAAAGCTGCTCAAGATAGTCTGTCAGTTCTACAAGAAGAGATCAAAGCAGATCATGAAGAATATATTCGTTTAAAGGCTTCTGCTGAAAGACTTGTATATCTGAATGAGAGAGGCTTTACTGCTGACATTTTGTAAAAGCTTTTTCTTTATTCTTTTGTAACTCTTGTGAAATTTCATATGAATACAAAAAGGAAAATTTTGTTACTTTTCTTATTAAGCATAGTACTTTTTTAACCATTTTACATTGATAGGATCATGTAATACTTCACCAGATGGTGTAGACAAAAGACAATAACCGCTGTCATAACTTTGTCTTATCAAAAATGGCCCTTCCCAATTAGGAGTAAACTTTGCCGCTTTTGTACCATTCCTGATATGAATAGCTGTTCGAAGGACCAGGTCACCCTCCTTTAGAATTCTATGTCGTACTGCTTTGTCATACGCTTTAGCAACTCTTTTTTGATACGCTTTTGTCTTTATAGCTATAGCTTCACGCTTTTCATCCATAACTTCTAGCTGAGCTAATCTAGCAGCTTGGAGGCATGCCTCTTCTCCATCAAATACTTCAATTCTTGTAGATGGTATCTTAACTTCCAGAGGTACAACGGCTTCTGTCCCATATACTAAAGAGAAAGGGGTAACACCTGTTACAGTCCTTGCTGAAGTTCTGTAAGCCCAGAGCGCTGTTGGAAGTCTTTCACACCACTTTTTATGAGCTTCTTCTATCATTTTTCCAATTATCTTCAAGATAGTCTTGTTAGTAGCCTCTGCTTGCCCATTCCCTTTAGGATAATAGGGGGTTGACTTCTTGTGTTTGATATCATATTTCTCCAGTAATTCTCTCACATTAGAATTTATGAAAGGCGTTCCATTATCAGTGATGACCTCCTTTGGTATCCCAAAGCGGCAGATGATATTTTCTTTAATAAACTTAGCCACCATGATACCTGTAGCCTTTCTTAATGGTATAGCTTCTACCCACTTGGTGAAATATTCAGTAGCCACAAGTATCCAAACATATCCTTCAGCAGGGGGATTAACAGGTCCAATTAAATCTAGCCCCCAAGTATGGAAGGGCCAGGGCGTAGAGACATACCGTAAAGATTGTGCAGGTGCATGAATAACATTCCCTCTTATCTGACACTGATGACAGCTTTGAACATATAAGTGTGAATCTGCCTCCATGGTAGGCCAATAATATCCCAACCCCAAAATGTGTTGAAACAGCTTTCTTTTTCCTTGGTGAACGCCACAATCTCCACTATGAGCTTCATGCAATGCTATTTCGATCTCTTTTCCAGTCAAGCATTTGAGAGCAATACCATTGTATCCTTTTCTGAATAATTCTCCTTTGTCAAAATAGAATTTGACAACTTTCTTCTTAAACTTGAAGGATTCCTTTTGATCAGTAGGCATTATTCCATCTGTGAAGTAGTCATTGTATGGTTTTCTCCAATCTTCCCAAGAATTTGTAAAGTAACATTCTTTTTTATCTGGCAATATTTGACAATCAGAACATTCTTTCTGTAACATAGCAGCATCTTTTTCCATTGTTGGCCAGTATATTCCAAAACGCTGTAACCTCCTATACAGACTAACAGAAGGATTATACCCACATATTTTTGTGTGGATTTGCATCATTTGTTTCTTAGCTTCTTTTGCTCCAACACATCTCATCAAGACTCCTTCAGGCCCTTTGAAATACAGATCCCCATTTATCTGCAAGAAATTTTTAAGACTTTCAGTGTTGTAGTAGGGACCACTGTTGAATCATGAAGGCAAAAGACATCCTTCAAAATTGGTTCTCTCCAATCTGTTTCTTCTGATTCTGTGTCGCATAATTCTTCTATCAGCGGTGTAGCTATTATACGCCTTTCAATTACCACCTGAGAAGATTCTCCTTCAAATATTAACTTTGATGCCAAAGTAGCAAGTGCATCAGCATGGCGGTTTCTTGTACGCTCTTGATATTTGAATTCTATTTTATCAAAATTAGTCATTATTTTTTGAACCGCCGTTCTGTAGAGAGCCAAACCAACATCTTTTACATTGAATGACCCTTCCATTTGACTAATTACCAAATTGGAATCTCCTATTACATTTATTCTTTTGGCCTTTAACTCTTTAGCAATTGACAAGCCTATGAGAAGAGCTTCATATTCTGCTATATTGTTAGAGCAAGGAAAATCCAATTTGAAAGAAAAAGACATTACCTCACCCCCAGGAGCTTTTAACACAATACCTGCCCCAGCTGAATCTGCAGTTTTAGATCCGTCAAAATACATGAACCATTCCTCTTCTGCTTCAATAGTCATTGCTTCAGGGAATTCTCCTGGTAATTCTTCTTTTAATATCAAATCATCATTTCCTGGGAAATTTGCCAATAGATCTGCTACTGCTTGTCCTTTGATGGCACGAGGGCAAAGGCATGTAATGTCAAATTCTGATAATGAAAGGAGCCACTTAGCTGCTCGTCCTGAAAGAACTGGTTTTGACATGAGATATTTGATTGGGTCAGATTTTGTCATCAGAAAAATCTTATGAGATAGTAAATAATGACGGAATTTTTGTAAGGCATAGATCAGAGATAAACAACTCCTTTCAATCCGAGGATATCTCAATTCTGCATCTCTGAGAATTCTGCTGAGATAGTAAATTGGCCGTTCACAACCAGACAAATCTTCTTGGGCTAGAAGAGCTCCAATAGCGGTTTCTGTTGAAGCCAAATACAGGACCAAAGGCTTCTTGGGGATTGGTGCCATCATAGTTGTTGTTGAACTCATCATTTGTTGGAGTTGTTTGAAAGCTTTTTCATGCACTGATTCCCATTTGAATACACAGTTCTTCCGTAGGAGCGGCATAAGGGGTACTGTGACAGATGCTAGTCCTGGTATGAATCTTCTTATATAGGATACCTTCCCTAAGAAACTTTTCAACTCTTTGACTGTGCTTGGGGCTGTCATGGATGCAATTGCTTGAGCTTTTGTAGGATCAACATCTATACCTTGCCTATTCACAATGAACCCCAGGAATTTGCCTGCAGACACTTTAAAAGCGCATTTTAATGGATTCATTTTTAACTGATAATGGCGGCATCGTTGAAAAACTCTTCTTAAATCCTCAACATGACTGCAACGCTTTCGTGATTTAATAACAATATCATCCACATAATCTTCCACTGTATTATGGAACATATCATGAAAAATGGCTGTCATAGCTCTTTGGTAAGTAGCCCCGGCATTTCTCAACCCAAATGGCATAACTGTATAATAAAAATTTCCAATTGGTGTCCGAAAGGCGGTTTTTTCTGCATCTTCTGCTGCCATCTTAATCTGATTGTAACCACTGTAACCGTCCATGAATGAAAAAGCATCATGCCCTGCTGTTGCATCAACTAATAGGTCCATATTGGGTAGAGGAAATTCATCTTTTGGGCATGCTTTGTTTAAATCCCGGAAATCAACACAGCAACGAATTTGCCCATTCTTCTTTTTGACTGGTACAATATTGGCTAACCAAGTTGGATGCTGAATTGGCTTGATAAAACCTGCTTTCAGAAGCTTTTCAACTTCTATTTTAATTTGATCTTCAATATCTGGTCTGAATTTTCTTGGCGTTTGCTTCATTGGTACATATCCTGGCTCAATATTCAATTTATGTGTAACCAATGTAGGATCCAACCCCGGCATTTCTTCATAATTCCATGCAAAAATATCTCGGTACTCTTTGAGCAAATTTATCAATTCTTCTTTTTCTTTTGGGGTTAACTTGGAACTGATAAGTACCGGACACTTTTCTGATAGACTTTCTACAATGTTTACTTCTTCAAGGCTTTCTTGTACCGCTTTTACACCATCCTGCATCTGTTCTGGCGCTTCCTCAATTTCACTTATTTCTTCTGCTTGAAATGTTTGATCCATCATGGGAATCTGATTTCCTTTTGATGAATCAGTTTCCTTTGATTGTCATAAGATATATACAACCTTTCCATCTGGTTGTACTATCCTCTTACAGCCCCCAGTTCTTGATTCTTTGATAGCATTCCCCTTTAGACTTTCTGTTTTCACACTTTCGTCTCGGGGTCTTTTTGAGGCCTTTGAAATTTCTGATGGCGTTAGAATAGTGGATGATGGTGGCATAACTCCTTTGGTCTTTTCAAAAACGGTTTCACCTTCTTCAGCCAACTCATCATAAAACAATGCTTCTGAAATATGAGCTTCGGCTTTATCAAATGGTGTGGCAGTTGCTAGTATTCTGATGACTTTCCCCTTGTATGTTCCTTTAACACATTGATGAAATGTTGATGGTATTAGCTGGAACTTGTGAATCCAAGGGCGGCCAAGAAGAATATGATAGCTTACATTGGCTTCAATAACATGGACTCTTATTGCTGAATTTATTGGCCCCACTTGAAGATTAATAGTAGCATAGCCAATAGTGTTCTGGCACTGTCCTCCAAATCCTGAAATTTCTATTGGTTGCTTAGAAATTTTTGAAGGATCTAATCCCATTGCTATTGCTGTTGATAATGGGATAAGGTTCAAAGAAGACCCAGGGTCTATCAGTGCTCTTTTTGCTTCAATAGAATTTATTAAAGCTGTAACATACAAAGGCTTGTTGTGAGCTAACGATGAAGCTTTCATATCATCAGCAGTAAAACTCACATCTTGAATTTCCGGCATTGCTTTTCTTGTAGCAGAATAGGCAAGAAAACAATGTTCTGAATGAGCTTCTGCAACTGTTGTCAAAGCCGCTGTTGCAGCTATTCTTGCCGCTTTTGAGAAATGCATCTGGTCAAAGAAGTTTTTAAACTTTGAACTCTGTGAAAGAGTTTCTATTGCTGACTGATTATTAAGGATAATTTCTTCTTCAATTTCTTTTTCTGTAATAATTGCTGAATTATGACAGACCATAGCAACCACATCTTTCGCTTTATGATTTGGCAAAGGATCCTGATGGACAGATCCTTCAGGATTAGTTGAGATTTTCAGGTGTCCAGCAGCTATTTTGTCATTAAAAATCCGCCTTAGAGAGAAACAATCTTTTGTTGAATGGCGTATGGTTTGGTGATACACACAGTATTTGCTGCTTCGTTTGTCTTCTTCTGTAGGCTTTTGGAATGGTGATGGTAAGTACAAAACGCCATCAGCAATCCATACTTCCACAATTCGTAGTACTTCAGCCATGCTACAGGGAAAAGGAGGTGGAATGCTTTCTGGGTTGTACTTTGGTTTTTTGTCAGACTGATAAGAAGTATTTTTCTGAAACGGCCGCCTTCCAGAATTTTCTGCCGCCATTGCTGATTCTCTCTTATCTCTCCTACCATATCTATCTTCGTACCTTGGTAGGGTTGCTCTTGATATGACTGTGTTGAGCCTTTGAGAAACATCATAAAGCTTTTCAAAAGAAGGGATAGTAGCTACCTCCAAATAGGCTCTGTATTCTTTTGCTGCTCCATCAACACATATTTGTACAAGTTGCTCCTCAGTTGTTGGTTCATGACAATCTAAAACCAAATATCGAAAGCGGCGAACATATTGTGTCAGATCTTCATTAGGTCTTTGCCGCTCTTTCGACAAGGTATTGAGAGTAACACGGTCTTCTACAGAGAAAAACTTCTTGGAAAAGATAGTGACCATTTCTTCCCAAGAGTGAATAGAGTTTGGAGCCAAAGTTGTGTACCAAGTGAAGGCGCGATCAGTCAAAGATTTAGCAAATTCGCGGAGACGAAGCTCTTCATTGTTAGCATATCTGCTTAATGCATCAGTGAAGCGCATTACATGCTCTCGAGCATTTCCAGTTCTTCCATTGTACAGAGTAAATTGGGGCGTGATATATCCTACTGGATATTCCATTCTCATGATTCTTGCTGAAAAGGGAGGTCTAGCATCGAAAGCATTCGAAAGTCCAGAGCGTTTTGCTTGCTCCTTTTCAAACATTTCAGAGAAATCCTCGGCTGTCATATATGAGGAATGCCTCCCTTCTTGCTCGTGATGATTGCAGGGCGGAGAAGAAGGAATAGGATCTTTTCTGGGAGGATTATTGTGCATGTCATTTTCTTCGTCATGTTGAGATGGAGAAGGTGTACGCTCCTGCATCCTCTCTGAATTGCGAACATTATCTTCACGATGGGCTTTTTTGAAAAACTCCTGCATTTGTTTTTCTGATGCTGCTAACTGAGCTGCTACCTGAGTTTGGATAGCCTGCATCTGGGCTTGCATCTGTACTTGAGTTGCCTGAAACTGAGCAAGAAAAGGCCCAAGAACAGCAGAAAGATCAGGAACTTCCACTCTGGAAGTATGAGATTCTTCCCTATTTTCTTCTTGAACAACATGTGCTTGGGACGAAGCACCTCTTTTAGTCACCATTTTCTCTCAAAAATTGTTACAGAACTCCCCAGTGGAGTCGCCAAAAATGTAGGGGTGTGTTTTGATCTTTGAAGAAATGGGGTTTAATGCAACCTCAATCTAGCCTAAATCTGATATCCAGACCGTTCTAAATTGAGTTATTTTTGAGAAAAATGATTCAGAGAACACAAGAAAGAAAAGGGGAAAAAGAAGGAAATGATTCAGAGGGAGAGAAGAAAGAACGATGAAGAAAAGTAGTGACAAAATGTTTTTCTTGATTAATCCTTTACTTTCTCTCTCTGTAAATTTTTTGTTTGAAAAATCTGGTTGTTTTTGGAAAATCTTCTGGAAACTCAAGGAAAATCTCTCTCCCTCAACAAGGAGGGGTCACCTCTATTTATAGGTGATTATCAAAATTGTAACTAACTTGTACAGCTGTCATAACCGTTTTTGTAACCGACTTTTAGAGAAAAAATATTGGATTTCATCAAGATAAAGGCGTTTTGTCACTATACCTCCTTTAAGCTCTTATGACCAAAGCTTTCAAATATTTTCTTTAAAGGTTAAAAGCGGTATTCACAATATCCATCTTTTAACAAATTCTATCTAAGCCCTCCAAACCACAACTCATCATCCTCCCCCAAAAGCAATTGGTAACTACACCGTGAAGGCGGGTCATACGCTTTCATAGTGTACTGTCCTGCTGAGGTAATATATTAGTGTTCAGACAGCAACACTCCTCTAGAGTAATAATCATGATAATATTAATAATAACAATGATGATAATCATCTAATAATCATCTCAGGTCCAATAGGGAAATCATAGGTGTTGGACGAAGACACCCTTCCCGTAGCTCAGGTCCAATAGGGAAATCATAGGTGTTGGACAAGGACACCCTTCCCGTAGCTCAGGTCCAATAGGGAAATCATAGGTGTTGGACCAGGACACCCTTCCCGTAGCTCAGGTCCAATAGGGAAATCATAGGTGTTGGACGAGGACACCCTTCCCGTCAGGCCTTAAGAGAAACTGAGGAAAAATCCATCCTCAATGCTTTCTCCCTGACTGTCAGCCCAGGAAGTAATCCATGCTTCACTGAATAGGTAATAAGGGGAAACAGCCACACTCATTCCCACGGGGGAGGTACCAATCCATACCGTTCACCCCTGACAAAACAAATCTCCTTTCTGGCAGAAGTCCTCAGAAAGGCATACAAGGAGGGTACGAATCTATACCACACCTGTCATCATAGAAAAGGCGTTGTAAACCAGAGCGAGGCACTGAAATCATATAGAATATCCGAAGGCGTTGAAGTCTGAATCAACATCAAAGGCGTTAAAGCTTGAAACAATATCCAAAGGCATTAGAGCCTGAAACAATATCCAAAGGCGTTAGAGCCTGAAATGATATCCGAAGGCGTTAGAGCCTGAAACAATATCCAAAAAGCGTTAGGACTTGAATCTGTGTCAATAGCGTGAAAGGCGCAATAGTTTCATCTTTCATTAGTGTCATAAGGGTAAAGTTGTCATTGATGAGCAAAAAAATCCTTTGTATGAACTTAAAAACATAAGAGCTTAAAATCATTGATCATTAATGACTAGAATCATTTTTATCAGATAAACATGGAATTCTGTTAACCAATTCCCAAAAGGATTTTAGTATGTGTAATATGCTAGAACGTCTTTTGAGCCATGTGTCATTATTTTATTGAATTATGAACAACGTCCTTAAATTCAAAATTTCACAAATCAAACTTTTCAATAACCATCATCAACATAAGCTTACAGGTAGATTTCGATACTGAAATTATAGGAAATTTTCAAATGTTATCAAATGATAAAACCCATCCAGAGCTTATTCTATTCGAGTATAGTACTTCTAAACAGATAATTTAGTAAATGTCTAACGGTAAGAGGTCCATCTCCTTGCATACCTTAGATTCAACCTAGAGATGTTAAAGATAGGGGTGGTGTGTTTGTAAATGTATCGGTTTTAGATTGAGCCTATTAAAAATCCAAACCTTGCGTTACTCCTGGTTAAAGAATCCTAAAATTTTCAACTTTATAAAAAATGTTCAACTCATCTTTATTATTATGGTTTAAATATGACTGGTGATCTTCTCGGTTGTAACCTGTTTTTGAAAAAACCGGTTACTCCCCTGTGGTCACCAAATGACCCTTTTTACACCTCCTAACTGTAAATAAGATTTACTTACTCTAGGGTTCACCCACCTATATTTGGTTTTTAGAAAAAATATTTAAAATAAATTAACCCTAAGAGTTGGTAAATTTTAACCAGGGTTAACAAATTTTTTAAATATTTTAAAAAAAAAACCAAGGAGAGGTGGGTGAACCTTAGGGGTGAGTGAATCTTAACCCTAGTTAAGAGGTCTCAAAAGGCACATGTGGCCACCTCAGGAGTGTAACCAGTTTTGGCAAAACCGGTTACAACTGGAGAGGAATAGGTGCCTTCAAATATAAAGAGGTGCTCTACTTCACTCCCCTTTTTACACTATAACAACGGTAATCTTGTAATTATGTGTATTGTAAAATTATCCCTGCCACTTTTAGTAATTACAACCATGCCATGGCCTTAGTATAAAAAGGGGAGCTCTGTTTCATCACCGTGAAGCAGAGCTCCAGCTGAAAATTAACCTCTTATTATTAATACAAGTTAGCATGGCACGTGCAAGGCACATGCTGCATACTTACCAAAATATCGAAAGGCAAAGAAAATATTTAAAAACATATGTAGGTAACAGGGGAAAAAAAATTGGTCTGCCAAAAAAAGAAGAGAAAAATGATGAACAATTTACTTCAAAGAACGATATAAGGAAAGGGAAAATGCTATATTATGGATCATTTACTTCAATAGTAATCTTGTGAAAATGATGAGAGAATGATGCACTCCGTGTATAAGTGAGCAAGGAATGCATGTGTGCCTTTGCAAGGTACTCTACTTATTATGAATGCATGCTCAGGTCTTATTGCACAATGAATTTACAGTGTAACTATACAATAACCAAAAGAGAATGGAAATGGTGCATCCATAAAAACTTCTTTTATTGCTTGCAGGTGGAACCTTTGTACAAAGTGACTTCTTTTCCAATAAGAGTTGAGCTCAATATAAATTTCACATATGCCCAAATCTATACAACGTCATTAGTTATATTAGAGCATACTAAATTTGAGTATCGTAGTACTGACTTGAGAAGAAGAAATCCACAACATGCATAATTATGTTAAATCCAAATCCAAGTAAAAGATATCTAAGGTAAGTGTTTTTTAGACTACCAAATTAGCAAATTTGCACAAGGAAAACATGAAGGTGGCCCCACCTATGAGATCCCCTACTCAAAATATTGGTCCGATCAGCTGATCGAGAATATCTGCTGCAGTTTTTTGTAGTTTTGTAGAATGGATCATTCTATATTGTTGTTGGCAAGATTCCTGAGTCATACAATGACCAAGACTTAAGAAGTTGGTAGTCTCCAAATAAAGCAAACGTTTGGTAAAGGATCTCACAATTTGTAAAGACAAAATATGTATAGAAACTCACAGGAACAGCTGAAACAGAAAATAAGCACAGGAGCTTTGTTGAAAGTCCATCTACCAGCCGATTGTCATTTATCTGTTACCAACGCGTAGGTACCTGGATGACTGTCAATTGTGATGATATATAGAGTACAATAGAGTGAAAATTAACAATAAAGAACAAGTAGATATAAATCTTTCTAAGGTTAAAATTCATAGTTTGGTAATATAAGAAATATTAGCTATATAATAGGTGGAACAAAGTCAATGGAATCTAGCTTTACCTTCTGGTATAAACTATTAGCAATTCAGTAGAATTTTGGAAAGCATGAAATGTATACTATTAGAATAGTAGACAAGTTGAGTACAAGTCAGCCATCAAGGTGAAATAGCTGAGTACAAAGTAACGAGAGGAGTAAGAAGAGAAAAGAGACTTAAAGTACAACAAATAAAATGAGAGGAGTAATAAGAGAAAAGAGTCTTAAGGTACAACCAAATAAATTCTTACCTAAGGGATTGTATCCAAAGATTAATAATAGCTGTGAGAAAATGTCCACTCCCACTCGGCCCACTTGATTTTGATGCATCAAAGTGTGCACATTCGTTTGCACCAAATTACCAGATTCCTTATCCTTCTCATCATAGTTGACAGATGAAACAATTTTCTTTTCTACAACCATCATTAACTCATTTCATTTTAGATTTTTATTTCCAAAAAAATTCTTCTAAGTTGTCTATGTCATTTCTGTTTTAACCAAACTTCTATATTTTAACCACATTTCTATATTCACACATTCTATAGACCAACTTTTCCCCTCAATTTCCTTTGAACACCTAAAAAAAGAATAGTACCTTTTTACAATAAGAATCTCACACCAGTCATCATAATTACATATAATAAATGACCTCGACCACATCTCTTAAGATCAAGGTAAAATGAAAGTTGATGAAGTTGCAAACAGAATTAAACAAATAAGGACAAATCACCAAATAGAAAAGTTTATTAATGTATTGTTTTATTTTTGCATAGTTCCCTTGGATAGGACTTGGTAGATGGCTTGCCCTGCAAATACACTATGACTACAACTATGACATTAGATTGTCCGTGTGGTCTACTTTGGAACATAATACCGACTAAATGTGTTAAAGGTTTAAAGTCCTACTTACAGTAGATAAAAGATCGGTTGTAACCATTAACAACCTCTTCCCAGTCTGGCATCCCTGCAAAAGCAGGAAGTAAAATCAGAACATGGAAAATCTACGAAAGACAATAGGCTAAAATCCAAGGCAAGTTATGGATAAGATTTATGGTATGTGAACGCACGACAATAATCTCATTGTCTTTTCCAAAATGTGGTGATACTTCCTCCACAAAATTAGGATTATTTGTCATTCCTGTATAAACAAACAAAATGATAAAAAAAAAAAATTTGAGTCAAAAATGGTATGGGAAAACCTTATACTTTACCTGAAATCAGAAAATACATCGAAATTGTCAAAAAAATAGTATGGAAAAACCTAATACCATACCTGAATCCCAATTGGACTGTGAGTAATTTTCTCTATCATTTGGCCCACAAGAAAGACTATCCCACCTTCCTTGCATTCTTCGAGAATAATTACTTGAATCCGGACGACCATGTTTGCCACGCCTGAAACTTTGCGAAGTTAGACTTCCAGATTTTTATTTTTATTCTTATTTTGTAATGAGGAACCCTAAGCCCACCCTTTGGGTAGACCAAGTAAACCTCGGGCGCATGCAAGACCCCGCAACCCACATGAACCGGTAACCAAAGGTCCATGAGAACCATGGAACCTTGTGCGGGTGGCCCCCAAGGGATTGCAAGAGTCGAACTCAGGGCCTCCGCTTCCTGAGGCATGGTCTTTTGCAAAGAGCTTAATAAGCACCTCAAATCCACTTATGGTAATAGATATATTAAAAAGTTTGGTATTTTATCATAATACCAAAGAATAGATTGGTAATTTATTATAATATATTGATACAAAAATTAATACAGTATTTTTATACTACATAGTATATAATATAATATAATATAAAAATTAAATATTAGATACTGTAGTTTAAACAACATAAACAAATATAACACAAAATCTCCAAACCAAGGGCTCGAAAGTAATATCTCCAATAGAAAAATTAACTGAATGCTCATAGTATGGCAGTTAATGCCATCAAATCTAACCTAATTAGTATGGAACGATTCTAAAAAAATTAATCCCTTAAAGGCAAATAATTAAACACAAAGAAATAATAAGTAGAGAAAATCAACAAATACTCTCTTTTATTGGAAAGTAAGAAACAACACACCAATCATAAATTCAGCCCTAAGCCACCAACCTCTTAATTAATAAATCAAAGAAAAAATAGAAATGAAAAACAAAAAACATAGGGAACAAGTAAGGCCATAGCCATTTAGAAATGAAATACAAAAACATAGGGAACAAGTAAGCCACAGCCATTTAGAAATGAAAAATAAAAATTACCTCAAATATAGAATTGCCACAATACCAACACATTGACTTGTTCCTGTAACCTCAAACACAGTTACATAGACATTTGAGAACCATGAAAAGTAGAAGCCCACTCATAAAAACAAAAGCAATTTAAAGAAGTTGTTATTCGATAAGTGTGATAGCTTACATCAAGAATCTATTTTTTGATAGACTGAAATTTCATTGAGACCCTTGGAGCTGCTTTTACTGGCAATGACAAATCTAAAAGCATGTTTAGAGGAGCAAAATACATGTGTAGCGACATCATGCAGATGATAATACCCAAGAAAAGCTGTACCAACATAAGAAAAGAGAAGAATACAATATATCACCCATTGATAACAGAAAAGGGGAAAGAAACTGCTCAAATAAATAATAAACTAATACAAATATAAATAAGGAAAAGAGTGCTTGTACTGATATGCTCTCCCTCCCCGTTATTGATTGAGAACATGCCTTCAGTTGTATGTTCTCAAGCAAAAGGAAGATGATAGAGAGGAAGCAGTGACGAACTGGCTCAACCTAAATCAGAAACCGTTGGAATGTTATTTTCTAACTGGGCATTGGGACATAACCTACATTGTAGTGATCACAATTAGCAATAGAAATTTTTATTTTATTTAAAAAGCAAAAATAATTTTTTTTTTAATAAAAAAAAGGGGAAACAAATGAAGATAAAACCATGAAACCCTAGAACTGAAAGTGGGTTAACCTATCTTCTGCACAGAATCTTAGTGTCTAACTGGGCATGGGGACTTACTTGCACTATAGTGATCACCATTAGCAATACAAAAAAAAAAAAAAATCTAAAAAACCAAAAAATTAACAAAAAAGGAAACAAATGAAGATTAGTATGATAGAGGGAAGTGCATTTCACCTTGATCCTCACTTCCATGGTATGTGATGGAGCAACCTCCACCTGTTGTATCGCCAATGGCTTCTCTGCTTCCAATGAAACAACAACTACACATGCACTGACATTATCAGCATCACAGACAAAGAAATAGCATACCAAAACCAAAGTCTAATGAAGAGAAATCTCACAACAATAATAGTAGAAATACATATTATAAATTCCAAGCGCGGTTTCCGTTCATTCGGGAGGAGGATTCGACCGCTGCACAATTGACTTTGGGTCTTCGGCAACTCCCTGGCTTTCTTAGGGTGCCTATTTTCCTTCATTAGGTTTTTCAGGGAGAGGGAGAAGTGCCAATAGGTGAGGACGGTGAGCCATTAGGAGACCGATCTGTTGAGTGGGGAATAAGATTTGCAGGGGGGGTTTAGGAATAAAGGGATGTAGAGATTAATAATTAAGAATGAAGTGAAGAGGAAAATGGAAAGGGGCGTATGAATTAGGGGTGAAGAGAGGGAGGAGAGAAGATGAAAAGGGAACGAATTAGAAGCTTTTGGATTGGAGTTTTAGAAATTAGAAACAGAAAAGGGATGCAAATGGAATAAGGGCAAAAGATGTTAGACGAAATTAATAAACCAGGGCAAAAGAAGCCTCTTTTTAAGGGTTATAGATTTATCAAGAAATCATTTTCTCATATGATATGAGAGCAGAAGATCCATCGGTTAACTCTTCTTCACCGACTGGGTTTGCTCCTAAAAGACCCTTGTTTGCTGTCCCAAAGGCCAAACTCCTCTGGATTTCAGTTTTTCCTAAGAGAGTGGCTAACAATAGCTCCATCTCACCCTGATGCACGCATCAACCAGAAAGTTGATCAGGAATTTTGTTCAATGACCAGATGCTGTTCGTTTTCCGACAATGCTTTACGGATCCCTCCCTCTTACAAAGCGGTGTTGTTGCCTTTTCAGTAGAGAACCACTGCTTTGAGCTACAACCGAACAAGCCGTTTCTCACTATTTTTGTTGCCCACTGTGCCTATCCTCACCGTTGTAATTGGTGCTGTCTGATTTCTGCATGAATATTGCTGCCTGAAGCTTCCATCATCTTCAACGATTTTTAATCCCTGGGAAACCATGGCTTTTGCCGCCCAAACCCGCTTCCATGAGCCGCAATTTTTCTCTACCGAAATGATATGAGACAAACTTCACTCACCACCTTTGAACCCTCCATTGCCGCCACTGTTATATCTCTTTGGGTTTTGGGCTACGAAAGACCTTCCCTTTCCTTTGATTCATTAGAAATAAATTAAGGCTTGTTGGCTTCTATAAATGGTCCAACCCCTCCCTCTCTTTCTCTCTAGGAAGCCCCGGTACGGCGATACTTAGATATGGCGATAGGATACAAGTACAGAAATACAACAGAAATTATGAAAAACAGCTAAGTTTTATCTTAGAATGCCGTATCCGATACATATCGGATGCAGCGATATAGGTACGTTTCCATAAGTTTTACCTTAAAATGCCGTATCCGATACATATCGGATGCAGCGATATGGATACATATCGGATGCAGCGATATGGGTACGTTTCCATTTTCAAAGTATCCTTCCTTCCTAGCTTTCTCTGTTCAACAAAGGTCGTTTTCTAATCTCATTGAAGCCTGATTCAATCCTTTCTTTGCTCTCATATTATTGAGAAGAGCCTGCAATATTGCTCCTCTTCTGTTGTGCTTGCTCTTCTTTTCAATCCACCTGTCCAAGTACATGGTGGTCCATGATCAGCCCAAATATAGGCTTATTCTTTTAGTCAATTGAGACTTTTAAGCCCATTAAGGCTATTTCCAAGCACAAGAGGCTTATTATTGGCCTATTGAGGCCTTTCTTGTCTTATTAGAGGCCCAATCTTTGGTCCATTAGAGGCCTCATCTTTGGGTCATTAAAGGCCCACATATTTTGGCCCATTAGAGGCCTCATATTTAGCCCCATCAGAAGCCCTCTCTTTGGCCTGTTATAGGCTTCTTCCCTAACCCATCAGTGACCTTCTCTACCCATCTCTGTACCTCCACATCCATACATCAAGAATCATCAGGCATAACAGTAAATCATTCATCGGCGCATCACCTATGACAATCCATCAACGGCGGCACCTTTTTAGTGACAAGCAAATGACTATACAAAGGCAACCCCATGAAGATCTTTCTATCTAAATGTGTTTGAGGGGGAATATTAGGAAAGAAAATATAGTATTGCAATAACGTGTGATAAGATACACCTTATCTATTGTAAGGTAGATTTAAATTTGAATTTGATTTAATTAAATTAAGGTAAGATTATATTAGGTTTCATTGGATTTATTTCTATTTTAAGTTCTTCTCATCTTTATATAAATCCTATTTTAAGTTGTTATCAAAATTTATCAATAAATCCTTTTCTAATACCCTGCACACCTGTAAAGCTGTAAAAAGTTCCCATTAAAGAAGAAAAAAAGTCATGAATTCATTTAATGATCTTTGAGTACTCATTCCCTACAATCATCAAACAGAGATTGAATTTGGAAGGACAAACCAGATTCCTAACATTTAACCGAGACCGTTTGCCGTATGCAACATGGCACACAGATCCTGTGTGCCCCTTACTAAATGATGCCATGTGTCCTAAAATCATAATACCATCTAAAATGTGATTAACACCGGCACCTTCCGTCCAAGTCGTTGCCTAAAACCAAAAAGGAAACTTGTTATTCCAAACCAAAAATAAGGAGGAATCATCTACTCTACTTCCCCTTTCTTCTCTCTTCCTCATCAAAAATTAAAAAATAAAGTTGTAAAGCACTCTTCCCCTTTTCTACTTTTTTCATTCACAAAAACAAAACAAAACAAAAGATGAGCAATTCCAGAAGACTACCATGTTAGATTGAAACAACACTCCAGAACAAAGAAGGAAGCTGGTGTTCGAGTAATATGATATCGTGTTGGATGCTATAAAGAATCTGGGCTGAATTGAAAATTGGGTCAACTTGAATTTTAAGATATTCTTGTGAGTGCTTACAAAATAGCTCGACGAGGAAGCAAGCATCAAGTAGCATAATTTCCACAAACTCATCACTACTAAGGATGATAGTTTCAGCATAGCATTGACGAGAAAGTTCTTCAAGACTCCTCGTGGCATTAATGTAACTCTTCAAGTTCATCTCTGGTGTTGGTACTCGAGAAAGGAGAAGATTCAGATACCATAGCTTGTACTCTTCCATGGCTATTAAGTTTGGTTTCAGCACGTCAAAACTGGCGAGACGTTTCAGCTCTCCAGTTTTTTTTTTTTTTTTTTAAATGGCCACAAAGCAATGGTCACAAGGCACCGGTTGTGGATGTTACGGTCCCTAATAATGGGTGCTCAGTTTTATCTGGCTCAGGCAGTGGAATACCTTGCTCTGTTTTGGAGTTTTGCTCTCCACCTGTTTGAGAAAATGTCCATGTGTTGGATTGCTTGGTGAAGGGAATGTTGTGTGCATGGGAGATGATGTTGTGTTGCAAGGTGTGAGCCCAGATAGGTTTGATGCTGAGTTGGGTGGGCCTCATTCTGTGGCTCTTGTTGCCCACCTTCCAGGTGATTGCGTTGCTACCCATGCGGGGTCTGGGGCTCTAGCCATGCCTGAAGAGGCTGGGAATTGCTAAACATCTCTATTTGCAAACTTAAATAGAGATTTACATCTATGCTTGAGACTTTCCACCTTAATATATGCTTCATTCTTGATTACCAATCAAAATATATGAATTGTGAGTCCAATTACCAATTAAAAAAAGAATATTTAATTACTCCAATTGTTTTGTAGAATGACTTTGCTTGAACTAATAATATTAAATCATCTCCCAATTGAAAAGGTAAGAACTTTCTATGTTTAAGCCTTCAAAAATTCACTGTCATCATTTTTTTCTACAACATCTTTATTTAATTCGGCTTCCTTCCTAAAATGGTTGTAAAATACAAAATAAAGTTAGTACAAATGAGCTTGGGGACAGGAATGGTCGGAAAAAAGACTCACCCTAATGTCTATTTTTATAGGCGGACAGTTTAAAATATGCGGAAAATCTGAAGGTGGCGAGTCACTGGTAGTCTCTCGAACCCTTGTTGCTCTGCAACTTTCTTTTGCTTTTGTGAAAGAAAAAAGTAGAAAAGGTAGCAAGAGTACTCTGCAACTTTCTTTTTAAGGAAAAAGTAAAAAAAAAAGAGAGAAGAAAGAGGGGGAAGAGAGAGAAGATGAAGGTACAGCATCAACTTTCCTTATTTTTGGTTTGGAATATTAACTTCCTTTTTGGTTTTAGGCAGACTTAGACGGAAAGGTGCCGGCATTCATCGCATTTTAGATGGTTATGATTTTAGGAACACATGGCATCATTTAGTAAGGGTAGGCCTGTCAAAAAAGCGTTACTCAAAGGGTACCTGGCGCTTCCAAACCCGCCAAAGCCTAGCCCTTCTTCGGTCCTTGGCCGGGTAGGGCCTAAAATCAAGAAGCCCTTCTTCAATAGGGTTGGGCTATGACTGACCCCTGCTCAGTCTTTCTAGGCCGGGCCGGTCCTTCCCTCTTTAAGAATACTTAATTGAAGTTATAAAATTATTAATATAGCCCTCATTAATGATATTAACATGGGGTATACTCATAAATTCATAACCAAACCTCTTTATATACCAATTTTTCTTGAAAGTCATTATAAAAGTTTTCATAAGTTCAATATGTTGTATGATTATATCACCTATTTGAATGGTTTTCTTAAATAAAATCTCTCTCTTTTGGCTCTTGGCTCGGCCCAGCCCGATCCTATCCCTTGAGGGCAGGGTTAGGGCCCAATCAACCTTGGCCCTGGGCTAGGACTGAGCTAGAGCCTTACTCTTATAGGGAAGGGTAGGGCTAGGGTTGACCCTGCCCTGCCATACCCCAACCCCTACCCAACCCTTTGACAGCCCTAAGTAAGGGGGCACACCATACCCCTACCCCTACCCAGCCCTTTGACAGCCCTAAGTAAGGGGGGCACACAAGATCTGTGTGCCATGTTGCACACCCCAAACGGTCACCATTTAACCACCAAATACACGTTAAATCGGATGGTTGAGGGTCGTCCTATTCATGGAGATTCATGCTATTGCCACACTCAAAAAGAAATGGGAAAGCGGTGAGTTGACCAAGACTTTACGAGTCTTTTTTAATTCCAATAATAGTATGTACAAACCCCTGTATCTTAGGAAGTGAGAAAAAATATTCACCCACCTACCTTAGCTGCCACATATAAAAGGATCTCATCTCTTCTTCACAATTAGAGATTCAGATTCATAGAGTTTTGTACTAGAAACATGAAGGTAGTATGCCTCCGCCTTGAACAATTCATATATTCTCAACTTGTTCTTCTGTGTCAGTCACGATTTGTTTCAAATTATTTGATATAGTCTCGTGAAATTTTGTGTTCTAGATATTGATTGAAACAAAGAAACTAGTTCTATTACAGATAATGTGGTTTGATTTGTTACGTGTTTAATGGTGCAGCAAAGGATAGTTATGAAGGTGCAGATTAAGTGCGACAAATGCCGATCCAAGGCCATGAAGATAGCTGCGGAGGCATATGGCGTGAGCTCAGTGGCGATAGAAGGGGAAGATAAAGACCAAGTGGTGGTAATTGGTGATGGAGTCGATTCCGTTTGCTTGACTTTATTGCTGAGAAAGAAGGTTGGCTATGCAAGCTTAATAAGCGTGGCTGAGGTTAAAGAAAACAAAGAGCAGAAGGATGAGACGACGGTTAAAAAGAAGGTGGCTAAAGGCCCAACACCATGCCCATCAAGTTATTATCCACATCCCCAAATTTATGAAATGGCTTGTTATGATCCCAGCCCAAGTAACTGCTTTATCATGTGAATGCAGTTATTGTTGTTGCTGCTGTCTTAACCTCTATGCTGGAATTTTTTTTTTTTTGGAGTTAGTATCTATATTTGTGACTGTACACTCTTGCAATTCTGTTGCTTGTAGTGTTCCCTGATTTGTGTCCACTAGGCAGTTGTAATTTGAATATTGGAGAAAAAAAAAACTATATTAGAGCAATACCATAGAAGCTAGTTGTACTTTTGCATGCGACAAAACAGATTGAAACAAATAGTTCTAGCAATTTTTTTTTAGTTCTAGCAATTATCAATAACCACAAGACAAGAATATATGTGGTTCGATCATCACAATGAGTAACTATGTGGATGGGCGAAAAATGATATGATGAGCTTCCACTATCACAGAGTTATAATTTATACATGATGAATGTCATGCATCATATAAATACGAACAGAGTCTAAGTAGGAAATTGGATGTAAACGGGTAATTATGGGTTTTTAGAAATGTAGTTACTCCCCGGCTCTATATAAACCTTAGACCCCGTCAGAATTGAGTAAAATGGACTGCTTAGCACATGCAAGTCGCACATGCAAGTCGCCTACTCATATTCAAAAGGCGCTACTTCTAAAGTCAAGGCGTCTGACCTGGGAATAACAAGTCCATTTCTCAATTCAAAATAGTGGTTCAACTTGGGGGATACAGGGCTCAATCTGTTCAATTCCATTTAGATCGCGGAGGAAGAATTTTATAGATTGTTTGTTGCAGTTGATAAAGCTTTAAAGTTACGGGGACAAATAGCGAGCTTTCGATCTTTCCCAAGTCGTAAGTTAGTTCGGGAGACCAATGTTGTATTTTGTGTGTGGGGTTCTTTGGTGTTGTTGGTGTTGTGGGTGTGTTGTGTAAAAAGTGTAAAACTTAATTTTTGTCTTGTGTTTTTAGTCCCACATTGGAAAGAGAGAAAGTTGTGAAAGAGTTTATAAACTCTAACACTTTCATACTTGGGTAATAATAAAGGAGTGGGCTAGGCCCTCGCGCATGTGTGAGGCCCAAGGGGAGGCCAAAGTGGTTTCAATGGGAATTTGGCGAGCCGGGCCCGAAACCCTTCTTGCGCGACGCGTTGCGGGTCGCGCCAGTGCGCAAACATCAAAAACACACACACACGCGCGCGGCCGGCCGAGCCGAGCCGTGCCGGGCGTGTGGGGTCTTGAATGGTTTTTTATTTTTTGTTTTTTATCTTACTTCTCCTTGGCTTTTGGGTTACTAAAAGTTACCGTTTTATTACCGTTTTATTACTGTTATAAAATATTTAATCACTCTATTAAAAACGGTATTAAGAATTTAATTTCCTATTTCGGTTTCAGATCTAAAAGAATTTCTTTTTGGTTTTTAGAAATTCTATATAAGTGTATTAGTTTCTGTAAACAATACACAACAAAAAAAAAACACGAATTTCAGAGTTCTCTCAAAAAGCTTTCTTTTGTGATCTTCCGAATTTTCTTTTACGGTTGAGTTCGCTGTGACCAGAGAAAGAAGAGTGCTCCCTTATCTCTGGAATAGATCGTTGTATCCTAGGGGTGCCCGCATTTATCCTACGAGCATCACAGGTTGAGAAGAACCTGTAGGGGCGGATTTCACCTTAAGGTCAGCGTGTCATAACACGTGCCTCGATCTTTTCTACTGACGAGTTGCTGGTGATCTACAGATTTTTTGTTGCTGTTCTCAAACATACAGATTCTGGAATTCTTATCTACGGGTCTACTGCTACATACGAATTGGTGATCGGTAAACTCTGCCTTTTAGCATACAGATTATAACAATCTTAAGGTGAATTCTTTCAATTCAAATTATCTGTACGCAAGCATGATGTCCAACTCTGAAAAACCAATTCATTTTTATGGAAACAATTTCAAAAGATGGCAACAAAAGATGATGTTCTACCTTAACACCCTGAATGTTGCATATGTTATTATTGATCCAAAATCTTATGAGAATGAATTAGAACCTGCTAGAACACTGGTTAAGGATAAATGGGATCATGCAGATTACATGTGTAGGAATTACATACTTAATGGCTTAATTCCTCATATTTATGATGTGTACTGTAAGGTGAAAACTGCTAAAGATCTATGGGAAATGCTAGAGAAAAAGTACATAACAGAAGATGCAGGAACTAAAAATTTGTAGTTGGTAGGTACTTTGACTACAAAATGGTGGATGATAAATCTGTTATATCTCAAGTACATGATTTACAGATCATTGTACATGAGATTCTAGAAGAAGGTATGACCATTAGTGATGGTATTCAAGTAGCTGCAGTGATAGAAAAATTGCCTCCCTCGTGGAAAGAATTCAAAAATTTGTTAAAACATAAAAGGAAAGAGATGACACTCGAAGACCTTATTGTTCGCCTCCGGATAGAGGAAAACAACAAAATTTTAGAGAACAAAGAAAAAATTGCAGAATTAAATTCAAAAGCGAATTTAATTGAAGGGATGTCAAAGAAAAAATATGATAATAAAGCAAAGGGTAAATCTGATTTTCACAAGAAGCGAAGTGAGAAAACCAAATTCTGAAAACCGGTTTTTAAGAAAACAACAGGGGATTGTTTTATTTGTGGGAAGCCGGGACATCATGCAAAGAGCTATAGATTCCGAAAATTTGGTCATCCTGACAAGAAAAATCCAAGATCTGCTCAAGCCAATGTTGCAGAGACGGAGAGTTTTTCTGCAGTAATATCTAAAGTTAATTTTGTGGACAATATGAAGGACTGGTGGGTGGACACAGGGGCCACCAAGCATATCTGTGGTGACAGGAATGTTTTTTCCTCCTATGAAATAGTAGGAAATGAAGAAAAACTCTTTATGGGTAATTCTTCAACTTCAACAATTGCAGGAAAAGGATCAGTGAACTTGAAATTCACTTCTAGGAAAATCCTTAATCTGAAGGAAGTCCTTCATGTTCCAGATATAAGGAAAAATTTAGTCTCTGGTTCTCTCTTGAGCAATAAGGGATTTAAGTTGGTGTTTGAAGCAGATAAATTTGTACTTACAAAAAATGGAATTTTTGTTGGAAAGGGTTATGCTAGTGAAGGTCTTTTTAAGTTGAATGTAATCATTGAGAAAATGAATAAGACATCTACTTCTTCTGCTTATTTGATTGACTCTCTTAATGTGTGGCATGATAGATTAGGACATATAAATGTTAAATCTATAAACAAGTTGATGCTATTAGGATTAATTCCTAAAATATCTACCGCCTATGAACAAAAATGTGAAATTTGTGTAGAATCTAAATTTTCTAAGAAACCATTTAAATCTATAGAAAGAAATTCTGAACCTCTAGGATTAATTCATAGTGACTTATGTGATTTAAAATCTACAGTCACTAGAGGTGGTAAAAAATATTTCATAACATTCATTGATGACTATAGTAGATTTTGTTATGTTTATTTATTAAAAAGCAAAGATGAAGCTCCAGAAAAATTTAAAATATGGAAATTAGAAGTAGAAAAACAGATAGGAAAATCTGTTAAAATTCTAAGATCCGACAGGGGTGGTGAATATGATTCACACTTATTTTCTGAATTTTGTGAAAATAATGGAATAATACACCAAACTACAGCTCCATATTCTCCTCAGTCTAATGGAATAGCTGAAAGAAAAAATAGGACTTTAGAAGAAATGATGAATGTCATGCTTATTAGTTCTGGTTTACCTTATAATTTGTGGGGGGAAGCAATTCTCTCTGCTTGTTACATTTTAAATAAAATACCTCATAAAAATTGTGATAAAACTCCTTATGAGTTATGGCATAAAAGGCGTCCATCCTTTAAATATCTCAGAGTGTGGGGGTGTTTAGCAAATGTTGCTTTACCTACCCTAAAGAGAGCTAGAATAGGTCCTAAAACTGTTGACTGTGTATTTTTAGGCCATTCTCAAAATAGTAGTGCTTACAGATTTCTAATAATTAAATAAGAAAATAATGGAGTAGATTCAAACTCAATTATTGAGTCTAGAGATGCAGAGTTCTTTGAGAACTGTTTTCCTTTTAAAGAAAACTCTAAAGGTAGAGATCCTTTGTTATCAACTAGTTCATCAACAATAAATCAATATGTACCTTTAGAAAATTCAATAGAACCTGTAGGTATTTCTAATAATTCTTTAGAAGAATTAGAACTCAGAAAAAGTAAAAGAGCAAGGAAGGACATAAACTTTGGTCTTGACTTTATTACTTTTTTATTAGAAAATGATCCTAATTCCTTTAGAGAGGCTATGTCTTCTCATGAAGCATCATATTGGAAAGAAGCTGTTAATGCTGAAATGGACTCCATTATGGCTAATAAAACATGGGAATTAGTAGATCTTCCTCCTGGAAGTAAAACAATTGGATGTAAATGGATATTTAAAAGAAAGCTAAAAACTGATGGATCCATAGATAAATTTAAAGCCCGGTTAGTTGCTAAAGGTTTTAGACAAAAAGAAGAAATAGATTTCTTTGATACTTACTCACCAGTAACTAAAATTACTTCCATTCGAGTATTGATGTCACTTGCATGTATTTTTAACCTTGAAATACATCAGATGGATGTTAAGACTGCATTTCTTAATGGAGATCTTGAAGAAGAAATCTACATGGATCAACCTGAGGGGTTTGTAATTCAAGGTCTAGAACATAAAGTTTGTAGATTGAAAAAATCTCTTTATGGTCTTAAACAAGCACCTAAACAATGGCACCAAAAATTTGATAATGTGTTAATATCAAATGACTTTAAAATAAATGAAGCAGACAAGTGTTTGTACTCTAAATCTTTTGGCAGAGATTGTGTAATCATCTGTTTATATGTAGATGATATGCTAATTATAGGAACGAATAAAGAAATCATAATTAGCACTAAGAAATTCTTAAACAAGAATTTTGACATGAAAGATTTAGGAACAGCAGATGTAATTCTTGGAATTAAAATTCTAAAAAATTTTGAAGGGATAACTTTATCTCAGTCTCACTATATTGAAAAGGTGTTGAAGAAATTTGAGCAATATGAGTGTAAACCTGTTAAAACACCTTTTGATCATAATTGTATGTTGAAAAAACATACAGGAGAGGGTGTATCTCAACTAGAATACTCAAGGGTAATAGGTAGTCTCATGTACATAATGAACTGTACAAGACCAGATATAGCTTATGCTGTAGGGAGACTTAGTAGATATACTTGTAACCCAAGTCAAACTCATTGGGATGCTTTGATCAGAGTATTGAGATATCTGAGACACACATTAGATTATGGTCTAAATTATAAAAGGTATCCCGCTGTATTAGAAGGATACAGTGATGCAAAATGGATTTCAGATTCAGATGAATCTAAATCTACGAGTGAATATGTATTCACTCTTGGAGGAGGTGCAGTGTCATGGAAGTCTACAAAACAGACCTGCATAGCCCGATCTACTATAGAATCGGAATTTATAGCTTTGGATAAAGCTGGTGAGGAAGCAGAATGGTTGAGAACATTGTTGGTTGATATACCACTTTGGAGAAAACCAATGCCTGCGATTCTAATACATTGTGATAGCCAAGCTGCTATAGCTAGAGCTAAGAATGTATCCTACAATGGGAAATCCCGACATATTCGTCGAAGGCATAATTCAGTTAAAGAGTTACTAAATAACGGAATTATTGCACTTGATTTTGTAAGGTCAAAAGAAAATTTGGCGGATCCGTTGACCAAAGGGCTAGCTAGAGAGCTAGTAATCTGTACATCGAGGGGGATGGGGCTAAAGCCTATTGATAAATAATCACCTACAACAGTAACCCAACCTATTTGATTGGAGATCCCATGAACTAGGTTCAAAGGGAAAACAAGTTGTTGAGTGATTGTGTGAGAGCACTAATATGGAGAATTCTCCTCTCTCATCCCTATGGTGTAGTAGTGCTAATTGTAACGAGATGAGGATGAGTCTTTGACTCTTAATGCCTTCTATAGCTGATTTTCAGTGGGATGTTATGTTACAAGACATTCTTGATAGAGGTACCTATATATGAGTGTGGAAGTGGGGCCGCTTCCTATGAGAATTGAGGCTGATTCTCTAGAGCGCTCATGAAAACCGGGATATTGCACATGGCCGATAACGTGCACAACCGTTAGAACTCAACTGTAAAATGTTTTTTATTTTGTGTTATTGTGCGTGTAATATATTATTAATCTATGAACTAAAGAGCTTGGTTCAAGACTCAGTTCACCAATCTCTTCGTAGATTTAATATATTAACACTAAGTCAAGGTTCAAGTCCAAAAGACACCTTGTCTTAATCACAGTAACTTCGCATCTCTTTTTATCCGTTTTTTTAAATGATTCAAAATTATGTTTTATGTGGGGGATTGTTGTATTTTGTGTGTGGGGTTCTTTGGTGTTGTTGGTGTTGTGGGTGTGTTGTGTAAAAAGTGTAAAACTTAATTTTTGCCTTGTGTTTTTAGTCCCACATCGGAAAGAGAGAAAGTTGTGAAAGAGTTTAAAAACTCTAACACTTTCATACTTGGGTAATAATAAAGGAGTGGGCTAGGCCCTCGCGCATGTGTGAGGCCCAAGGGGAGGCCAAAGTGGTTTCAATGGGAATTTGGCGAGCCGGGCCGGAAACCCTTCTTGCGCGACGCGTTGCGGGTCGCGCCGGTGCGCAAACATCAAAGACACACACACACGCGCGGCCGGCCGAGCCGAGCCGGGCCGGGCTGGGCCGCGCGCGTGGGGTCTTGAATGGTTTTTTATTTTTTGTTTTTTATCTTACTTCTCCTTGGCTTTTGGGTTACTAAAAGTTACCGTTTTATTACTGTTATAAAATATTTAATCACTCTATTAAAAACGGTATTAAGAATTTAATTTCCTATTTCGGTTTCAGATCTAAAAGAATTTCCTTTTGGTTTTTAGAAATTCTATATAAGTGTATTAGTTTCTGTAAACAATACACAACAAAAAAAAAACACGAATTCTTAATACAGATTCTGGAATTCTTATCTACGGGTCTACTGCTACATACGAGTTGGTGATCGGTAAACTCTGCCTTTTAGCATACAGATTATAACAACCAATGCTTCTCAGTATTCTCAACATTGTTTGAATCAGCTTTATAACTAGATGTCGGATGGGAATGGAGTGAGTGGAACCAAGTTTCCGAGAGGACCAGGAGTATTTTAATATGAATTTCTTTCAAAAAGCAGATGTTATTTCTTTTTCTTTTTTCTTTTTGCTCTCTCGTAATGATAACGATCTATTACTGGCCGTAAAAAGTAGATTGAAAAACACCGGCTAGCTTGTGCCAGTAGCTATGTGTATATGCCCCTATGTAGAAATGTGGCGATTGAGAGGCCTACCATGTTTCCCTGCCTAGGTGCTCAGCTCTCTAACCCATTAACCACTGCTCTCAATCCTACCATGTTTCCTTGCCTAGGTGCTCAGCCCTCTAACCCATTAAGCACGCTAACTAGGGCTATGGCTTTATTGTCTTAAGACTGAAAAAAAAAACACAATCGAGTGAAAAAGCATCCCATTATTCATGACTCGAATCATGAGTAATTGCGTTCGACCAACATAATGACAAAGGCAACGCAGGACCGGAGTGAAATCTTTGGGGTTTCGCTTTGATGACTCCCATTAGCGACAGTTGTTCACTTACTCGTAACTATGTCATCTTAAACTATATAATATAATATAAAACTAGTTTTTTAAAAGATGAGGAAGGTTACTGCCCCCTCCCGTGCCTTCCCCCTCTTAAACTAAATAATATAAGAATAAATTTTTTCTATTTGTTACTCCTCAGAAGTTCCGTGCGGGGACTTAGAGCTCCCACCGCCACCCGGCTTCGCCTTGCTCCTAGGCTACAACCATGTTTTCCAAAATTCCAGGGGGCCGGGGGGGTTGTTCAGTCTTCCCCTGGCCCCCATGTGGCACCGCCCGTGAACATACTTCACCTAACATGGAGCGACCTACTTGACTGATGACTTTGTTGCACCATGTGTGTAACGTATATGCTTGCTGGAACACCCCTAACGTAAAATGAGGTTTCTCAAATAGGTGTGAGATTAAAATAGGACTTTGCTACTAAGACCGCATAAGGGTTGAGACCGCATAAGGGCCGAGACCACCGAGACCGTGCATGCATGCACGGGATTTCAGGTGGGGCCCACGTTCACATGGTGGGCCCCACCTGCAATCCCGTGCATCCATGCACGGTCTTGGAGGTCTCTGCCCTTTTGCGGTCTTAATAGCATTTCCCATTAAAATACTTTGCCCAGGCTTAAAACACTTTTAACTCTGATGTTTTTAACCCTTAAAGTTAAAGAAATTGTAAATTTATTTTTTAAAAACAGGTAAGATTCATTAACCGTAAGGGTTAATAAATTTTAACCACCGTTAAATAGAGTTAAAAGGAACATATGGCGAGTTGGAGAGGCTGAGCTGGGCCAGATGAAATCCTAAATCTTCTCAACACGATTCAGGCAAGCAAGACTCCTAATATTTTGAGCAAAACAAAGACGAAATCCACATGCATGCACGCAGCGTACCAACTACCAACTGGTACGAAGACCGTGCTACATTTAATGTTTTGAATTTTTGGTCGGAAACCTTTTGTGGCAGTATCATGATATTTTCCTCATCTCTTTCGCTCCAAAAGGTCAATAATCCATCCATCAAAGAAAAAGAACTGGGGCTTAGTTTAAAAATATTTGCACTCTATTGTCTAAGAACTGACTCAATTTATATACTTTTTTTCATTGAATATGTGCACGCCATTGTCTAAAGAAATTCAAGCTTCCACTTTTGTTTTGTTTTATTCATGGAAGATTTCAATTTTGTATATAGTTTATGGTCTATATACAATGTTCATTCATGGGAAAACAACTGGGTATTATTAGACTCCAGCACTTAGGGGGCGGAGCCAAAGGGGGGCCTGGTGCCCCCTTCCCCCGCTCTCAACTTCTGATTTTTTTTAATTTAAATTTTATGCATGTATTTATATGGAATAGCATGGAGGTGGATGGATTTCTAATCACAGTCAATTGTGATTGAAATCGGGCAGAGTTCAATCGCACCCATAAGTCAAACATGTGCCTCTTTTAACCCCTATTAATTGTGGTTAAGATTCAATAACCATTGGGGTTTAATAATATAACTTCAGTTTTTTCAAAAAATATATTTAAAAAAATCAACCCTAAGGATTAAAAATTTTAACTAGAGTTTAATATTTTTTTCTAAAAGTTAAGGTTATATTATTGAACCCCAAGAGTTAATAAATCTTAACCACAACTAATAGGTGTTCAAAGGGACACATGTTGGCTCGTGGGTATGATTGAACTCTCCCCGAGTTCAATTGTGATTGGCTTTAGAATCCTCTAAAGTTATAGCCACTCCTTGGAGTCGGTTACAACCCACAAGTCAACACATGTCCCTTTTAATACTTTTTAATTGTGATTAAGATTCACTAACACTTAGGATTCAACCACCTAACCTTGGTTTCTAGAAAAAAATTAACTCTTAAGGTTAAAGTTGTTGAAAAAAATTAACTCTAGCTAAAAAACTTTGGTGTTGTAACTCGACTCCAAGGAGTTTGGTTAAAACGGTAGAGTATTAATCACGGGACAGTTGTCCTATTGAATTTTCAAAAAAAAAAAAATTTAACTATTTTGTTTAAGTATCTAGTAGGGCATACTCATTGGACAAAGGGCAACTGCTCCGTGAACTTTTATTAAAAAAATTATATTATATTATGTAATAGGCTATAGCCATAGGGCAAGAGGATAGCTGCTCTTATAAATAAGGATAAATAATACTTGTATGATATGTATAAAATGTATGGATGAAATGACCTACAAACTTAATCGTCAAAAAACAATTTCAGGTGCATTAAACTAAATGTGCCCCTACAATAAATTACTGGCTCCGCCCCTGCCAGCACTTAGTCTAGATCGTCTAATAATTACCATTTTGCACAGCAAATACTTGAGCATTTCAAAGAAATTGATGTGAGATTTCCTAGATGTGATATATGTAGGTGTGAAGTCTGGCGTTTTTCATAGAACTTGCATCTATAGAGATGATTGGTGGTAGTTGGAGATGGGCTGGACCCTATTAGCTTAACTACCAGTTTGTGTAGACCTGTATGTAAGCCAAGCTGAACCGAGCTTGGCCAAGCTTAGATCGGCTTGAACATTGTCAGGCACGAGTTCAGCTCGAACAAGCAAGCTTGATCAAACTCAATTTCGGCTTGTGATTGAACTCGATTCAAGCCTGATCTAGATTTAAACCGAACTAAGCTCGTTCCAATAACAAGGTTATTTTGTTCAATTTTGCATAATTTTAATAAAAAAAATTATTATTAAATTACTATACAATAAACTACATAATTTAACACATGCAAAAAAAAAAAAAATTTGAGAAGAGCTAAATAATAGATAGTTTTTTGGTTGAAATGATATCATGTAACTAACACACACATAGCCAGACTTAAGGTAGCCGCTAAGGTGCCACAAGGGCAATTCCAAGCAACCACTCCAAAAGGGTCTGTCTTAAGGAGGGTTGATTGCCCCTTTTACACCCCAAAAGAATTGATAAAGCTTTTGAGACCCCACTTAAGGTCGAGACCACCGAAACCATGTGAAATGGGCCCGACTTGAAATCCAATGCTCTAAGAGCATGGTCTCGGCCCTAATGGGTTCTTATTAGTAGCAAAGTCTCAAAAGAATAGATAGTTAGGGTTAGCATTTTTGCTTTCAACTTCTAAACTTACTTTTTGTTATTATTATCTATTAAACATAATTATTATGTGTGGTGGATTCAGATCATATATTTTCTTAACTTACTTTTAACTCCCTTTACCTATGGTTGAGATTTACTAACCCGTAGAGTTAAAGTATCTAACTATGATTCTTAGAATTTTTTAAAAATTAACATGTCCCTTTCAACTCCCTTTATTTGTTGTTAAGATTCATTAACCCTTACACTTAAAGCATCTAACCTTGGTTTTTTGAAACAATTAACATATCCAATTTTAAGTCCTTATAACTATGGTTCAGACTCAATAGCCCTTAGAGTTAACCTTGAGTTTTAGGAAAAAATTGATCATAGGGATTAAAATTTATCAACCATAGTTCAAGAGGAGAAAGAGACTTTGTAAGGTTAATGAAGTCTCTTAAGGGCATAATAGTCATTTGCGTAACAAATATAGACGGAAGTCTAACGTTTAGCTGATGGATAACAATGAGTTAATTTGCAAAACTATTATAAATAACAGTGTATTTGCAAAGTAGGAAGAATGCAACAGATGATATGCAAATACCCCAAATTATATTTTATATTAGAGCAAACCTTTTGTGGCAGTATCTTGAGTTTCCTTGTAGAATATAATTATTTTCCTCATCTCTTTCGCTCCAAAATGTCAAAAATCCATCCATCAAAGAAAAAGAAGCGGCGCTTAGTTTAATAATATTTGCACTCTATTGTCTAAGAACTGACTCAATTTATATAATTTTTTTCATTGAATATTTGCACTCCATTGTCTAAATAAATTCAAGCTTCCACTTTTGTTTTGTTTTATTCATGGAAGATTACAATTTATTATATAGTTTATGGTCTATATGCAATGCTCATTCAACTTTTGATTTTTTTTTTTAATTTAAATTTTATGTATATATTTATATGGAATAGCATGGAGGTGGATGGATTTCTAATCATTGCCAATTGTGATTGAACTTGGGGAGAGTTCACTCGCACCCATAGGCCAAACATGTGTCCCTTTTAACCCCTATTAATTGTGGTTAAGATTCAATAACTATTAGGGTTTAACAATATAACTTCAGCTTTTTCAAAAAATATATTAAAAATATCAACCCTAAGGGTTAAAACTTCTTAACTAAAGTTTAATATTTTTTTCTAATAACTAAGGTTATGTTGTTGAACCCCAAGAGTTAATAAATCTTAACCACAATTAATAGGGGTTAAAAGGGACACGTGTTGGCCCGTGGGTATGATTGAACTCTCCCTGAGTTCAATCGCGATTGACTTTAGAATCCTCTAAAGTTATAACCACAGACTCCTTGGAGTCGGTTACAACCCAAGAGTCAACACATGTCCCTTTTTATACCTCTTAATTGTGATTAAGATTCACTAACACTTAGGATTCAACCACCTAACCTTGGTTTCTTGAAAAAAATTAACTCTTAAGGTTAAAGTTGTTGAAAAAATTAACTCTAGCTAAAAAACTTGTGTTGTAACCAGACTCCAAGGAATTTGGTTAAAACCGTAGAGTATTATTAGTCACGGGGTAGCTATCCCATTGAATTTTCAAAAAAAATAAAATCTTTTAACTATTTTGTTTAAGTATCTAATAGGGCATAATCATTGGACAAAGGGCAACTGCTCTGTGAACTCTTCAAAAAAATTTATATTATATTATTTAATAGGTTATAGTCATAGGGCAAGAGGATAGCTGCTCTTATAAATAAGGATAAATAATATTTGTAGAATATATACAAAATATATGAATGAAATGACCCACAAACTTAATCGTCAAAAAAAAATTTGGAGCATTAAACCAAATGTGCCCTTACAATAAATTTTTGGCTCCGCCCCTGCCAGCACTTAGTCTAGATCAGGGGCAGCACTTAGTCTAGATGGTCTGATAATTACCATTTTGCACAGCAAATACTCGAGCATTTCAAAGAAACTGATGTGATATATGTAGGTGTGAAGTCTGGCGTTTTTCATAGAACATGCATATATAGGGATGATTGGTGGTAGTTGGAGATGGGCTGGACCCTATTAGCTTAACTACCAGTTTGAGTAGACCTGTATGTAAGCCAAGCTAAACCGAGCTTGGCCAAGCTTAGATCGGCTTGAACATTGTCAGGCACGAGTTCAGCTCGAACAAGCTTGATCAAGCTCAATTTCGGCTTGTGATTGAACTCGATTCAAGCCTGATCTAGATTTGAACCGAACTAAGCTCGTTCAAATAACAAGGTTATTTTGTTCAATTTTGCATAATTTTAATTAAAAAATTTATTATTAAATTACAATACAATAAACTACATAATTTAACACATGCAAAAAAAAAAGATTTCAGAAGAGCTAAATAATAGATAGTTTTGATAGCCACTAAGGTGCCACAAGGGTAATTCCAAGCAACCACTCCAAAATGGTCTGTCTTAAGGAGGGTTGATGGCCCCTTTTACACCCCAAAATTGCCCCACCTAAAATCCAATGCTCTAAGAGCATGGTCTCGGTGGTCTCGGTCCTAGGGTCTCAATAGCAAAAAGTCCCAAAAGAATTGATAGTTAGGGTTAACATTTTTGCTTTCAACTTCTTAACTTACTTTTTGTTATTATTATCTACTAAACATAATTATTATGTGTGTGGTGGATTCGGATCATACATTTTCTTAACTTACTTTTAACTCCTTTTACATATGGTTGAGATTTACTAACCCGTTGGGTTAAAGTATCTAACTATGGTTCTTAGATTTTTTTTAAATTAACATGTCCCTTTCAACTCCCTTTACTTGTGGTTAAGATTCATTAACCCTTACGGTTAAAGCATCTAACCTTGGTTTTCAGAAAATATTAACGTGTCCAATTTTTACTCCTTTTAACTATGGTTAAGATTCAATAACCCTTAGAGTTAACCTTAAGTTTTAGGAAAATATTAAAAAAACTAATCATAGGGATTAAAATTTATTAACCATTTGAGTAAGGGCATAGTAGTCATTTGAGTAAAAAATATAGACGGAAGTCTAATGTTTAGCTGATGGAAAACAATGACTTAATTTGCACGTGGAGAGCTAATGGAAAACGATGAGTTAATTTGTAAAACTATTATAGATAACAGTTTATTTGCAAAGTGAGAAGAATGCAACAGTTGATATGCAAAAAACCAACTTACATTAAATCAATACCTTTGACTCATTGAAGTAAGCCGCAAGTAGTGTTCGTTTTTGACAAAACCAAAACGGGTCAAAAACAAATAGTTCTACGAGTTATAATAACCACAAGATAAGGACTTACATGATTTATCACGATGTGTGATTAACGATTTTAAGAAGTTCAAATGCTCCAAAGTCCAAATAAGCTCTAATTCCAAATAAGTGTTAATTATGTTAAAGTTACAAAACTCTACTTTTAAAATATCAAAAAGTTGTAATTTATCCATAACACATGCCTTGCATCGATCATATAAATATTAGAAAACTGGACATAGATAGGTAATTATAAGTTTTTGGAAACTTAATAATAACCCTCAAACTCCATGCTCCAACTAGGGGGGGCTAAACCCTGGGTCCGTTTTGTGTGCGTAACTCGGCACACAGATCTTGTGTGCCTCTACTAATAGACATTTTTTTTTTGTAAACAACTATATCATTTATCTATCTATGTCAGGGGTTACAGGGTTAGGGGGTTAGAACACTCCTCCCAAAGGGAGATACACTACCACAGGTACAAACCCCAGGCGTGTTACTAATAGACATGACATGTAGTAAAAATACAAGTTGCGAAGGGAAAAATTATCAGGAGTGGTTTTACTAATATATCCTTAATTTGTGTACGTGGCACTCTAATCAATGGGCCGGGCACACAGATCCGTGTGCTGAGTTGCACGCCAAATGGACTCGTTAAACCCTCTACTCCCTGTCGGGGTTTACTTTGCTAAAAGTCTGATGTCCTAGTTGATTTCTTCAATTCTGATTGAGTTCGAACAATTGAGCTGATCCTCTGGGGACCGGATGTAACGGAATGCTTTGAAGATTGTTCTACTATTATGATCATGTCCGTGACTTACTGCTTAGCCTTCTATAAACTTCTTAAAAATATGGGCCTATTCAGGCTGACCCAGGCTCAACTCAAACGTATCTCAAGTGCAACCAACCCTATGCAATAAGCCAATAACTCCCTCCATCAGAAAGAAAACGAAATTTGGCAGGCCACTATGGAAATGAGCGAACGCAGCCACAGAGATATTGAAATTAAACTGTGAAATAGACAAACTGAAAGAAGGAGCCAAATCATCAATGACAAATCCGGTTATCACCCCTAGAGGTCGCCACGTGTATCATTTAACACCCCTTAACCGTGGGTAAGATTCACCCACCCCTAGGGTTCACCCACCCATCCTTGGTTTTTTTTTTTTAAATATTAATTCTTTTTTTTAAAATTAAAAAACTGTTTTTAGAGTTTTTTTAATATTAAAAACAGTTTTTTAATTAAAATTAATTAATTAATATTAAAAAAAAAAAAAAAAAAACAAGGATGGGTGGGTGAACCCTGGGGTGGGTGAACCTTACCCACAGTTAAGGGGTGCTAAAGGAGACACATGGTGACCTCTAGGGGTGATAACTGGATTTGCCAAAAATCTGGTTATCACTGTAGAGGATTTTGTTGCAAATTTTTTTAAATAAAATCTTGTGTTTATTTTAATTATTAAATCTCAAATCAGTTATGAAATATTTAAGCCTATAATTTATTTTCTATTAAAGTCTTTTATGATTTGATTCAGTCTCTTTATATTCAAAACATTTTTTATTATTATTATGAAGAGTTATTTGGGAGTTTTGAAGACTATTAAACTCTTCCTTTATATAAGTGGATTGTTCCCATTCTTTTGGAGAGAAAAACCTTATTTTCTTTAAAGTGTAGAAAAGAAATATAAAGATTTTTTGGGATGCTCTCTTCTACTATTTTATATTGATTTTTTTATGAAATTTGGTTAAGAGTACTGTCGAGTTCACTGTGACCGTTGGTTAATGAGTGTTTTCTACCGACGGATTGAGACTGTTGAATCTTGAGGGTGTTCGTCTGTAAGCACCGGAACAGGGGCGTTAATCACTTTAAGGACAGCGTGTTCAACACGTGCCTCGATCTCCATATTAATAAGTGTTTTATCCTTATTTTTTCACTTTAATTTATTTAATGCATTAGAGTATTTTTCTCTATATTCTCTATTTGATTTATACTGTTCTATTAAAAAAAATTCAAAATCTTAAGGTGGGTTAATTAGCACTATAAATATGAATACGCGAAAATATATTGCAGATGATTCGTGCGTGTCGCCGTTGATTGTGTGCAAATCTGGCAAGAAACCATATACCATTGATTGTGAGGCAAGAAGCGCTGAATCACGTCTCTTAAGGATACATTACAATTTGGAGAAAAACTTACGGGTTATGTGTACTGATTTTGATCGAAGAATGGCTAGAAATCAAATTTCGTCGAAGGAAACAGGATAGAGAGAGACTCATATTTCAGCTTGGCAATCATGGCTTTGATCGTCGATTTCGCCTTGAGATCGAGCTCACCAAGGTCGAATTCCCGGACTGATGTCCTACTGGATGGAATTTGGTCCATCCTAGCGCTTCAAAGGAGCTTGAATCACCTGATCTCTCCAGACCGCCGTCGTCATCGTATGTAGAGACCCGAATCTTTTTCTTATCTTTATTACAAGTATTAGGGGTATTATAGTCCTTGTGATGTTTTAATGTTTATGTATCTAATTGGTGTAGTGTAATTAAGGCTTAGTTAAACTTGTAATCGGAGGGATGTCATAACACACACTAAACTTTAGTAAGCTCTAGTTTTGGCACCGTTTATTAGAATTGAGTGATTCTTGAATCATTAGAAAGGTATTGGAACCCTCTTCGAGGTTCATGTGTAATGTTTTTCCATATTTTTAGTCTAAGCTAAGTCAAAAGTGGGTTTTCCGATGTTTTGTCTGATGGAATTACAGATCAGTCAACTTTGGGAACATTTTGGTCTATAAATAAAGGAGAATTTGGAAATTCTAAAATGCCAGAAATGTTCCTTTTGAGAAGACGAATCCAACGCAAGTTGAATCGTCGAAATCCGACGAACGAGTCAAAAGTTATGGCCAAAACAGTATGATGAGTCAAAACCTGCAAAGCACCGATTGCTAGGGATCGATCGGTACAAACCGATCGCTCGGTCAGAAGTAATGATCGATCGGTCCAAAACCGATCGATCGGTATCTATCGACTGGTTCAAAATTTTGTATGGGGAAAATTTTCAGAGAGTGTGTTTTTGACCGAGAGCTCAGTCAAGAGCACCGGTTGATCGGTAGGCGACCGATCGCTCGGTCATAACCACCGATCACTCGGTCTTTCATGTTTTTGCAGAATTTTAGTAAGACCTTTTTGGTCTTTTCGTTCTCAACCCTTGGGGCTATAAATAGGGATCCTATTTCAGGGTATTAGAATACTCTACCTATTTCTAACCTAATTTGGTAAAAAGGGAGAGAAAACCTAGGGTTTTGAGAGAGGGATTTCTTTGAGAAGAAGGAGATAGCTTGAATTTTGCAAGGAGAGCTTGGAAAACTTTCCCAAATCACCTCGAAAGCGTTTTGAATCCAAGGGAAGGATTCCTAAGGTCGATATACTATCCTAATCAACTCTATTTTAATGTTTTGTGAATGTTAATATGATAGAAATGATAGAATAGAGTTAGATGCATTTTTCCCAAATTTTCTATGAAGTAAACTAATTATGGATGGAAATGTGAATTAGAATGTGGATAGAATGTATAGAGGATGGGAAATGTATAGAGGATAGGATTAATATATGGATGTGAATAGTGAATGGATTGTATGGATGGATTATGGCTTGATGAATGCTTGAAAATGTAGAAGGGCAATGGATTCATATTACGCGTACTCAAGGTGTTTGTGAAAATGCTTGAGAGGATAAATGCTATTATACTCTTATGAAATTGTGGTAAATTGATTATGAATTGTGATATGAATTATGATAAGATATGTATATGTGATTGTTTGTTAAGTACGTCTAATTACTTGCATGGAAATTGATAGTCGGGATGGTAAGAACTTAGAGGAAAATCTCTCGAACCGGGAATTTCACTAACTATTTGGTATGGGATAATATAGTGGAATTTCTATGGAGGGAGATCGGAATCTAAGCAATTACCAACTCGAATGTTAATTTCGACACTTAAGCACATATGCACGTGTATGTTAAGATAAGAGTCTCACAAGTCACACATGTGGACCACAAGCATGAGCATGGCATACGTATGACATTCTGAATAAGCATAAGCATTGGCATGGTCCATATCCGCCAAGAACAGCATGTCAACCATTTGATTCTTAAGCATGGTCCGTATCCGTCAAGAACGGCATGCCAACCATATGATTTCTTAAGCATGGTCCGTATCCGCCAAGAACGGCATGTCAACCATATGATTTCTTAGACATGATCCGTATCCTCCAAGAACGGCATGACACACCATTGTATGATTTGAATAAGTGCATAAGCATAAGCATCTCACAAACACGTGGTCTCATAAGCATAAGCAGCTCATAAATGTATTGTCTTTTAAGTCTAAGATTCTCACAAGTACACGAGTCAAGGTGATGATATGATGTATATGCGCATACGTTTTTCCGCACTCTGATTATGTTATTATGCTATTGGATATGTTTCTAACTAAGTGCAGGTATATTATTATTGTTAGTTGGATTTTATATACACCGAGTACTTTTGTACTCAGCCGGACTTTTGTCTTGGCAGGTTTAGAGCAGGAGTACACGACGGAACCGTTGATTGAGGAAGCTTACATTGAGGAAGCAGGAGAAGATGAGCCTTCCGAGGAAGGAGCCGGAGGCTTGGGTGTCTATACCTCTTAGTTTATGCTTTGTTTAGTTGAGAGAGTTTTGCAATAGACTTTTAGAGGATATTGCTCAGTAGACTTTTATAGTTGTATTTTTCATACTTGTTGGTTTATAGTGGGTTGTATACGTTGATTGTAGACTTGTGCAGGTTGGTTATAGTTTATATATCGAAATTTTATTACTCTCATTTTTGGAGACTCGTGTAGTAAGTCTTGTATGCATAGATTTTAAGCATGTTAAGGGAATATGACGATTCCAAAGTTCTATTTTAGCCTTGTAAGATTTTGGGGTCGTTACATCGTAACCCTCTTTGCCCTTGGTGACGGTGGTGTTCCCGCAATAACTTCTCCACTCTATATGTTGTTCATGGCTGCCTTCATGGGTCTCTATGAGTATGGTCTTCAATGGATTGTGATTTAGAATCTTGTCTCCTTGACCAATGTTAAGATCGTACGATTGAAAAAAACCCAAAATGTTGGGTTAAAGAAAAAAAATTTAAAAAAACCAAGGGATTGCTTAAAGAAGCATGTAGACTGTTTGACGAAATTCCTAAGAGAGACGATGTTGACAACCATGGTTTCTGGTTATACATCATGCAGCTGTCATGCTTGATGGTGTTAATCGAGAAGCTGTAGGATTCGGCAAACCTACTACCAAAGTCACAACAGTCCACGACCCTTCCAATTTCCAGTAGATGGTAATGGAGCTCACATGCCTCACCGTTGATTTCACGCTGATTTGGCGCAAATCGGGCAACAAACCTGCAACAAACCTAGATTCGTATAACATTGAATTAATAGTTATGGCGTTCGGAGACGTTTCTTAATGACCATTACATGAGGACATTTACGAGTTATTTAAAGACTAGCGGGTGGCACGTGTGATGCACGTGAGAGCAAGGGGAAGAGTTAATCACAATTAATAGGAATTAAAAGAGTCACATGTTAACCTGCAGGTGCGATTGAACTCTGGGAGAGTTCAATCGTGATTGGCTGTGATTCTATTATTTAAATAGATAGATGAGCAAGGGTAAAAAATTTAAATCAAAGTTTTCTTTTAAATAAGGATAGTTTGGGAATTTTTAAAAAAATCAGGCTACGCGTGCCTCTCACATTATAATAGTAAAGATAGAAAAGGTTAGTGAATCTTAGTCACAATTAATAACGATTAAAAGTAACACGTGTTGACCTAGGGTGTGATTGAACTTGGGGAGACTTTAATCCCAATTTATCCCAATTTCTTTTGGTAAATACAATTCCAATTGATTGGGATTTGGGACCCGAAGAAAGATAAGGATAAGAGGAATCTATGGGACCCACGAACCCTAAGATTAAATTTTTTAAAAATAATTTCTAAGAATTAAGGTTAAATTGTTAAACTTTAAGAATTAGTAAATTTTAACCATGATTAATAAGGATTAAAAATAACTACTATTGACTTGGAGGTGCAATTGAACTCTCACCGAGTTCAATCGCAATTGGTTATATTGCTAGAAGGTGGAGAGAGAGGGGTGAAAAAATGAGAAAGAGTGAGAGGGACGTGGGGAGAGAGAGGGGAAGGGGTGACGTGTGCAATTGATTGGACTTGTGAGAGAGAGAGACAGGGATGAAATGATTAAATCACCCTTAAAATAATTCAACCTTTTAGAAACTATAATTTTTTTTTTGTATTTACTGTATACCAATCTGCTTTATAATAGTAAAGAAAAGATGAGCGTTTTTCTTCCCCGTCAAATGTATAAGGTTGAAGAAAAGTCTCTGAGAAAGGTTAAGGGTGTTAAGGCTTAAAGAGATAACATCTAAAGAATTTTTCTAAGTATTGAGCATATACACCTTTTCTATTGTGTTTTAGCTTGGCACTTCTAACTTGTTATAGCCGGCTTTTTTGTTGCATTGGCATTGGGATTTGTTGCATTTATGAGGTGCTCTAGCGAAAAAGTAGAACAGGGGTGATGCTTTTGGACCAGAACTATTCCAATTTAGGAGAAGAGATGAAGTTTTTTTTGATTCAGTTAGGGGTATCTCAGCAATTGCCAAACTAATCCCCTAACCCCCATGAAGCCCACACCACAGGCCCCATGAGGTGTTAAGAGAGGGACTCGAACAACCGACCTCTGAGTTTATGGTTCGCCGACCATTGAGCTACCCCTCGTGGGTGAGAAGAGATGAAGTTAAAGGCACTTGATTCTCAAGCCAAGTCACTTTAGTGTGGCAGCTTGCATCTCAAGCCAAACAAATTCAGGCAAGCCGATCTCTACCGTAAGAGAGGATATGTGTGTGGGCTTAATCAGATCGGGCGTATCATCTCTGCATTTTTTATAATATCGAAGTTAAAGTCCGATCTTTGATCCGTTTGAACCAACGTACTCCTGGAAATGTGGAGAACATAGTAGCATATGAGTAGTGGTTAGAAGTTACACACGTAACAGTAACACTCCAAATGAACGGTCTGATTTCTGAAACTCAATTTTATATTATCAGTTGATTACTTGTGAAGGTATATGCTATATTTTACAGTCATCTAATTTTATGACTTGATGAAATGCACTAGCAATAAATGGTTAGACACAAGTAGGAGAATAAAATTAATTGAATATATAAAATTGGAGAGGTCCTAATTTAAATTATTTTAAGATATGTAATTATTTAACTGTAAGACTAAATAATTCTTAAAATAACAAATTTAGGATATGAATTAAGGAGATGCCTTATTGCTTTTACCATAAATAATAAAGAGTATAAAAGTTATAGATTTTGAGAATAATGTGATAATAGAATTAACGAAAGGTGAAAATGCTTTTCTTTTTCAATTCTAAAAATTGAGAGGTTTAAAAATTCAAGATCTGTATGAAACTATTATTTATAATCCATGTGTGCTTTATCTTCAAATAAATAAGATAATGTACAATAGAATGAAATGATAGTAAAATGGGTAATTTGCCTGTATATACTCATATTGAGGTGATGCACTCTAGGAGAATTACATTCTCCAAGTTTCTTCCAATCGTGCGGATAGTGCATAAAATATGTGACATTTAGAGGTTGAAGATTTCCTCTTAATGAGATCTATAGCTCTTCTGAGTTGAATATATAGTCACATAAATATTCTTGATAGACTCACCTATATAATTGTATGTTAAAGAAACATATAATAGATAGTGTATCTTAACTAGAGTATTGAGCGTATACACTCAATTTGTGTATCAGTTTTCTACTTGATGTGACTTGCTAAATACCTTGTGCAAGAAAAGTCATGAGTCAAGTGAACTAGGAGCATGTTTATTTTTAAATCGAATATTGTGTAAAACATATACAAAAACCTCCATATAACACCATATATTTTGAGTTATGTTATTGATAAATGATGATTGATTTAAAGGTGATCTGAGCACGTATTTTGACTGTTATACATTATGGATTGTGTGACTGAATTAACCTATGTGTTTAATGAAGGATTTATCATATGTTTTCATAGAGAAAGTCATTTTAAACTTTGGGTGTATTATATAATATTTGAAATTGTTGGGGTGTTTTACATTAAGCAGCCTAATAAAATATGTGCTTATATGTCAAAGATATTATATGAGAATAAACCTAGAGTTTATTTATAACATAGAGTTATGAGAATTAATTATATGTCAATGATTTAGTCTTTTAAATTTGACATGGTAGAAGCAAATGTAAAATTTGGTTGAATTAAGATGAGTTTATATATTTGAAAATATATATTTATATCAATGAGATCAAAATTGTAGGTGGATTTATTCACCCTTGTTGGTAGGGCTATCTCTTGGAAATTATCCAAGCAAACAATCTCATTCCACTATAGAGCTCACATTTGATGCTCGTAGAGAGAATATGTAGAGAAGTTGAATGGCTTAGAATCTTATTTGTTGCATTGCACAAAATTAATAATAAAATTTACCTTGGCAATTGATTTTATCTATAATGAGAATCCTGACATATTCGTCACATGAAGTACTATGTCAATCATTCTACAAATGAATATCCTATAGATAATTATATTGCATATAATTATCTTATAGAAGATTATCATGTAGATGTTTAGAGATGGTTATATAATTACTCTAGGAGAGAGTAATCGTAATTCATATTTGTTAATTAAGTAGACTAGCTAGTAAATTAACTTGAGAGTAATAGGCAATCTGATTTATATCATGAACTATATTATACCTACATAGCATGTGGTATAGGTAAACTCAGTAGATTTACCTATAAATCAGGACAAGATCTTTGAGATACTTTAATTAGGGTGTTTAGAAATCAGAGATATAATCTAGATTATTGTCTTAAACTATATTGAGTATCTCATTGTATTAGAAGGATACAACGTTGCAATTATATTGAGTATCTTGTTATATAAAAAAGATATAACAATGTAAACTAGATTCCAGATTCAAATGAATCTAAGTCCAAAAGTGTATATATGTGTTCACTCTTGGAGGAGGTGCAGTGTCATAAAAATCTTTTAATAGACCTGCATAGCCCGATTCATGATGAAATCGAAGTTCATAGCTTTAGATAAAGCTGGAGAAGAAACAGAATGATTAAAAACATTGCTGGTAGATATACCATTTTGGAGTAAGCCAATGTCTGTTATCTTAATACTTTGATAGCTAAGTTGCTATAGCTGGAGCTTAAAATGTATCATACAATGAGAAATCCCGACGTATATGTCAAATGCATAATTCGGTTAAGAAAATACTTAACAATTGAATTATCACACTTGATTTTGTGAGGTCAAGATAAAATATTGTGGATCCGTTGACCACAGGATTAGCTCAAGAGCTAATTCATTATACATCGAGGGGGATGAGGCTAAAGCCTATTGATAAAAAGTCACCTACAATGGAAACCCAACCTAAGTGATTGGAGATCCCAAGAACTAGGTTCAATGGAAAAAAATAAATTGTTTAGTAACTTGTGAGAACACAAAAATGGAGGATCTTTTTCCTCAAACTCATCCCTATGGTGTAGTAGTGTTACTTGTAACGAAATGAGAATGAGTCTTTGACTCTTAATGTCTTCTATAGCTAATTCATTGTGGAATGCATAGTTACAAGGCATCCTTGATAGAGACACCTATATGAGTATGGAAGTGGGGCCACTTCCTATGAGAATTTAGGCTGATTCTCTAGAGCGCTCATGAATACTGGGATATAGCACATGGCCGATAACATGCACAACTAATAGAACTCGACAGTATTTTCGGAGTTTCTGTGTGTGTGATGTGTTGTCTTGGTCCTGACTAAAAGGGATTGGTTCAATACCTAGTTCACCAATTCCTTCATGCACCCGACATGTTTACACTAAGCTAAGGTTCAGGTCCAAAAGTCACCTTAGCCTATTTCACAAGAACTTCTTTTAACCAAAATTTTGTTTCATGTGCGGGGGATTGTTGCATATTTTTTAAAATAAAATTTTGTGTTTATTTTAATTATTAAATCTCAAATCAGTTATGAAATATTTAAGCCTATAATATATTTCCTATTAAAGTCTTTTATGATTTGATTCAATCACTTTATATTCAAAACTTTTTTTTCTATTTTAGAGAGTTATTTGGGAGTCTTAAAAACTATTAGACTCTTTCTTTATATAAGTGGGTTGTTCCCATTCTTTTGAAGAGAAGAGAGAAAAACCTTATTTTCTTGAAAATAAATATGCAGATTTTTTGGGATGCTCTCTTCTACTATTTTTTATTTTATTTTTTTTATGAAGTTTGGTTAAGAATACTGTCGAGTTCACTATGACCGCCGGTTAATGAGTGCTCTCTACCGACGGATTGAGACTGTTGAATCCTGGGGGTGCCCGCCAGAGACCTGTAAGCATCGGAGCAGGAGAATTAATCACCTTAAGGATAGCGTATTCAACACGTGCCTTGGTCTCCATATTGATAAGTGTTTTACCCTTATTTTTTCACTTTAATTTATTTAATGCATTAGAGTATTTTTCGCTATATTCTCTATTTGATTTATATTGTTCTATTAAAGAGTTTTCAAACAGAATTGACTCCAAGAAAGAAACATGAGAGAGAGAGACCCTTCTCTCAAAGACATGCCATGCAAATTATTGATAGGGAAATCTCAATCATCTCAATTTTGGACTATACTTCCTCATAGTTGATACATGCTTTTCATACTTCAATCGCACTCACAAAGCTCCTTTAATTGTCCCATTAACTCTGGTTAAAACATTTTAACCCTAGAGTTAATTTTTTTTTTCTTCTAAAAACTAGGTTGGATAGTTTAATCCTAAGAATTAGTGAATCTTAATCATAATTAATGAGAGTAAAAAGGGACACACATTGACGGGAATATGATAGCAATGAGAGTGGGAAAGGGTATGAACAGGGCCGGCCCATCCATTAGGCCATCAAATACTTTGCTTTAGGCCCCATTAAAAAAAATAAAAAAATAATGTTAAAAATGCCCCATTTAGAATATTAAAAAAAAATAAAAGACTCATTTAGAATATTAAAAGGGTCCATTTATAGTTAATTTTTTTTAATAATATTAAAAAAAAAATTTTAAAAAAAAAGCTTCGTTTAGAATTTTCGCTTAGGCCTCCAAATGGCTTGGGCCGGCCCTGGCATGAACACACATTCCAGTGTATGGCATTTTAACAAATGAGTTGTCTAAGGCCCCACGTCTACCGGCAAACAAAATCCCATACTACTAAATGTATGGTGCTGCTAGGAGGACACCAACAATTACTGTTTTTTTTTTTTTTGGTAAACTCAGTAACACCACAAGGTGAGTACTGAAGGCAAAGAAGGGATATGTGCTCCATTACCTAAAAGAAAAAAAAGAGAGATAGAGTGGCCTTTGATCCGTTTCTGAAATCTCGTTTTCATGATGCTTTCTTTGAGAAACTTTAAATCATACATTTTATTCTATTTTTTTTCTCCAGAATATAGTTTATTCCGATTGGACTCTCTCTCTCTCTCTCTCTCTCATTTCTGAGTAATTTTGTGACGTCGGGCATCCAACTCCAAACAGGAGGCAATGAGATACGAATACAATGAGGTAATGAGCTCAAACACAAAATCTTGAAAAAACTAAATAAAATTCCATTTTCCTGCCTAGGTTTTGTGGAGAAAGAAACAAAGGATGAATTATATCATACGCTCATTTTTTCTATGTGCTACAATCGAGATTTTAACTTCCGGTCATTTGTGAGAGTATTTTGGTGGTTTCTGTATGCTCTTTGGCTCAGTTTTTATCTTTTTTGTTATCATCTTTTCCTTGGTATTTGCTCGTCTAAGCGGAGGAGGACGAAATGCAAATGGCAGGAAACCCGGTGTCGCTGTCTGAGAGATGAATAGGTGATCTGAAGAGAGGAAACTGAAAGCAGTCGGGGTGGAGGCACTCGTTGAGGGTTGGTGTGTGGATTGTGCATCCATGAAAGGATCCATTCTCAAATACATCCATCTTCATTAGTAACTACCTTTTCCCCACCCTCTTAATCTCTACTTTTAGCCTTTTAGTTCTCTCTGTTAGCAATGCCTATCTCCTTGGAGAACAAGAGAAGCCACCGGTTGCCAAATCTTCTGTTGGAGTGGATGGGAAGAAGGAAAAAAGACAGGGACCAAGGAAATAGGGTATAATTGTAATTTTATTTTATTTTTTTGGTATGCTTTCAAAAATGAGGAATGCTAGCCCTACTCTCAGTAAACTCATATTCTCACTCTCAGCCAACCACCTGTCAACTTTTTTTGGTAAAAAGTGCTTTAGTCACAAAAAAATGAACAAATGGTTGATGGAAGGTGAGAGTAGAGGTTGACCGAGAGTAGGACTTGCACTCCTCTTCAGAAATTAACAGTGGAAATTTTTAATTTGGTGTTTAGTAGTAAGTGTTGGTGTGCGCATAGCACCACCCTAAATTTATAGGTTTAGATCCAAAATTTAGGGGGAGTTTGGTAACTCTAAAAATGAGAACTCACTTGTTTATTTATTTTTTAGTATAAGAACTTATTTTAAAATAAGGTGGCGTTTGGATTGGATTTTTGTGACCAAAAATCAATTCTAATAAAATTGGTTGTTTAGAAATTCATGATCAAAAAATCATTTTTTCAACTAATAGTGTTGGGAGAATACAAAGTTGAGAGACTCACCTATGTATCCTCCGAACACTATTATTTGAAAAAATGACTATTTGACCATTAGTTTCTATACAATCAATTTTACCAGAATTGATTTTTGGCCAAAAAAATCCAATCCAAACGTCCCATAAGTCTTTTGATCTTTAGAACATTTTTATAACAATCAAATTGAAGTTCGAAAAAAGGCCTTTGCTACTGACTCCCTTATGGCTGAGACCACCGTGACCGTGCTCTAAGAGCACAGGATTTCAGGTAGGGCTCATTTTACATGGTAGGCTCCACTTGAAATCTCGTGCTCTAAGAGCACAGTCTGGTGGCCTTGCCCAAGGGGGTCTCAAAAGCTTTATCCACTAAAAAAATTGGAGTTGAGGTTTTATCTCAAATGTAATAAAGCATAGAAGGAGCACCTTTATTGCTTTAGATCTTTAGGTCTATTAATGCACTTAAGAGGTCAACTTAGATACATGTGCATAAAACAATCATAAAATTGGACTTTCAAGTCCTCATTTCTTTTAAGTACTATTCAAACATACTCCTCACATTTTTCCCCTCCTAAGAAGAGCTTTTACCAAACACGCTACTCTTAAATTAGAGGATATTTATAGAATTTTAGATAAAACTCTAGAAAATTATTAGAGCTTATTTTATTTGAGTAAAATTTCCAAACAAACCCTTTATTTGGTAAATGTCTAATGGTAAGAGGTCCATCTCCTTGCATAACTTGGATTCGGCCTAGAGATGTTATAGATAGGGGTGATAATCAATCCTCATTCGACTTCAAAACCTTTGTAAATGTGTCGGGTTTCGAGTACAGCTATTAATGAATCTGATTGAAATTCATTTCTATATTTAAGTTGTTCTCATTTTTATATAAATCTTATGGGTCATGTTAAGTTTATCAAAATTTATCAATTAAGTCCTTTTCTAATGCACCGCACACTTGCAAAGTTGTAAAAAAAAGTTCCAAATAAGAAGAAGAAAAAAACCATGAATTCCGTACCATTTAAATGATCTTTGACTCATTGCCTAAAATCTTCAAATTGAAATAGAATTTGGAAGGACAAACCAGATCCGTAACATTTAACAAACCCATTATCCATATTTACACGCTAAACCGGATGTTGAGGGTAGGGGTGCACACGGTTCGGTTTAGGTCGGTTATGGGAATTTTTGGGACTGAACCTATGAACTTCAGTTCTAAAAAAAACCATCCCAGGACCTAACCGTAGAGCCTCGGTTTGGAAAAAAACCAATCCAGAACTAAACCGTAGAGCCTCGGTTCGGTTCGGTTCGGTTTGGTTCAGTTTTACCCACGGGTGGTTCCTATTAGGGCTAGGTTCCAAAAAAAAAAATATATATATATATATATTATAGACCCAAAACTGGTTCGGTTCGGTTCTCATACGGTTTTCAGTTCTCGGTTCCACATTCGGTTCTTAGTTCAGTTCGGTTCACGGGTTTCACATTCGGTTCAGTTTGGATTCAAATTGGAACAAATCAGAATCGAACTGAAGAAAATCAATTTAAGTAAATTAGGACCTAGAACCAAACTGTGACTTTACAAAAACCGAACCATGGTAGTCGGTTCGATCCGATTCACAGTTTGACCCGTACCCATGTGCACCCCTAGTTGAGGGTCATCCTATTCATTGAGGTTCATTTCATTCTATGGCCACACTCAAGAAATGGGACCCGTACCCATGTGCACCCCTAGTTGAGGGTCGTCCTATTCATTGAGGTTCATTTCATTCGAGCACACCAGGTACACCCCTAGTTTGTTAGATATTTTCTAAAATATTAAAAGAGATATTAGTGTATTAGGTGATGCATAGCAACTTCATGCACTAGCACCTAAGTTCTAACGTGGAAGCCATGGACTTTGAGTAGGAGGCATGTGTTGATCGTATGTGACAATAGTTGGTTTATTTGTAACTGTTAGAAGTAATAAGCATGTGTTGATCACATGTGGCGAAAGGTGGTTTATTGGAATTCGGTTATAACCAATTGCAAATTGCTCTTGTATGTTTTTCCAACAGTCAAATAATTTTGAATGTGTCTGTAGGTTAGTGACGTTTGGTGGAAGGATACATGTAACAAGGGTTTAAATTTTAAACTTTAAACAAATTTAAATCTTCAAAAAAAAAAAAACCCAACAGTCATGTTAGCATTAATTGTTTCTTGAGAAGAGACACATCTCTTCGAATCATACACCAATATCTCTTGATATAATAAACTGTAAGAAGAGTTTAAAATATACAGAATTTTTATCAAAAACAGAATTTCTTTTATCACCAACAGATTTTCAATATCCATGCTTTGATTCCCTCTCTCTCTCTTCTAGTCCAAATATTCTATTGTTGCTCAAGAGTTCGGGATTGATCTTGAATGTCACTGCAAGACATAGATTAACTACAGTGATTTGACTATGCTTCATTATATCCTGGAGGCGATTCGCTATAAACCCAATTGCAGGCCGATAGCGGGGGCAAATAACGTCCGAAGGAAAGCGGATTTCAACGTGCCTTGAAACATCTCTTTGTTTCCTTCTCCATTCGTCTTATCCACTACATAGTTTTGAAGTCTTGGTTCCAACATAGTTGAGGGTCGTCCTATTCATTGAGGTTCATTTCATTCTATGGCCACACTCAAGAAATGGGACCCGTACCCATGTGCACCCTTAGTTGAGGGTCGTGCTATTCGTTGAGGTTCATTTCAATCTATGGCCACACTCAAGAAATGAGAAAGCGATGGAATGGGGACCTTTGAGATGGCTAAGACTTACGCGTCTTTGTTGACTCCAATAGTAGAATGTACCTTGACTCCAATAGTAGTATGTACAGACCCCGTGTCTTAGAAGTGAGAAAGAATATTCACCACCAGCCTTAGCTCTCACATATAAAAGGATCTCATCTCTTCTTCACAATTAGAGATTCAGATTCATAGAGATTTTGTACTAGAAACATGAAGGTAGTATGCCTCCGCCTTGAACAATTCATATATTCTCAACTTGATCTTCTGTGTCAGTTACGATTTGTTTCAAATTATTTGATATAGTATCGTGAAATTTTGTGTTCTAGGTATTGATTGAAACAAAGAAACTAGTTCTACTACAGATAAAGTGGTTTGATTTGTTACGTGTTTAATGGTGCAGCAAAGGATAGTTATGAAGGTGCAGATTAAGTGCGACAAATACCGATCCAAGGCCATGACGATAGCTGCGGGGGTATATGGCGTGAGCTCGGTGGCGATAGAAGGGGAAGATAAAGACCAAGTGGTGGTAATTGGTGATGGAGTCGATTCCGTTTGCTTGACTTTATTGCTGAGAAAGAAGGTTGGCTGTGCAAGCTTAATAAGCGTGGCTGAGGTTAAAGAAAACAAAGAGCAGAAGGATGAGAAGAAGGATGAGAAGAAGGATGAAAAGAAGGAGCAGAAGGATGAAGCTAAAGGCCCAACACCATGCCCATTAAGTTATTATCCACATCCCCAAATTTATGAAATTTATGGTCCCAGTCCATGTAACTGCTTTATCATGTGAATGCAGTTATTGTTGTTGCTGCTGTCTTTAACCTCTATATATGCTGGAGTTTTTTTTTTTTTTACGAGTTATTATCTATATCTGTGATTGCACACTCTTGCCGTTCTACTGCTTCTAGTGTCCCCCTGATTTGTGTCCACTAGGCAGTTGTAATTTGAATATTGGAGAAAGAGAACTATATTAGAGCAATACCATAATCAAGGTTTGAGTTGTTAGTGTTGCTGTTGCATGCGACAAAACAAAACAGATTAATGAAACAAGTAGTTCTACCAATATTCAAGGGTTTTTTTTCCTAATGCAAACCCCCATCATTTCAGCTATTTGTAAATACTCCATTGCCTTTTGTGATTTTGTATTATCCCCCCCACCCACTAACTTTTAATTTTTTTTTACGAATCAACCCTTTCATTCAAAAGTTAGTTAATGTTAAAAATTTTATAAAATAACTTTTTTTTAACATTTTTTGATTTGACATAGATTTGTAAAACCTTTTTACAAGAGAAGTGCTTAGAACCCACTAATTGTGGTTAAGATCCACTCACCCCTAAGATTCATCCATTTAACCTTTGTTTTCAGAAAAAGAATATTAACTTTAGATTGAATATGCTTAACCATAGTTAAAAAGGACTCTATAAGCTATCACACGATGTCTCCCTTTTAACACTCACCAACGGTTGTTAAGATTCCTTCACCCCTAGGGTTCATGCATCTAACTTTGGTCTTTAGAAGAGAGAGTATTAACTTTAGACTGATTATGCTTAACCACAGTTAAAAGAGGCTTTACAAGCCGCCACATGTCAATTTTAATACTCACTAACCGTGGTTAATATTCACTCACCCCTAGGGTTCATGCATCTAACCTTGGCTTTTAGAAAAAAAAATTATAAAAAATATTAACCTTATGTGAATTATGCTTAATCACAGTTAAAAGGGGGTCTACAACCCGCCACATGCCCTTTTTAACACCTACTAATTGTAGTTAAGATTCAATCACCCATGCATCTAACCTTGGTTTTTAGAAGAAAAAAATATTAACCTTAGATTACTTATGCTTGACAATAGTTAAAGGAGACTCTACAAGCCGCCACGTGTCCCTTTTAACACCTACTAACAGTGGTTAATATTCACTCACCCTTAGGGTTCATGCATCTAACTTTGGATTTTAGAAAAAAAAAATTATAAAAAAAATATTAACCTTAAGTTGATTATGCTTAACAACAGTTAAAGGGGATTATAAGCCACCATGTGTCCCTTTTAACAATCACAGACTCACTAACTGCAAATTAAGATTCACTCCCCTTTAGGGTTAATCCAACTAACCTTATTTTAAGATTTTAAAAATATATTAATCTTTGATAGATTAAACTTAACCCCAATTAATAGGGGATAATAGGACACGTTGTGACCTTATTAACCCAAACCATCTATCTTGCCATCTGCTTCCGCTCTCAAACCTCGCTCTCACGTATTGAGAGTGTATTCGCCACAAAAACGCGATTTTCTATTTTATGGAGCACGATTTCTTATTTCATAAAGCGTGGAGTTTAAAAGAGCAGGACAAAGCTTCTATCTTCCAAGATAATAGAGCGATTTTCACCTCTAAAAATCGTAGCAATGAAGAAGACGAAGTCAGACTTCAAAGTTTTATAAAATAGAGTTAATGTTGAAGAGGAAAATATTTATCTTTTCACTTTATTAAGTCAAGTACCCAGTAGTATCAGACGTCAGACTTGATTTTATTTGTAACTATTGTTTATTTTTTAACTTTATTCTTTCTTTGACTTTTTATAGCCTAATAGCCTATACGAGAACCGAGAGATGGGACAATTGCAATTGAACTCTCCCGAAGTTAAATGGCATCCAAAGGTCAATATTTGTTTCTTAACTTCTATTAACTATATACTAATTCTTAAGATTTAGTAATTAACCTTAGATTTTTTTATAAAATATTTAAATATTATTTTTATATATTGAAGCTCCAGAGGCGCTCTCGACCTTATCCTAAATTGAAACTTGACGCTCTTACGCTCCCGCTCCCGATCTACGCTTTGGTTACTTAGGTAGTGACTAATAGAGGCGTGCTTTCCATCCAATCAATTAAAAATGTGATTTCATAAAAAAATTAACATCCATTTGGACGGAATGGTGAATTTGCAAAAGTTTAAAAGTTAGTGGGGGCATATACAAAATCACAAAACACAAGCGATATTTACAAATAGCCGAAAAGATAAGGGTATTTTTTAAAAAAAAACCAATTATCAATAACCACAAGAGAAGAATATAAGTGGTTCATCACAACCTTCGGGTGAAAAATTATAGGAGAGCTTCCGCTGTCAAAGATGGGGCCAAGGCCTTGGGGTCCCCCCAATGTTTTTGTCATCATATATATATATACAGTGGCCCAAATTGTTGTGTATATTTAGTGCCTATAAGTCCACTCGAAATTCTCTCAAGTTGTAACCGACTCTTTGATGTCCAGTTATGCCCTTGTGGTCGCCAAATGTCCCTATTGACAACCTTTAACTATGGTTAAAATTCCTCCACTCTTAAGGATCACTTACTTATCCTTGGTTTTTAGAAAAAAAATAATAATAATTAACCATACGACCAGAGTTTGAAAAAAAAAATTGATTTTTCTTTTAAGACCAAGGATAGGTGGCTGAATGCTAGGGGTGGGTAAATCTTAATCATAATTAAGGGGTTTCAATAGGGACACGCGGTATCCTCAAGGGCATAACCGGTAAAAAGATTCCAAAACAAAAAAAAACACACAATTTTTTTCTCGGGTAACCCCCAAGCTAAACATATATCACTCCCGGTCAAACAGTTATAATTTATACATAATGAATGTCTTGCATCATATCAATAGAGAAAGGGGAAATGCTCAACTTAATGCCGCATTAGACTAAGTAGTCTACTATGCCGTAGTCATTGGTCCATGCCCTCATTTTTACCACACATCAATTGTAGTTAAGATTTATTCATTCTTTAGGGTTAAGAATTCTAATCTTGGTTTTTAAAAAGAAAAAAAAAATATTAATTTTAATTTTCTTAAGCTTAACCATAGTTAAGAGAGTGTTAAAAGGGACACGTGGCCATGACATTAGACTATAGAATCTAATTTGTGGTGAGCTAATCCCTGCCCAAATAAAAACCGAGTCTAGACGGGAGATTGGATGTAAATAGGTAATTATGGGTTTTTAGAAATGTACTTATTACCCCCTAATTCCCCCGGCTCTAAATAGGTGGTTAAACCTTCTAAACCCCGTCTGCAAAACTGAGTGAAACGCAGGTCAACTAATAGAATTAGGGATGGCAATGGCTGGGTTTGAGCCGGGGCGTCCCCAACCCTACCCCACTTCTAATGGCAAGACACCTACTTCGTTCCTGTCCCAAGCCAGAGTCAGGGCGGAGCAGGCCGGTTCCGATATATCAAAACTTTTCTTAATCTCGCCCCCATCCCGTCCCGTTAAACACTAGTAGGGTCAGGTTGGGCCGGGTTGATATTTTATATTATAAGTAATATATTGAGATAGTTTAAGGATAAAATAGTAATTTTCACGTTCTAAACGGGGTGGACAAAACAGCTTAAATCCATCCCCGACCCAAACCCAAGTCGGATTTAACCCTTCATTTTCAAACTGCCCCTAGGCCCCCTACCCTGTATTAGAACTCCCTAAACCCATTCCAATAGGGTCAGCTGGGTTGGATCACCCGATTAACCCGATTCGTTGTCATCCCTAAATAGAATACAAGACTTAACACATGGGAGATGCAGGATTCATATTCAAAAGGCGCTACTTCTAGAGTCAGGGATCATAGGAAGCTTTTCATTTTTCCCAATTCGTAAGTTACTTCTGGTGCCCAATGTTTCTCAGTATTCGCAACATCATTTGAATCAGTTGCATATGGAATGTGGGATGGGAATGGAGCGAGCGGAACCAAGTTTCCCAAAAGATGTGACCAAAGTTTTTTAATACGAATTTCTTTCAAAAAGGGAATGTTATTTTCCATTTTCTTTTTCCTCTCTTGTAATGATAACTGTCAGCACCCCATTTTTATACCCCCCTCAACCATGGTTAATAAACTTAATCATGGTTAGCTCAACCAAACCCCTAGGCCTAACCCTAGTCAAAACCCTAGGTCACACCTAAAACCCGATTCTAAGCCCAAGAACCCCAAAACCAACCTAGACCACCCTGTGGGCCAAGCAAGGGCCCACATACCCCTTATAGCCGTTGGTGTAGGGCCCACTATCCAGATTTTGAAAAGTCCAGGAATTGCGATAATAACATTACCGTCATTCCCAATATAGCAAAAGGGATCAATAACCAGGTCAATCGTGTAAGGGTTAGACCCATTTTAGCATAAAATAGGAATTGGCAGTAGAGTTTCTACGGTCATTCCCATTTTAGGCCAAAATGGGAATGACAGTAGAAACTCTACCGTCATTCCTGATTTCTGCTTTAGGCTGCAGCTGGCTTCCATGCACCACCTCTGCTCTGCCCCCCAGTGTATCTAGCACGCCTAAGTTTATCCCTAAACTATCCTAAGCTCAACCTAACCTATAAACCCCCCCCCCCCCCCCCACTCCAAGCCTTAGTATCCATTCCAAAAACCCAGTAGAGAATCCCTGTTGGGATTCGGCCAGCTCAAACCTAGCTGCTCCAGCTCATTGTCTTCCACCTTAGAGCATCCCAGAAGCTCGAAGTAGCTTCCCCAGCCACCTCAGGTCTTCCGCCCATCGTTCACAACCCTCCTCAGCCACTTTTGGAACTCAAGCCGAGGGGTAGAACCCCCCTACCCCCTTGTTTTCTTTTTGTTGAAGCATTGTAAACCTCTGATCCTATTTCAGGGGTCTTTCTATTCTGTTTTGTTACTTTCCATACCCAGGGACAGAGGTCCCCCTACCTCACCATAGGTATGGGGGACCCTCATGAGAGTTAGGCTTTGGCTCAAGGCCCCCATATACGTATAACTCCTCCTCTATCTCTCTGGGGGACCCTCAGTCCATGAGGGATCCCCTAGAGCAGCCACAGTGCAACCCCTGTGAGGGTAAATTCATTTTCTGGTGAAGACCAAGAATAGTGGTAGAATAATTACCTTCATTCCTGGACTTCCCTGTTACAGTGCTTATATCTCATGTATGTGTGGGCCCTGGTCCATTTCGAGGGCCATGGCTAGGTCCCCTTGACTCTCTTCTATCTCCCCTAGTCTTCCCAGACTTAACCTCATAGCTTAATCATGGTTAAATCAGCCCCAAAACCAGACTGTGCAGAATGACGATAGATAGTCTACTGCTATTCCCTGTTTGTTGTAACAGACTGTTCCAGGCCCTATTGGACCCTTCTCAAACCATTCCAGGGCCCACCCAAGGGCCCAGAACACATTGGAGACTCCCTTGACCATTCCTGAGGGTCCTTAACCCAGGGGTTAATCCCTTAACCTAACCATCAACCTTGCAAACATGTCCCAGTACAATGCTGAGAATGGCGGTAGATAGTCTACTGTCATTTCAAAACAATAAAGTTTTGGAATGACGGTAAACATTCTACCGCCATTCCCTGTATGTTGTTAATAAGCTTTGTACAGGGCCTAAACCAAGTAGGAGGCCAGTCTAGGCCTTGCCATGCTACCTAGGCCCACTTCTGACCAAACCAGAGCTTTAACTGGGGTAAACTCAATCCCGATTACATTTTAACCATAGTTAAGCCACCCTAACCCTTGTGGAAAATCCTAAAAAATACCAAAAAACATGAAAAAAAATATAAAAATACCAAAAATATAGACTTTGACCTCTTGAACTGTGGTTAGCAATCCTAACCATGGTTAGCTTGTCCCTTAACCCTAGTAAAGCCCTTCTAACTGCGGTTAGAACTAAACCTTACACTTAACCAACCCGGTCAACTAAACCCTAGCCTCAGGGCTAGACCCTTGGCTACCCTTATGCAAACACACACCCCTTAGCCTTGGCATGGACCCATGTGCAATAACTACTCTCGGTCTGATCTCATCCCAATGTGAGTATGTAGCAACTCAGCCCGGGTTCGACCCTAGCCTAGTTAGCTTTCTCTTTTCTTGGATTAGCATAATGTAAATACTCAGGCATTTTTATTAATATTGATTTTAAATCAGCCTAACACCTTTCACGAAACTTAACCGAACCACTTACCCTACCTCTGTAAGACCCTTAGACCTTATCCAATCATCCGGGACCTATCCCTAAGAATGATTAGTTGGAGACTCTTAGTCAAACAAGGTGGGTACAAAACTCGTGCTCATAATAACAGTCTATTACTAGCAGCAAGCAGTAGAATGAAAGACACCGGCTTGTGCCAACAACTGTGTGCATATTCCCCATGTAAGAGCTTCAGGTATCCTTTCCCTGAGTGTGGCTATTGAGATGCTCACTATGTTTTGACCCCGCTTCTAAGTCTCATGCTCAGCTCTCTAACCCACCAACCAACGCTAACTGGTTGCGGCCTCTTTGTATTAAAACTATCAAAAATTAGTAATTTAGGGCTCAAATCATGAATAATAAAATCCCACTACCAAATGAAAACTGCAACACAAAACCGGAATCAAATCCTTGTGGTCTCGCTTCAAATTAAGAAAGGGTGATGAGTCGCATTAATTCAAAGGAAAAAAAAAAGGAAAATGAAAAAGGAATGCTCAAAGGATTGTTCTAATGTGATGATCATGTCCATCGTTCTGTGCTTGGCCTTGTATACACTTCCTAAAATTATAGACTTAATTAGGCTGACCCCAAGTAGGGGTGGTTATCAAACAAAGGTGCTCGCGAACAGTTCGAGCTTGGCTTGTTAAAAGTCTGAGCTTGTTCGTTTATTTAGTAAACAAGCCAAGCTCAAGCTTAATTTTCAAGCTCGTTTAGTTAACAAGTCAAGCTTGAACAAGCCTTTATTCGGCTCGTTAAAAGCTCGACTTGATTATATATATAATTAACCCACTAAAATATCTAAATATACTTATTTCATTTAAATTCTAAAATTAAGTATATTTATTATATATTAGCAAAGATTAATAATATATAATGTATCTTTACTATTATAATGCGAGAGGGAGGTGTAGCCTGATTTTTTTTTAAAATTCCCAAACTACCCCTTATCTATTTAAAGAATAGAATCACAGCTAATTGCAATTGAACTCGGGGAGAATTCAATCGCACCTGCTGGTTAATACATGACCCTTTTAACTCCTATTAACTATGGTTAACTCCTTCCCTCGCTCTCACGTGCATTGCACGTCCCACCCACTAATTTTACATAATAAGGATATCTTTTATACAATATGAACTTTTCTTAAAATTTTAGGTATTATTGTAATTTTTTTACCTATACAAGGATAATGATAAATAGCTATATCCAAATAGTTATATCTAATGAATCAAGTTGCTCACAAATTGGTCGAGCTGGAGCCCGAGCTCAAGCTTTATCTAATAAAAAACCTAAGTTCAAGCTTAATTTTCAATCTCACACGTTTACTTAATAAACAAGTTTGAAGATCCCACTACTCAGCTCGGCTTAGTAACACCCCTACCCCCAAGCCTAGCCCATTTGCAGGCAACCCTATCCAATAACTCCCTCCACTAGTGGCAAACGAGATTCCTAGTTTCCAAGTCAGCTACACGCGTAGCTAAAGGCTCTTGACTGGGGTAACTAGGGTTACTTACAATTACGAACCGCGAACTGGTTCGACACGAACCAGTTCGTAGTTCAGTTCAATCCAGTTCGGTCTTTATGCACGAACCGGTAGGGGTGCAACAGGTGTAACTTCGGTTCAGCGGAAGTGTATAACATTGTATAGCGCCAATGACGTTCGGTAGTGTATAACATTGTATAGCGCCAATGACGTTCGGTAGGCAGAATTGCATATGCGGCAAGTTTATAAAACTATCAGTTCAAGTAAAGTATTTCAAGTAGTAAACTAATAGAAAAAAATCATACTGCCATTTCTTTTTCTGTGTCAGTCAAACTGTCATTTCAAGTAAATTAATAACAAATAAAAAAACAACAATAACAAACAAAGAAAGTATTCGGCTCTCTCTTATTTTTATTCTGACTGAAAGTTTTCGGATAACTCCCTCTCTCTCATATTATTTTTTAATTAAATGTTTACAATATTTACAAAAATTAAGCCTATATTTTTGTTTATATTAATAAAAATTTATTAAAATTATGATATATAAACAAATTAAGCTAAGAAACCAAAGCGAACCAAACAAAAACCTACCCTAACGAATTGCAAATTGCGAATTGCGAACCTGAATTTGAACCGAGCGAACCAACGAACCAAGAAACATTGGGGGTAACTACATAAATGATCAGCTAATCACGGCTAAAGAGATACTGAAATTATTAAACTGTTAAATTGAAAACAGAAAATGAGTGTTGAAAGAAACATGAGAGAGACAGAGGCCCTTCCTTCTCTCAAGGACCTGTCCTAGTATAATTGATAGAGAAATCTCAACCATCACATTTTTGGACCTTTCTTAATCATAGTTAACGACAAGTCCTAGCCTGAGACACCCATTTTTTGGTAAGGCCCACACATTCTCATGCATGGCAATTTACCAAGGGGGGCGGCGTCTACTGCAACAAAAATCCATTACTAAAAGTGTATAGCTCTAGATCCAAAACTTAGGGAGCATACAGTAACTTTAAAATTTAGAACTCGTTTCATTTTTTCTTTTAAATATAAGAACTTATTAAAAATAAGACTATTTGATAAATGCCTAATGTCTAAATATTTTAAGATACTAGATTTTTGTGAGGGGAATTTACCGAAAGGACACGCGTCAGCAGCAGCTTCTCTCAAGTTCTGATTTGCTAGTAGAAGGTTGGAGTGGAGGGTGTGATACCCTGACCTGTACTCCGATGATTAAGTCAGTAGATGTAGGAGATGATGAACAGTAAGAATATAACAAAGAGTTTGAAGATCTTAGCTTTTTCAACTAGCCGTCCCCTTCACACTATTCTTCAAGGTCTATATAGGCCACCTTTTCCATGGCCATAGGCATCCATTGATGTCCATGCATACCTCGAATCCCTGATGTGTACTTCAGTAATCATTTTAGGTAGATTTCCCGGTCATTCGTACTGCACGCGTATCTGTACACAAAAGAGAGTAGACAAAGAGTAGGAACTCGTCCGAGGTGACTGGCATTAAATGCAGCATTAAATGCAGCATTAAATGTCATTTAATGCCAAGACAAAGTTACCCACCTACCATCATAGAGGTAGGATCAGTCCCAGGCGACTAGGCGGCAACACCAAATCTTATAACGTGTGAGGATACGCGATCGTGGACAAAAAGGCGACGGGTCTGTCGTCAGAGTGAGGACGTGAATCATCGTTCACGAGACCACGGGTCCGTCGTCAGAGCGAGGATGTGATCGTCGTCCACGAGACCACGGGTCCGTCGTCAGAGCGAGGACGTGATCGTCGTCCACGAGACCACGGGTCCGTCGTCAGAGCGTGGACGGAAATGAACCCAAACGATAACACCACACTGAGAACGAGCTCGTCGTCACCACACTTAGGTTTTACGAATTTAACCCATTACAATTTTACTTCTCAAATAGTAAATAACCTTTAGATTACCTTTTTTTAATAACTTTATTGTCCAAAAGCTGAAAAGAAGTTTATTTGCCTACATGCATGCCCATTTGATTCACTTAAATGGGTTTTTGCATCCTTAATATCTTTTGCAAATGATTTCATGTGACTAATAATTTTTCCAAATATTTTTTTAAGTACTTATTTGTATGTTTTAATAAAATAAGATATATCCAATTAGTGGGAAAGTGTTATTCTTGAATCCGACTCAAAAGTGGTGGTGGACATACTCAACTGAGACAATTCCCCCATCTTTTGGGAAATTCATTCCTTGATAAGGAAATTAACAGACTCCGTTCTCACCATAGTAACTTGATGTTCTATCATGTAAAGCGAGAGATAAACATTGAGGCGCATATGCAAGCGCAGAAAGCACTGAATTGTAGAAACGCTCGGATCAATATCAATCCTTTGCCGGGAAATGTATTGACTCATCTTTTAGTAATGAAATATCTATTGTAAAATAAAATTGAGAATAACTAATTATTAATTTTAAATTTAATTTACATAGCTCTTACTAAATCTTACAAAGGTTGTCAAACGCCACCTAACATGGAGTAACCTAATGGATTGATGACTTTGTTGCACCATGTATGTCACTTATGTACTTGCGTGGAATACACCCAACGCAACTTCAAATTCTCTCAAGTTGTAACCGGACTCCTTGGAGTTCGGTTATGCCCCTGAGGTCTCTATGTGTCCCTATTGAGATCTACTAATTGTGGTTAAGATTTACTCACCCTTACGGTTCACCCACATATCTTTGGTTTTTAAATAAAATATCAAATTTTGTTAACCCTAGTTAATAATTCACACTCCTATGGTTAAAAAAATTTAATATTTTTTTTCTAAAAACCATGGATAAGTGAGTGAACACCCTAAGAGTGGATTAATCTTAACCAAAGTTAAGGAGCGTAATCTTAACCAAAGTTAAGGAGCGTCAATAGAGACATGTAGCAACCTCAGGGGCATAACCGGACTCCTTACAACTTGAGAGAATTTCGAGTCTTCTCAAATAGGTGTGACTTGTGAGGGTAAAATATTTGGTACAGCCTTTAAATACTTTTAACTCCGATGATTTAACTTTTAACCCTTGTAATTAAATTTTACTTTTTTTCGAAAAGAGTCAAGGTTGGAATCATTAATTTTAGAGATTAATTTTCATGGGGAGCTCTGCATCATGCGGAGCTCCCTTTTTACATTGCAGTGGCAAATGTGTAATTATTGATAATTACACATTTGCCCCTGCAGTGTAAAAAGGGAGCTCTGCATGATGTAGAGCTCCGCTTTATATTTAAACTGTTAATTTTAAGGGTTAATAATTTTAATCCCAGTTAAAAAGAGTTAAAACAAGGACAAAGAAAGATGGGATCCACATGCACGTGCGAAGACTGTGCTACATTCAATGTCTGACTCTTATTTTACATATATCTCCCTTGAGGTTTGGTGAAATTATAGAGACCTCTCCTCTAATTTCTAAAATTACACTGTCTATCAGGTTGGTCAAGTTAACATTGTTAACAGAAAATATGTTTTTATGATTTTATCCCAAGTTGTGAGTTAAAACACTTGTTTCCTTTTCACACAAGGCGAAAGCTGCAGCCAAAATCTCTCAGTTCAACACACCTCTCAAGTCTAGCAAGACTTCCCCTCACTAAAATAAAAGAGCCAAATCATCTAGGGTTGCCAAATCCGGTTATCATCCCTAGAGGTCGCCACGTGTCTCCTTTGACACCCCTTAACCGTGGGTAAGGTTCACCCACTCATCTTTGGTTTTTTTAAAATAATATTAATTATATTTTTAAAATAAATAAAAACTATTTTTAATATTAAAAAAAACTCTGAAAACAGTTTTTTTATTTAAAAAAAAAAAATTAATATTTTAAAAAAAATAACCAAGGATAGGTGGGTGAGCCCTAGGGATGGATGAATCTTACTCACAGTTAAGGGGTGTCAAAAGAGACATGTGGCTACCTCTAAGAGTGATAACCGTATTTGCCAAATCCAGTTATCACCGTGGTCCGTAGAGGATTTGACTCCTAAAACAAATTATAGCTTATGTAGTTCCGTGCTTTCTTAGCTTTCTTAAATGTAAGGGTTTTTTCATTGCTCCCCTAGATATTAAAAAGTGATACATATCCTTACTTTGAACGGAGATCTACTAGTCGGTCACTCATCGTTGCTATCTCACCACTTGAACTGAAAAAGAATAGAGAGCTAATCACAGCGAAGAACAATTACATGTGACCAAATCCTAATGCCCCATTGACGTGAGGATGTGGCCGGCTGCTGAAGCCAAAGCTTCCATTGCCGTCAGGGACTTTTATTTCACTGCCAAGAGGTCGACCACCCAAACCAAGGGGAGTTCGGATGAGCAACAGCGCTCGCTGTTGCCCATATGTGTCTTGCAAAATGGGTCCCATTTTTATCATTTGGTGATTCCCATGTAAACAGTAGGTGGGCCTTGATTTTATAAGACACATATGGGCAACAGCGCAACAGCAAGCGCTGTTGTCCATTCGAGTTCAACCAAGGGACCCTTCAACCGTGGTTGAGCCGCCGAAAGCTTCTTCAGATAGTGGGAAGTCTCGTGGGTGTGGGCGTCCTGTCATGGTCAACTTTTTGATTTTGCGGAACAACCGTGCGGCGCCTTAATCATCCCATGATCTTGGCCAGCCTTACACCATTACACTATCCATCCATTGAACCAACCCAATGTCTCATCCTACAATGCTACGACAAGGTACGACCCACTACCGAGTCACATCCGCTAAGCTATACTCAACTGGCTTACGCATCACTTCATCGTGTCGTACCTGACACTCGTCCAACACAAAAGGTTCCCGCGTCACCGAGGTTCCGTCTCACGCATCTCTCATGATGCTAAGGTTCCCCGATTAAGCCGAACATCCAACACGGCCCGATATTCTCGAACACGACTATCGGTCATCCCCCATGCATCGCGAATAGCGTAGGAGCATCACTGCCCCGTTTACCGAGCATTGAGGGCATAACGCCCACAACACAATCCTCGGTCCTCTGACCGAGAATCCCAACCATACCTCGCGTCCCTCCTATACGACCATGATGCATACCGCACACTTAAAAGCCATACTAGGATGAAACCTCTTGCCCGAAGGCTCTTGCGCAGTGCTAGAAAGTCCGTCTCCTTTACACCGTCCTTGGATGCTCCAACAACCATCCAAGGAGACTCCAAGATCCCCTTCAGGATCCTAGAGCCCGCCCCCAACTCCTTTGGGGTTGCTTATTAGGTAGCCCCAGATGTGCCACAAGGGAAGGTAGAGCTACGCCCTTCTCCTCAAGGTGGATGATAAACCTTTCACCCTTTACCAGAAGGAAACATCACCATTGCCCGTGGAGTTATACTGGTCTTTTACGGAACAGTACTCTAGATATCCACAAACCGTTTGTACCATTAAACTCGTATTAACTTTCTCTTCGAATGAAGGTACTATCGGTCCTACTTCCAACATACCATGTGGGCCCCACAACACTTGCTCACATTTGTCCGACTAAGCACCAAACTCAAGCTTCACTCCATAACTCTTCATGTGTACTTCACCCAAACCACAGTACCTCGTACACAACATCAAGACACCTCCATGTCCCTTCACTTCGGTACCCAACACTAAGGCACCAACCTTGCACCACGCTGCGCTATCGCTTGCGTAGTGCCTCACATATCTCCTAGGCACCGCATTGGCATCCTTTGCCCATGCTCAGGCCATCCCGGCCCCGTATCACGGTCATGGCAGTACTGGACAACTTATGACCGTGACACTCTCCCCCACCTGATTAGGTCAATGTCCTCATCGACTCTCACCTAGTATTCATCAGCTCCACAACACAGCTTGCACACCTGCTCCTTCCACAGATCAGAACTCACTTCTGACGGCCTAACATATCAATTACTGTATCAAACTTCACCTTCTCACGAATTTTGTCTGAAACATTCACCACACTTCGCCCAATTTCACATTGAACTTGGCCTTAGAGACTCTGTACACTGCCTTTGTCTTCAACATTTCTGTCTTCAACACGTTACCCGAATTTCTGAGAGGGATAATCTTCCTCGAATTTCTTCAAGTGCACATCTCCATGCGCATGTTTGGTCCTCCCAGGACCATCACATGGCTGTCCCAAGTATTACGCTGACACTGATTGTCACCATGAACTTCGATCTTCGGTCTCATAACCCTGATCTTCAGCTTCCACTAGGCATTCAGCTGTCATCCACTTCACTCTTAAAGCTTCATCCACTGCAGTTCATTCCGTCGAACTACACTCAGCACTCACCTTGAACATGAAGTACGTCACCCATGACGAGGCTCACCAGCCAACCGCATCTCATACGGTACTTCCTCCGCAGTCTGTTTCTTTAGTTTACGCATATGAGCATTGGCGTGTTGTCCCACTTTAACACTAAAGTCATCCCATAATAGCACCGACATCCACATCCTTCACCTAAAGTCACAAACACACCCAATGCATCCTCTAATGCAACACGGCCAGCAACCCTATACGTTACTCGAAACCGCAATAGCGTTCACTACGCCAAATCTCTGCGAAACTCTTCATTGATGCATCACGCCCCTGACGCACTCATCTTGTTTCTTCCATTCCTTGGTGCAAAACCATTTTGCATGTCTTCCTTGGTTGTGTACCAATCCATTGGCACACTTTTCCTTGTGATCCTTCACTCAATCACTTGTTTTGAACTCAATCCGTCGAGCTCAACTTTTCGTAGCCAACAACCTATGAGTTGTCTAAAGCCACTGCATCATTTCAACCCTTGACACATTGCCTCACTCTTGAGTTCTTCCTTACTGGCCTCACTCATGAGGACTTCCTCATATTCTTGATATTCTGCCCGAGTGCTCCCCCACTCAAGCTTGCCATACATCTTGCATCCTTGTGGTGCCTCTCTAGTGCCTCAACTCCTTGAGTACCCGAGATAACACTCATCCACTCTTATTGCATCGTTGTATACAATTGAGCTTCCAACCTTGATTAGAGTATCTGATTACTCAAGTCTTTGATACCTTGCCAACATAGTTATGTGACTCTAGTACCTCAACATCTTGTGTCTTCACTGAGAGAACACATCACCTGACCTTCGCACCACTGTGCTATTTCACTACGTGAGATCTTGATGCATCAACTCCTAGAGTCTTCATCTTGAACCAACACTGTGCTCTTCAAGTCCCCACACTGTCTTCACCTTGAGTACACATTTGCTCCTGAATTTCCCTTCGACCACTATCCACTAGAAGCCTTGCTCCAACACACCACTGCATTAGAGACCAACACCTATATTGTTGTCGAGCTTTATCTCGATCTTGGACAAGTCTCTCCTGCAACAAGTCCACTATCTAGAAGCCAACAAACTCTGTAGCCAGTAGTACTCCCACTACTCGGAACCACAGTAGAAACATTTTGTGCATTCCAACCTGATCACCTGTTGGAAACTGTAGCTTCAGGCTCTCACGAGCAATCATGCTCCCACGAGCAACCATGCTCTGATACCAACTGTCACGGTCAACTTTTTGATTTTGCGGAACAACCGTGCGGCGCCTCAATCATCTCAAGATCTTGGCCAGCCTTACACCATTACACTATCCATCCATTGAACCAACCCAATGTCTCATGCTACAATGCTACGACAAGGTAAGACCCACTACCGAGTCTCATCCGCTAAGCTATACTCAGCTGGCTTACGCATCACTTCATCGTGTCGTACCTGACACTCGTCCAACACATAAGGTTCCCGCATCACCGAGGTTTCGTCTCATGCATCTCTTATGATGCTAAGGTTCCCCGATCAAGCCGAACATCCAACACAGCCCGATATTCTCGAACACGACTATCGGTCATCCCCCATGCATCGCGGATAGCGTAGGAGCATCACTGCCCCGTTTACCGAGCATTGAGGGCATAATGCCCACAACACAATCCTCGGTCCTCTGACCGAGAATCCCAACCATACCTCACGTCCCTCCTATACGACCATGATGCATACCGTACACTTAAAAGCCATACTAGGATGAAACCTCTTGCCCGAAGGCTCTTGCGCAGTGCTAGGAAGTCCGTCTCCTTTACACCGTCCTTGGATGCTCCAACAACCATCCAAGGAGACTCCAAGATCCCCTTTAGGATCCTAAAGCCCGCCTCCAACTCCTTTGAGGTTGCTCATTAGGTGGCCCCAGATGTGCCACAAGGGAAGGTAGAGCTACGCCCTTCTCCTCAAGGTGGATGATAAACCTTTCACCATTTACTAGAAGGAAACATCACCATTGCCCATGGAGTCATACTGGTTTTTTACGGAACAGTACCCTGGATATCCACAAACCGTCTGTACCATTAAACTCGTATTAACTTTCTCTTCGAATGAAGGTACTATCGGCCCTACTTCCAACATACCATGTGGGCCCCACAACACTTGCCCACAATTGTCCGACTAAGCACCAAACTCAAGCTTTACTCCATAACTCTTCATGTGTACTTCACCCAAATCACAGTACCTCGTACATAACATCAAGACACCTCCATGTCTCTTCACTTCGGTACCCAACACTAAGGTACCAACCTTGCACCACGATGCGATATCGCTTGCATAGTGCCTCGCCTATCTCCTAGGCACCGCATTGGCATCCTTTGCCCATGCTCAGGCCATCCAGGCCCCGTATCACGGTCATGGCAGTACTGGACAACTTATGACCGTGACATTCCGCCAAAGAAGGCTCAGACGACGACGGCTGCGCAGCTACAACAGCAGCGACTGGACTGCCGAGAACATTGGGTAGGCCACCTAAGGTGAAGACACCAATTGCTGTGGTGGGCTTTGATTGAGATCAATAACTTTGTACTACTAGCATTGCTAATTGTCATTTCCATCTTCATTTCAAGCCATTTTTTCTTTTTTTGATTCTTTGTTGAGTGTTCTTAGTAATGGGGAGTGTCTGTAATTGCATGTAAATTAGGCCGAAGTTGTTGCTTCTCTCTCTTTCTTCCACAAGAAAAGAGTGAGTAATTTTGATGTGGGGTTTCCCTTCTTATGCTTATACTTGCATGTTTGTCTTTCTTTGAAACTAAAATGGGGAAATGGGTTTCTTCTTCATCCACCAATGGTGGTACCAATTTGAAGATTTAGGTTGTCTCAAGCGGGTATTGTCTATTGGATGTTATGATCACTGAGATGAAGATTACGAAAGATCATTTGGATGAGCATGAGACTGAAAGAGCAATCCTTGTTACTTCAACTGGTAATCTTCTCCAGTTGTAACCGGTTTTGGGCAAAACCGGTTACAACCTTGTGGTCACCACATGTCCCTTTTTACACCCTTAACTGTGGTTAAGATTTACCTACCCCTAGGGTTCACCTACCTCTCTTTGGTTTTTAGAAAAAATATTTTTAAAAAATTAACCTTATGAGTTGGTAAATTTTAACCACAGTTAACAAAAAAATTTATTAATTTTTTCTAAAAACCAAAAATAGGTAGATGAAGCTTAGGGGTGATTGAATCTTAACCATAGTTAAGAGCTGTCAAAAGAGACATGTGGCCACCTCATGGGCGTAACCAATTTTGGCAAAACCGGTTACAACCGGAGAAGAATACGTCCCTGTTACTTCATATCTTCGAAATAGTTGCAGAGCTTGCACACATGTACTCAACACTCAATAACTATGCTAGTCTAAAGTGAAACTGTCGTTACGAAATTAAGCACATCTTCAAATCTTTTATATGTGAAAGAGTACTTAGGTACTCAAATCTTCTACATGAAAAGTTTAATGTCTGATATTGCAAGCTCTATTTCATCAAAAAGGTGGTCAACAGAGATTTCTTCTGACCAATCATGAGAAGAAACTTGGAGTTAGGTTAGAACCTAACTCCAGCTAACAAGGAGGTTAAAAAAATTTAATGTTAATGATATTACAAGGATAATTTAGGTATTTTAAAATATTTAAAGCATGACATCATCAAAGTCCATCCACTTTAGTAAGGTCAAGTTAACAGAAGGGGCAATCTATTAGTGAGAATTGAATTGAAACACAGGGAATGGTAGTGTAATTTTAGAAACCGAAGGGAAGATCTTTATAATTTCATCAAACCCCAAGGGAGGTAATTGTAATTTACCATTTCTATTTCAGTCAAACACATCAATCAACCATCAACGCTGGAGAACATTTCAAATCGTCGGAAACCTTTTTCGTAGAAAGTCCAAGTTTTTTTGGTTGTGGTATCAGATTCCTCGGATATTTGCAACCTATTGTCCAAATTCACTCAAGCTTCTATTTCTGTTTTGTTTTTTTCATGGAAGATTTCAATTTTGTATATAGTTTATGGTCTCATGGGAAACAACTGGCTATTATTAGACTCCAGCGCTTAGTCTAGATAGTCTGCTAATGACCATTATGCATAGACGGCAAATACTTGAGCCAAACATGTCATTATCCAATCCCTTTTGAGTATTCCAGAGAGATTGAGACGGGTGTCATGAAGTCTGTGGCGTTTGTGATCAGATAACATAGAGATGAGCGGTGGTAGACGGATATGGATATATCCGATTCGTATCCAAATCCGTTTACTCGGATCGGAATGAGCAATGCCATGTACCATTTTCTAGTTGAAACTGCCGTTATATATTTACTATACTAGTAGAGACCCCGTGCGATCCACGGATAATAATTTAAGAATATTAAAATTTTAAATTATATTATTTATTTATTTAAATATAAAATAATATATTTTAATAATATAATTTTTTTATTTAATAAACATTATAATTTGTATTAATTAATTGACTTTATAATAATAATTTTTTATTATTTTAATAACATTTAATAAAAAATCATAAATTTCTTAGTATTAAACATAAATTAATATACTCAAGAGAGTTAGAGATAAGAGAGAACTCTACAATAGTGGAGATAGAGAGGTCTATAGGATGAGATAGTGGACCTCAAACCTACAAGAGTTAGAGATAAGAGAGGATTCTATAATAGTGGAGATATAAAGGGCTCTAGGATAAAATAGTGCATCACAAACTTGAACGTTAGAAATTAAAGAGAAAATCCACGTATTATCTCTAAAATAGAAGTTATAAGATTTGAGGGATTGGGATTTGGAGCCCAAAGAGAAAAGTCTTATTTCTTTATATCATAGTATAGATAGCGACTGTTGGAACCGCCGTTGCAAATTGATTTAGTACGGCAGCTCTGTAACGCCGTTATATATTCAATATTTAACGGCAGTTAAAACCGTCGTAACATGGAGAATTAGAATGATGGAATTATCCTTTATAATCGCCGTTACAATGATAAAATAACTGTCATGATAAATGTGCTCTACAGCTGCGGTGATAATAACCGCTATTATAAACCGCCGTAACATGCCTTGCGACAAGACCTGTCACGGCGTTTTGTTAAACCGTCGTCATAAAAATATAACGACAATTTTTTCATTTACTACGCCGGTTTGGCACCGTTGCAAAAAACATTAAATTTTGTAGTGTATTTATAGCATTTTGTGACCTGTTAACTCAACAAAGTTAATTAAAGCTTTTAGCTAATAATAATCTACCTCGTCAGTGTTAACCAAGTCATTATAACATCACGCCTTAGTGAGAATATTCTGTAAGTTAGTAGTGGGGTCACCAAGGCGATCTCCTTACTAACAAATATATCTTTCTTGTTCCCTCCAAACCACAAAAATCAAAATTTTCCCATAAATATAATAGATATATATATACATGACTCTTTCAAAGCGGGTCATTACACCATGAACAAGTCTGTCCATTTGGTGACTGTAGGTGATTGGATAAGGACACATTATGGCCTTCGAGAGATGACCAAGAACTTCACCAAAGTTACCTAGGGTGAATAATTCGAGACTTAATTTAGAATGAAGGCGAGCATATAAGGCCAATTGTTAACATAGGTGACAACTTCTCATGATATGAAGGAATTATATGATGACATGTGGCAAGCTTATTTACATGTATCAACACTAAGCTCAATCCAAACTACATCTCAAACGGCCGAACCTTGAGCTGAGCTCAATCAAATAGTATCTGGCTCTTCGACTTGTTTAAACGTTCAAGCTCATATAAGAGATTGACTTGATTCATTTGAGCCAACTAATTGAGTTCAACTTGAAGAAGTTGAGCCGATGAGCTATCTTGGCTCGAGTGCAGACTCTAAGTTTAAGGAAGAATATTGGGGAGCAGACATTATCATTTTAGAAGAGGTGAAGTCAAAAGAGAAAGAAAAGGCAACTTAGTAAATACGCATAGATCTATGGGGTTTAAATTAATAAAGGTGATAAATCTGTTGTTGTGGTTATCATTTAACTACATTAGTAGGTTAGAAAGGTTAGAAGTTAGCTTGGGTAGTGGAGCTCTTGCAACTCGTGTCGGGAAAAAACATATTTTTTCCCTTTTTGTGTATGTAAATCAAAGATATAAATTACCAAAATAAAAGTAAGAAAAATCAAGCACAAACACATAATATTTTTAACGTGGAAAACCCTCCAAGATGAAGGGAAAAACCACGAGACACTAGTCCAAGAAAAACTTCTACTATGTGAATAATGGGATTGCAAAAATCACTCAAGAGTAGACACTACTCTTGGATACCAACTCACCAAAAATAGTGGAAATCCAAAATACAAGTAAATGTATTTCTTACCTCAAAATAGTCGGAGATGAACACAACTTTCTTCACTTCAAAATAAAAAGATCTTGAGGCTTGAGAAAAAGCTTCTACCTTCTTTCTTCTTCCTCACACATTAGGTTTTTTCTTAGTAAAGTGGAGCAAAACCAAAAATGGGAGATGATGAGTGTTCTTCCAACCGTACACCCAAAGAAGAGAGAGTGAGAGTGGGGGACAAAGCATTTAATGCCCCCACCCACTCAAAGCAAAAGCTTGGTTGTGCAAGCAATTGGATCTCACTTCCTCATGAAAGAGGAGACCCAACAAACTCCCCCTCCGATTTATGAGGAAAGCTCCACTATGTTCATATCTGCAATTTCTCTGCAAAACTCGATTTTGTCTTTAGGAAGACTCTTTGTCATCATATCTGAGTCATTCTTCTCAGTATGGATCTCTTCAAGGTGTAGTAACTTATTTTCCTACTGTTGGGAAAAAATATATTTTTCCCCCTTTTGTGTATGTAAATCAAGAATAAATTACTACAATAAAAGTAAATAAATTTTGGGCATGGTGATCTCTCGTGATAGGAAAGCCAAGAAGTTATGGCTATTGTGAGTGCGGGTTTTGGGGAAACCTTGATTTGATCTCATGGGGTGAGTTTAGAGTCACCACATATCCATTCAGAAGGGATAAGTCCCCGGGATTTTGATAAGGTCTTGGTATGCGATTGAGATTAGGATAAGAGGTTCAGTTAAATCCAAGGAACAGGTTAGGCACCCCGGCACTTCCACTTTTCAGTGGTTCCCTACTTGCTAGGGTTAAGCCAAATTATTCTCAATTTTAGTCAAATGCTTTAGTGTTTAATGTAATACTAATCGTAAGAAAGAAAAGCTAAATTAGGGTCGAACCCGGATTAGAGTGAGATCATACCGAGCATAGTTCTAGCACATGAGCCCGTACCAAGGTTAGTGGTGTGTGTGTGCACCAAGGGTAGCTAATGGGTCTACTCCAGTAGACTGGGGTTTGGTTGACCAGGGTTAGTCAAAATGCATGGTTTGGGTCCTGTAGGTCTAAGGTAAGTCCGGTAGACTAGGGTTGGGTCCGGTAAGTCAAGAGGGAAGCCCGGTAGGCCAAGACAAAGTTTGACCATGATTAGGATTGCTAACCAGGGTTATGTCAAACTAATTATGGTTAAGGTTACTAACTAAAGTTAAGGTTGATATGGTCTAGCCCTGTAGGCCCAAGTTAGGTTCGGTAGGTCTAGGGTGTTTTAACCAAGGGTTAGGATTGCTAACCGGGGTTTAAAATGTGATTAATTATGATTAGGGGTGCTAACCATGGTTAACAAGTCCAATATCAGTATTTTTGTTCTTTTTGAATTTTTCTGATTTTTTGAGAATTTTTCTGATTTTTCACAATGGTTAAGGATTGTTTAACTATGGTGAAGAGGGGTGGTCACCATGGTAAAGGGTCTTAACCAGGGTTAAATGGCCAGACGAGACCATTTTTTAGCTTCTCATATTATTTCGAAATTGTTGAGCATCTTTTCAGATTTTTCCTAGTTAAGGGCTGCTTAACCATAGTTAAAAGTTAACCAAACATTATATTTAACCATGATTAAGGGCTCTAACCATAAAAAAAAGTTGTCACATAGGATATTTCTTAATTTTATAGAATATTTTTGATTTGTTTGTGATTTTTCTAGAATTTTTTGAGTTCATGGGCTGCTTAACCATGGTTAAGAGTTAACCACAGGTGGGTTTAACCATGGTTAAGGGGTCAGCTTGGTCAAAAATGGGCTCAGGACCTATAGTGGCCTCCTACCTGGTCTGGGCCCTCACAAAGTTCGACAATTGCAAAAAAACTCAAAAATTCATTACACTTTTAACCATAATTAACGCGAGTTTAACCATGGTTAGTAGGGGAACCACAGGCAACCGAGACTACCAGTGAGTAGCTTGAAGTCCAATGAGCGTTTTGGACATTTTTTGGGCCCAAGGGGAGGTCGGGTGTGGGCCTCACAGAGGCCCAAAGTTGCCTCAATGAACATCATATAAAATGATAGATTTCCAAAAAAACACATTTCCAACCACTATTCATCAGTGATTTAACCTTGGTTAGGCTGACCCAGGATGATCCGAGACCATGGTTGGGTATCTTGTTGTTTAGGAAACAATTTGAGCCTTTGTGAAGCACAAGAGGAGGTCAAGTGTGGGCTCCATAGAGGCCCAAAATCACTTACATAGTCTATTTTGCACACTATCGACCCCACTTTGAGATTGATTTAACCATAGTTAACGATGGAGTTAGGGGCCGAAATTGCACAGGGGGTATCTGGGAGTGTGGGGAGTCTAAACATGGCCCTGGTTTCGATTAGGGCCTGGTCTAACCATGGTTAAACCACGGTTACAGGTGGCGGCCTGAAACTGAAATTTTTTAAAAAAAATTTTTGAAAAAAACTGTTTTGGCCAATGGTGCTTGAGCAATGAGAGTCTAGGGAGGGTTCCTCATGGATTTAGGACCCCCCCGACGTCTAGGGAGTGTTGCCACGGTGGGGGATGGGGGTACCTGTGGCCACTCCTCAAGGAAAACCCCCATCCCCAAGCCTACGGTTTAGCTTCTGTAAAATAAAATAAAAATATAGAATAGGACCCCTGGAATGGGACCAGGAGTCCCTTACAATAGAAGAACCAAGTTAAAAAAAAGAGGGAGGGGTATACCCTGCTACAGCCGCGGTAGAGAAGACAGGAGTGGTGGCTGCGCGGTGGTGGCGACCTGGGCGAGTTAGCAGACGAAGGTGGCGCTTGTGGTGAGATCTGAGGAAGCTACGGAGGCCTGGGGATCACTGAGATTTGCTCTCAGGTGGAGGCTAAGAGTGGGATAGGTTTTTTTTTTTTTTGTCTGCAGAATTTTTTTTTTTTGAATTCGAGTCTCAGTGAACAGTGGCCACCGTGGGAGTTTTAGAGAAGAAGAGAAGGTGGGGAAGGCTTTTTTATGGAGTTTCGGGAGCTCAAGAGGAGTGTGGACGGCTGGCCGAAGTGGGAAGGCGACTGTAAATTTTTTTCTCTCAAAAATCCCCCTCAACACGGTGGTTACAGTGGGCTTAAATAGAAGAAGAAGGAGAGGAGGGGAGGAATAAGGATGAGGATGCTAGGCGTGGGGGACAAGGTCGGAAGGGTGGCAAGCAGTAGGGGAGCCAGGGGCAGGGGCTGCAGTGTCCTCGTCTTCCTGAGGAAGATGATGAATAGTGCATTTGCCTTATTTTATGTTTTTTATATTATGTTGTTTGGTTGTTTGAGTTGGGCCCAACCCGCATGTGGGCCTTGCCACATGGGGTTGGCGCCCAAAAATTCAAAACCCAGCCCTTTTTTCTTCTTTTTTTTTAAAAAAAAAATTACTATTATTATTATTTTATTTTTTTTAAAAAATTTAGGTGGGTCCCACCCTTAAACCCTATAAGCTTTTTTTTTTTGTTGTTTTTTTTTCTTATTTGGGCCTAACCACCACACATGTGGGGAAGGCAAAAGAGGTTTTTGCCCTTTTGGGGGTTGCCCTAAAAATTTGAATTTTGAAAAGGGTATGTGGGTCCCACTTGGATTGGGCTTGCCCCTGTTTGGGCCCAAAAAAAAGGGGTTTGAACTATTTTTTTTTTGAGGTTTTAGACTTTGAAGTAGGCCTTGAGCCCGTAGAGCTTTGCCTAAGGCTTGGACTAGGGCTAAGCTAGGGCTAGACCTAGGGTTAGGTCTAGGGTTTACCTAGGGTTTAGGTAGGGTTAACCTAGGGTTAGACTAGGGTTTAAATTATTCTAGATAAAATGGGCCTTAAGCCCATAGGGGTTTTATCCTAGGTTTAGACTAGGGCTAAGATAGGGTTAGGTCTAGGGTCTACGTAGGGTTTAGTTAGGGTTAGACTAGGGCTTAGGGCACTACCTAGGGCTACTAGGGTTTAGCCAGGGATAACCATGGTTAACAGGGGTTAATCATAGTTAAACAGAGTGTAAAAATTAGGTGCTTATAGCTATCACAAGAAAAGTACACAGAGCGGGTACTTAAGAAATTTCAAATGAAGAATGCTAAACCAGTTAGCACTCCACTTGCAAGTCATTTCAAGCTAAGTAAAGAGTAAAGTCCTTCGAGTAAATAAGAGAGAAGATACATAAAAAGGGTTTCATATGCTTCAACTGTTGAAAGTTTGATGTATGCAATAGTTTGCACAAGGCTGGATATTGCACATGTCATTAGAGTTGTAAGTAGGTTTTTTTCAAATTCAGGCAAGGAACATTGGGAAGCAGTTAAGTGGATTTGTAGATATCTAAGAGAAACTTCCAAGATTTGTTTGTGCTTTGGGATGTCTAAGCCTGAGTTAGATGGATTCACAGATTCATACATGGTAGGTGACCTTAATCATAAGAAGTCTATTTCAGGGTATTTGTTTACCTTTGCAGGGGGAGTTGTAGCTTGGCAGTCGAAATTGTAAAAGTGTGTGACTTTGTCTACCATAGAAACAAACTACATTGCCACTATAGAAGCTTGCAATGAAATGTTATAGATGAAGATGTTCTTTGAAGAACTTGGTTTGGAACAAAACAGGTATGTTGTTCATTGTGATAGTCAGAGTGCTATTCACTTGATTAAGAATTCAAATTTTCATTCCAAGTCTAAACACATTGAGGTAAGATATCATTCGATTTGAGATGTCTTAGAAAAGAAGTTACTACACCTTGAAAAGATCCATACCAAGATAAATGGCTCGGATATGATGACAAAGAGTCTTCCTAAAGACAAAATTCGAGTTTTGCAGAAGAATTACAGGTATGAACATAATGGAACTCTACTCATAAATCAGAGGGGGAGTTTGTTGGGCCTCCTCTTTTTATGAGGAAGTGGGGCCCAATTGCTTGCATGGTCAAGCTTTTGCTTTGAGTGAGTGAGGGCATTAAATGCTTTGTCCCTCACTCCCACTCTCTCTTCTTTGGGTGTACGGTTGGGAGAACACTTATCATCTTCCATTTTTGGTTTTGCTCCACTTTATTCAGAAAAACTCTAATGTGTGAGGAAGAAAGAAGAATGTAGAAGATTTTTCTCAAACCTCAAGATTAGGGTTTTTCTTGGTAAAATGGGGCAAAACCAAAAATGAGAGATGATGAGTGTTCTCCCAACCATACACCCAAAGAAGAGAGAGTGAGAGTGGGGGACAAAGCATTTAATGCCCCCACCCACTCAAAGCAAAAGCTTGGTCATGCAAACAATTGGGTCCCACTTCCTCATAAAAGAGAAGACCCAACAACTCGTAGCCAGAGGATTGGATCCCCATACCTTCCTCCGCAGAAGGCCACACCCCTACCAATCACGCAAGAGGCGGGGGTGTAATAAAGGTGATACATCAATTGGCCTGTGGATGCAGGTCCAGTTAAGGGAATGATATTGTTTGTTAGTAATATAAAAAGGTGTGATGAAATATGTATATCATCAGTACTCTTTATTATATTACTACCATATCCCTTTAATATCTATCTTCATGTTCTTAATTTTATTAGACTTCAAAGAAATCAAAACAGAACTTTGCAGATACAAAAGAAATCAGAGATCTAAAACGAAATTAGAGAAGAAGTGAACTAAGACCAACAATAGCTTTGAGCACTAGGGTGACGAGCAAAAATACAAGCAAGCCTACGTATGCTAGTGCTAGGTAAAGAGATCCACTTTAGTATTCATTGGTCTTTCTTAATTTGAATGTGAAGTAATTGGTCTGTCCTGAGTCCGTTTTGTGTGTAAGTGGGCACACAATTCACAATTGTGTTGCCTTTGGCAGTACACAAGGTATGTCAGTAAACGTATAAATTATAAAAGCTAAATTTATCACTTTATAATGAGTATATTTATCAATAATATCTACAATGAGTTCGGATGGACAAGAGCGCTTGCTGTTGTGCTGTTGCCCATACGTGTCTTATAAAATGGGGGTCACTTACTATTCACATGGGGATCAACAAATGATGGATATGGTGCCCATTTTGCAAGACACATATGGGCAACAGTGCAACAGCAAGCTCTGTTGCCGAACTCAATCCACAATTGGTGTACCTGACGCACTCTCATCAAGACTTGCACACACAAAACAGACCCATCTTTCCATGTCCGTTAGTCATGTGGCTCATGGATGATGCAACGTATCCCTATAGGTAGGGCTGATTAATAAACTAAGCACCTCGTGAAGAGTTCGAGTTCGAGTTCGGCTCGTTAAAAACTCAATCAAACTTGTTTATTTAAGGGAAATAGTTAACGTACCGGGAAATTAATTATAAAATCCAAGGTTGGACCTCATTAGTACTCTCACCATGCTTCTCTGTTTTTGAGAGATGTGAGGTTGTGGCTTCGGTTGAGAATTGATATTTGTGTGAGTTGTGTCTTAACCTATAACTAAAAAAATCCAAAGTGCTCCCATGTGTGTAGACCTTAGTCCCACATTGCTTAACGATGATAGGGTATGTCTCCTTAAGTATTCCCACCGTGCTATTCTTTTTTGAGAGGTGTTTGTGGTTGTGGTTTCAGTTGAGATTTGTTCTGCGTGTGAGAGTTGTGTATGTGTCTCAACCTATGACCAAAAAAAAAAATTTGTTTATTTAATAAACAAGTCAAGTTGGAGCTTGATTTTCGAGTTCATTCAATTAATAAGCCAAACTTGTACACACCACTACTCGGCTTGATTATATATATATAGCCCATTAAAATATTTAAATTATATTTACTTTATTTGAATATTAAAATTAAATAATTTTCATTATATTCTAGTATAGATTAATGGTATATAATGTATTTTACATTATAAATACACTTTACACAATTATAAATTACAATAAAATTTTAGGTGACGCTTTAATTTCTTTAACTATATAAAGATAGTAAAATAAAAATTTTACCTAATAAAAATAGTTATATCCAATTAATCAAGTTGTTTGCCAACGGCTCGAGCTCACTTATTAAAGCTCGACTTGTTTATTAATTAAACAAGTCAAGCTCAAGCTCAATTTTCATGCTTGTTTAATGAAAGGACAAGCTTGAACACCCACTACTTGGCTCGGCTCGATATTATCCTTGCCTATAGGCCTATAAGACAGTTCCACACCGTTCAAAATTTAAATTAATTTTTTTATAATGAAACCGAAATTTTGTTAAGCATTAATTGCATAGGAGTGTTGAACTTGGATGCTCATTTCTAAACTCATATCCTGGTGGCCACATGTGTTGATAAAAAATTAAGAATTTCATTTTTTTTTCAAAAGAGACTTTATTTCAACCGATTCTAAAGGAAGGTACAGATACAGATACAGTAGCCACACATATATGTCACCACCATGAGAGTTTGGAAGTGTTAGGCTAGCATTTCTCTTATGCTCCATTTGTTTGCACGTAAATGATTTTACAAAGTAAATCATCTACGAGGAAAATGTATTACGATAAAAAGTGAAATTTTTACTAAGTTTTTGGCGTTTGGTTGCATTCTTCAAAATAAAGCAAAAATTTTTATTAAAAAATATATATAAGGGTATATTTGTAATTTTAAAAAATATTTTTAAGGAGGTTGGTATTTTATGGGAAAATGACTTACAAGTTTTTAAAATGTAAGTCATTTTCCGGAAAAGTGGTTTCTTTTCTGCAAAACATTTTACTTACGAATGGTTTTACGTACAAACAAACACACATAGTTGACATTTTCTACGGAATTGATTTGTTTTCCCCTATTTTACGTCGAAACAAACGAAGCATTACTTGCATTGAAAGAGAGAGCCTTGGAAGAACACTAGAAAACCATGATATTGTTTGTAATTTGTACTTGGTACTTAGAAGTCTTTGGTAACTCTAAACTCTAAATAGGTAGAACTTATTTCAAAATTGAGTTTATTTAGACTTGATTGTTAAGTTTAGTTGAACGCCTAAAAATTTTTGAAGTAGAGGTTTTACATTTAAAGAAAAAAGATCCCTTGTCTCCTTATTACTTTAGACATAAAACAACTACTTCAAAAACAAAATTGGACATTCATTTAAGCTTTAATTTAATACTCTAAAGTCTGGCTGTGTGTATTTAGGGTGTTACATTATCACTAAACAAACAAAAAAATAAGCTCCATATATTTTAATTTCAGAGTTATCAAACGGCCCTCTTAGCTGTTAAGGCACAAGCACTTTAGTATTACATGGTTATAACAATACAACATCCTAATGGTTATGGTACGTATGTCTCTTATACAAGGTAGTCCTAAGTTTAATTTTTCGCAATCTATTGAAAATTAACTCTTAATAGATTGATAGAAATTTCCTAAAATGATGTGGCTCTAAATAAATATATTCACACCCTATAAGGAGCATGGTCAAGATGCACTCAAATTTGTACCGACTTTCCCATGACTTTATTCATTTGGCAAGAAAGTGAATGAGAGAAAAGAAAAGAAAAGAAAGTCATTTTCTTTTGCTTGTTGCCTGGGAAGAAAATTTTAAAAGAAATGAGTTGGGTAACGGTCAAATATGTGTCAAAATGGTAAAATTACACCATTCTTAAAATTAGTGCTTTATTTTTTTTCAGAATAATCATTGATTTTGAAAGAGAATTTCTGCAAGAAAGTGCCAAAAAAGGGCCTTAATTTTCTTGTACTTTTCTAAAGAAAATGACCATTTCTTGCACATTGAAAGGTTAAAAAGTGGGAGAATTTCTCACTTTCTTTTACTTTACTTTGTTTTCCTGCCAATCGAACACAGCGCAAATGATTTGAACTTTATATCCCAAGCACTCATTTAAATGGATAAAAAAGACTCTTGATGTAAATTTAGTAAATTTGGTAATTAATGGGATGTAAAAATGTCTTGATGAAGGTTAACAAGTTCACACACTGAGTAAACGTTAGCAATACCCAATATATGGAAATGATATCATTCACTCGGTGTTTGAATTTTTTAACCTTCACCATACTTTTTACCCCTATGTATTGAATTTCTTAACCTTCACAAGACTTTTTTACCCCTATGTATTGAATACATTTTATTAAATTTAATGATATTTCGATATTTTTATAGGAGACAATTCATTAAATAGGAGAGAAAAAAAGTCCAAGAAAATTCGTTCTATCTTTATTATTTCCTACATTTAATGATTGGTTCCCTGTCAAAAGACTAAACTACCATTTAACTTTAGTAAATTTGGTAATTATTTGCTACTAAAAATGTCTTGATGAAAATTAACAAGATCACACAATAAGTAAACGTACAGGAGATCTAACTTGTGGAAGGACATTTAGAAAAATTTGAACTTTTTTTATATGGTGTGATGGTAGTCGTTGGATCTTCCAATCTTATGATTATGTGCATATGTGAAAAAAACACACACGTATGTTCTAACATGCACACAACCATACGATTAGGATATCCAATGGTCACCATCACACCACCTTTTTATGTATGGAGGGACATTTAAGAAAATTTGATTTTTTATATGGTGTGACGGTGACTGTTAGATCTCACAATCATATGATTGTATGTGTATGTGAACATATGTATTCTTTTTTATAGATCTCTCGATCCCTTTCCTAAATATATAGTTTCACCTTTCCTATATATATATACTAGTAGGTTGTATGTGTATGCGCGTGAGAGAGTGGAAAGGGGGAGAGAGAGTGGAAGAGGGCTCCTAGTGAAACCCAAGTGATGCAATGCGAGAGATAAATATATGTGAAAGTATGGATTGAGTGAAGCGTAGAGTGGAGAGAGAAATTAAAAAGAATTATTACTTATAAATTTGTAATATAAACACTTTTAAGTTAGAGGGTAATTTTGTCATTTTAAAATATTCAATTTACATTTATAACATGAGAATCTTCATTATAATAGTTATTTTCATTATGTTAGGTGTAAAGGCAATTTTGTTCAATCAAAGTTTATAAGCTTCATATTCTTAATAAATAGTAGAAATAAAAAAGATATAAGTGTAAGAGTAATTTTGTCATTCTCATTATAATAGTAGAGAAGTAATTTTGTCAATAGTGATTATAATAATAGATATAGAAAAATATAAGTAGAAGGGTCAATTTTGTCATTATTATTGTAACAATAGAGAAGATAAGTGTAAGAGTAATTTGTTAATAGTGACAATTTTTATGGGCCTTGTTCCGGATAATTTTGTTAATAGGAATTGTAATAGTGGAGATAAAGAATATATAAGTAGAATGAAAATTTTATCATTCTCATCATAATAATAGTAGAGAAGAAAAATGTAATGATAATTATGTAATACTAACAAAATTCAATCAACGTTTTTACGGATCATAATCTCTAAGGGTAATTTTGTCAATAGAAATTATAATAGCTGATATAAAGAAAATATAAGTGAAAGGGTAATTTTGTCAATAGTGACAAAATTCAATAAAATGTATTTACAGACCCTATTTTCTAAGATAATTTTGTCAATATAGGGTCATATTCACTAAGGGTAATTTTATCAATAGTGTATAATAGTAGAGATAGAGAAGATATAAGGATAATTTTGTCATTCTTATTAGAATAACATAGAAGATAAGCATAATCATACTATTGTCATTTTGAGAAAATTCAATCATCTCACTCTCTTTATAATAGTAAAAATAAAGGATAATCACAAGGGCAGGGGAGGAGGGATGCGAGAAGTTTGGCTTCTCTAAACAAATTGTAATTTTCTATATGTATAATATAAAAAATAAATTACTTTCATTAAGAGCAATGATTAGGGACTACGCAAATCGATCCGTGTGTCCCTTTTAATACTCCTTTAACTATGGTTAAGCTTAACTAAATTAAAGTTACTAATATTTTTTAAAAACCATTGGTGGGTGTTAAGAAGAGGTCATGGACCAATGAGGACTTGCATTCTGCATAGCCAAATGCAATGCGCAATCCATTATCTATTTCTCTTTTTATTTATATAATGGCTCTCTCAAAAGAGACATGTTAGTGGACCTTTATTGGAATGTAACATTAACGAATTTTATGACCATGATGATCTATTAAACACAATAATAATAATAATAATATATCTCAAGGGCGTAGCTCCCCGAACCCTAGGCCCCATAACCCTAAATTTATTAATTTTCTTGATACGTGTATTTCAGCCCCACTAATAAACAATTTATGGCTCCGCCCATGTATAATGGTAATTTTATCATTATGAGAAAATTCAATCAACATTTCTAACCGCTTTATTCTCTTGATAATAGTAAAGATATATACATCTTTCTTATATATGAGAATTCCCCTAGATGAAATTTTTCATAATTCCCAAACTACCCTTATCATAATCATCCCCTAAATGTATTGCTTAATTCTCATACTATCTTGTACTCATGATATTATCTATAAACTTGAAATTCTCTACGGTTATAACCGAATTAGTTAATGTCTGGTTATGCCACTAAAGTCACTCTTTAATTGTGGTTCAGATTCACCCACCCCTAGGGTTCACCCACTTAACCAGGGTTTAAAAGATTAATATTTTTTTTCTAAAAAATCAATGATAGATAAGTGAACTTTAGAGGTGGGTGAATCTTAACCACTGTCAAGGGGTGTCAAAAGAGACACCTGGCAACCTTAAGGTCGTAACTGGACTCCAACTGTGGTTAAGATTCACCCACCCCTAGGGTTCACCCACTTATCATTGGTTTTTAGAAAAAAATATTTTTTTTAAATCCTGGTTAAAATTTAATCACTCCTAGGGCTAAATTTTTTTCATATATTTTTTCTAAAAAACAATGATAAGTGGGTGAACTCTAAGGGCGGGTGAATCTTAACCACAGTGAAGCAGTGTTAAAAGGTACACATGGCAACCTTAGTGGCGTAACCAAACTCCTCACTCTCTTGGCAAAACACTCTGAAAGAAGAACGTTTCGCCAAGGCCCCACCCGTCCCCGTTCTTTGCTATACCCAAAATGCTTTTAAAGCTTTTTGCTTCTTAAAATGTCACTTAAGTCATATTTCTATAACCAACATGTCCCTCATAAATTTTTTTATCCAAAATGTCCCTCAAGTTTTAATACCCAAAATATCCCTTATTTTTTCCCAAAATATCCTCACTAGGGTCCTCTTCCCAATCTCTCTCCCCTTCCCTCTCTCACGTGCCACCGCCCACTAGTATATATATTCACCTTTCTGATGAAAGAACCCAAATGCAGAAGTGATGTCGTTGATTGTCTTCTCCGCACAATATTGAGCTAGGTCGCTTTATGCTCGAATCACCCTCAAAATAACACAACAAAGCAACCTATTTCAAGAGCTAAGCTCCTCTTTGGAGAATATATTGTACATGTTAACGCCAAAGGACACAAATCAAAAGCATCTTTCTCTCTTTTCTTTTTCGAGTTTCAAAAAATAAAAAGAACGTACGAAGGCAAACGCATCCTGGGTCTTTCAAGTTCGAATCTCTCTCTACTTTTCTATTTCCCTTTCTCTCTTTATATATTTTGATCTCTCTTTTCATGGAAAAGGAAGTGTGCAAAAGCTATATTGGGATGCTGCATCACAGCTCCACAAGGAGTCTACAGTAGATTCTCCTTCAGAACTGGTACCCATTTTGAGGTTCCTGTGGGTTGATTCTTCATGGGCTTAGTGGTTGTATGTGGCTGTGTGTGTGTGTGAGTGGTGTGTGTTTTCCCTTCTATTATTTGTAGCTTTGCCTTATGGAATTGTTACCTTGACCAAAAAAAAAAAAAACCTCTACTATGTATCTTAGTTCATGTACCAGGCGAGAGTAGGGGTGTAGATAGATACGAATATTATTTGTATCCGAATTCTTTTGCTTAGATAATTTTTTGAATAGGTATCCCATAAAGCGAATTTGAATGTACTTTTACTATCTATTTATAATTAGATACGAAATAGGATATTAATACATCATATTCGATAAATATCGAATCGATTATATAATATATATATTTTAAATACATACATGAATATATTATAAGTTTATAAGATTAAAATATTCTTATTAATATGTATTTTTTACATGCCATTAAATTGTTAATTTTGATATAGGTGTAAAATAATAATAATAATAATATCATTTTAAAAAATAATAATATATATATATATATATATATATATATATATATATATATATTTTGACATTTTTTCTTTTATTTTTTATTATAGTAATGGAATCACTCAAATATTTTTTGAATTTGAATATTTTAAACAAAGTAGGATTACAAATACTCTACTTGGATATTTAATCAAATTTGGATATACCACTATATGGTTTGAATTCGCTCCCTTTACAACTCTAAGCCCAAAGTGATGGTCTTCAGCGTTTGGTTTGTGGAGTTTTACCCTACCTGTTAACCTATATGAACCGTAGTTAGTTATTTTCATTTCATTAGTAGGCACTTATGTCCAATCACCTAAGGGAACTTTGTTTTTTTGGTCACTCACCTAAGGGAACTTGGTATTCGGAAAATTGAACCCCAAGACCTTGACTCTTTATAGCTACATCACAAGGAAAACTACCAATTTATTGAGAGTTTACTTCTAGGGGCTTAATCCAAGACCTCCCTCAAACAAGGGTTTCACCTCGCCAAGCAGGTGTTTAAAGAAGGGCTTTTTTTTTTATATATATATATGTAAGACTTGTTGAGTAATTGGATGAATTCTCCGTATAAATGACCACTATATAAGTAAATAATTACATTTGAAAAGCGCTACAATGAGTTTTCTATTAGATAATCGAAGCCTCATGTACTTGAAAATGACAGCACTACCTCCAGGATTCAAATCAGGTCGGATTTTCCCTACGAGTTTACACTATGCAGCAGATGATGGGAGATGTGTCTCAAATCTGGGTTTTCTAGACTGGTTTCGGGATTAGTCTTCTTCTTTGTTTCAGGCTTTGAACTGGTTCGATGTCGCTTCTAACCTCTAGGTTGGCCCTTAAACTGGGTCTTCTCCGGGAGACTGGTTCTGTCTTTGGCTTGCTCCGATACGGTGGATCTGAGTCTTTGTTGATCCAATAGGTATAGAATTCCCATACTGCCCCCTTATGCAGGAGCCAGGTGGGTTGTCTCCATTTATTGGGTTCATCCCCACGAAGTCTCAGGATTTATGCTTGGGTGCACCAATCCGATCATCTTGATCAGACCCTACAATCTTCTGATGGATATCAACCAACACCCCAAGCCCACAGAGACATACGTAACCACACATTCTAGTACTGGTGCTGCTCTAAATTATATAATCTCATATATGAGAGCCTTTATTAAATCTCTAAATTACTCTTTCCTGTTCAAGGTAATAGGATAAAATCTAAATTTGGGTGATGGGTGAAGATATTTAACTAAGAGTAGGCTTCGTTTGGCGAGAAAGTAAGGGAAAGCAAGAATTTTCTTACTTGCAGTTAGTAAGAAACATACTTTTATTCTTGCACTTTGTTAAAAGTGACAAAATCTTCCTTCATTTTTTTAGGTTGTTTTAAAAGAAAATTTTAGTTTTGTTTCTTCTTCTTTTTTCGTTTCTTTTCTTTTCTTTCACTTACTTTCTTGCTAAGTGCGTTCGTTTGAAGTGATTGTGAGGAAAAGTAGATAAAAGTGGGAGAAAACTTCATTTTCACTATGTTCTGTATAAAAGATTTTGAGAGAAAGTGAAAGCTCACTTTTTTTTTCTACAGACTGATTCCTCTCATTTTCATACAAATCTTTTTTTTTTTTTTTTTTTCGTGCCGTCATCATTTACCTATATTAGTTCGGTCAGAAGTTAGCTGGGGCATTGGAGCTCTTGCAACTCATACCCAGGAGGATTGGATCCCCTGACCTCCCTCCACTGAAGGCCACACCCCTACCACTCACGCAAGAGGTGAGAGTGTTCCAAATCATATTTCTTCAAAATGAAGGGATTGTGAAAAAAAAGTAGTTAAACTTTACTATTCCAAACCTACCATTTTGCATGGTTATATTCCTAAAAGAGAGTAAGAGGTCATTTTGGAAAAAAATGTACTTTCCCCCTAATACTTTTCTCTCAAATCAAATATCCAAGAGAAATTATACAATTCTTTTACTCTATTTTATTTTACTTTCTTTTCTCTCACCCATTTACCCCTCAACCAAACACACCCTAAGAGAGGCCCCCCGGCAAGATTCTCTATATTAATAGAGTATTTTTCGTTGCACCCAATAGACATTAACCCCACTCTTTTTTCTGTTTTTTTATGAGAGATATCATTTACTTACATTTGTAGAGTGAGACGGTCAGAAGTTAGCTTGGGCAATGGAGTTCTTGCAACTCATACCCGGGTGAGATTAGATCCCTAAATCTCCTTCATGGAAAGCCACACCCCTACCACTCAGGCAAGAGGCACCTTAAAGTTAGGTTTTTTGGTGAGATCTGTACCTTAAATCAAATCATTTTGGTAACCAAAACAAAAAAAAACAAAAAATTCACATCAACCCTTCTATAATAAGAATACATTGCTTTCACCCTAAGCCCCACCACGGTGGAGTATGTTAGTGAACTTGGAGAGAGCATGCAGCCTATCTCCAATTTTTTTTGTTAGTTATTATTGGTAACTGTGATGCCATTGTATGCATTATGGGGGAGAGCAGATGAGCAGCAGTCCCTCTTGTAACCCATTGGGTTACTCTAGGTAGGTTTTTGGTCCATTCCATTAAAAAAAGAAACATCAAATCATCATTTTTCATGTAATTTCAAAACAAAAATTATTTTGAATATGTTTACTGAAGTGTACCAATAGCCTTATTGTAGCCCAATTTGCTAAAACAAGGCTGTTGCTCGTCTGCACTCGATTTTGGGGTAGAAGAAACCCCTCCCCTGACTATGCTAGAATGCTACACACGTGGCAAACACTCAAGAGTTTTGATTTGGATCCACCATTAGTGGTGTCCTCAAGCCCACGAGCACTATATAGGACTTCGGATTGTCTCACACTTCCGTCTTTCCTTAAATCAAGTTAGGTTAGCATTAATTTTATATATTGAAATTGACATAACCAGAGTTAATGGAGTGCGTGACAAAAATAATGTTATTGTGAAAATACTCCAGCATCAACCTCAGACAATCATATATCATTATAGTGATCAACAAATGGAAAGTTAGGATCAAATATTTTAGACTTTTAGTCAACATGATCTCCATCTTAGGACCCATCAAATGGCGGATCATACAATTGGAGCCCCGATCGCTTAATCAACATGCTAGGCCTCACACCTTAGTTATAAATTTGTTTCCCCCTTTAAGATTTTGATTACATCTAAACTATTCAAGTAACAAAATTAGATGATTAGAATCACAAGACATATCTTTCTTTATTGAATTGATAATGCAGATTTTGGTTAAACTATAGATAGTTGATTAGTGGGGGTCATTTTAGTTAATTAAGAAAACTAATAAACAGTGTTAAAAAGCTTTAAAAGGTTCTTCCTTTTGGAGAAACTTCTCTTCAAAGACCCAAAGCTAATTTCAAACCAAAGATTGTGCTCCCCAAGAATCATGCTCCCACTTTTATGGTGCAATTTATATAATATAAGTGCACGATTTTTCTATATTTTCTTCACTTTATTGTAATTACTTTGTTAATCTAAGCGGCGACACTTAGCAGTGCTAGACAATCGACACCGAGACCTTGGTTAACCTGATAATATTTTCATTTCAACTTGGTCGCATTGATTAGTATAGCCGAAATCTACGTTGATATAGGTGAACAGGTTGTTTTGTTATTGTCCTCTTCCTTTGCAATATCTATTTTAACAGGAAAAAGCAGGATAAGATGACATATAAACCAGTGTTGCTATATATCCACATCATATAAAAATGTGAGTACATCACCCATTCAAATCAAAAGCCAGAAATTAGGGAAATTGCCTTAGAGATGGTGCATATGGAGGGGGATGCCAGCCGGTCGGCGGATCCAGATTTCTCAGTTTAGATCCATCATGTATTAATTGATCCATCGCCTTCTATTGGTTGTCGATCATGATGACTATAACCATTCATGGTCTACATTATAATTACTAGGATCATAGATCAGCACTTGTATTCTCCTACACCATTAGAGAACAGTTTTGAAACCCAGTTCAAGAACATTTGCCAAGTTCCAGTACCCTTAAGTTCCCCATTGTCCAAATATTCACATAAAATATGCCTTCTGATTCATTCATCTGTTAAAGTTACTTGCCATAGTTCAATCTCTCTTAGCGGCATCATACGATCTTGTGTAAACACTAAAAAAATCAACTAAAACACCAAATTTTAGTGGCAGTTGAATCTAACCAGGCCAAGCATGAAACCAGACTTAACAAACTCACAAGAGAACCCATCTTTAATCTATTTAAATCCTAACAGAAACATTGTGATATCAGGAAGAAAGAGTTCACCGGATACAAACTCAAGTATATATACGTTTGCTCTTTAACTCATCTTAATTCACTCACTTGTAGGTACCAAACAAGCACTTAGACTTAAGTTCATGATTATTAGAATCAGTGCACTTTCACTTTCAATGGAATTGTTTACATGATGGAACATGCATGCGGATTATCATCACTGAAGAAGGAGGTGAATCTTTCGTCGAGTGCATTCGGGGCAGGGAGCGCTTGTACGACGTTCTTCACAAACCCGGGCGGCGCCCTCTTGTCATAGGCCTGAGCCACATAAGGATAGTATACTAGATTGTAAGGGACGTAAGGCCAAAATTCAGCTCTCTTTCCAGTGCCCTTAACACTCTTCAAGACCTTGTTCGGATCAACATGGCCGGTAACCGTTACCCGGCTTTGCTTTCGATTTACCTCCACTGATTTCACACCTGAATTTTAAAATTAAAATCACTTAATATTAATGGTAAAATAATTGGAATTATCATGTGCCTACTGATTTATAAAACAGTTAATTGATATTAAAGGTCCGTTTTGGTTTTGTTATTAATTAATTGCAATTGGTGGGGGTAATAGACTGATATAAGATGAAATCACTTTAAATTGGAAGGGACAGAATCTAACCTGCTTGCTTTTACTCCTTTTAATTTAAAGTTACACACTGCTACATAGCCAGAAAAGAACGTTAAAGAAAATTTTAAAAGGGAAGGGAATATAAACCCTTTTCATTTGATGTTGCAGTGATTCAATATAGCAGAAGAACATTTTAGAAGAAAAGGATGATTGCTTCTCTGATGGCTCAAACACATAATCTATTATCATTTGATTATTTCTATGAATCATGAACTGAAAAAGTGGCTTTTTTTTAATTTATTTTTTAAATTCTTATTTGCATGCTGAATGAAGAAAACAAGACAGAGAGCAGTGAAGGTTAAAGCTTTCTATTTGAACCTCTCATGGAGGAAATAGCATGTTTAACTTTTCTTTCACAGCCATCACAGTCCATCTTCACCTTGATCTCCACAGTCTGTCAGAGAAAACAAAACCCAGCTTTGAAGTAAAAGCCAGCTGAAGAAACAAATGAAAGAAGCAAAGGGGAGAGAGAGAGAGAGAGAGAGGTGTCTTCTCTGTATAGCAGAGAAGAAGAAGAGGGTAGGTTGGTGTTAAAGAGTACCTGCATTGGTCTGCGTTTGCTCCTTGAGCTGGTAACAGTGCACAATTTAGAGAGATAATTAAGAGCACCCATGTTGCTTCTCTTTTGGCAGAAAGCTAACTGAGAGTTTCAAGAGAGCTTGCTTGAGGGAGAATGAGAGAATGGGGAGGAGAGAAGGGATAATGGAGATATATTTTCTGATTTGGTACTTGTATATGAAGGCCAATGATGGATTTTATAGAGGGCATGTGTTAGTACATTGTGCTAACTAAAAAATAAAACTTTTTAAAAAATTTAAAATTTCCATCTATTTCATGTTAAGGTGTCTAAACTAAAGAGACCATTAATTTCGAGTTTGAGTCTGCCTATGTAGTTAGTTGTATTAACCTAACTCCTAACCTACTACTAACCTAAATAAATGGGCAATACTTAGCATCATGGACCAAACATGTGTTATTTTCTTTTAGAGAAGGATACTTGTTTTCCAGTGATACTCTCTCCAATCAAAAAAATGGTGAGTCTTGAAAGAAACTGATGCTAGCATTATCCTATATAAATTAATGTCACATACTCAAAAAAAAAAAATAGTAATTAGATTTTTTTTTTTTTTTTTAGTTGATAGATTAGGAAAGTACTTTTATGTTTGCTTTGATTTTTTTTTTTTTTGGTTTGCTTTGATATTCTTTAGGTTTGCTTTCCAATTATTATTACTAGTGGGTGGCACATGCGATGCACATGAGAGCGGGGGGAAGGAGTTAACAATACCGATTGAAGGTGCTAGTGGCATTGAGCGAGGGGAAGGAGTTAATCATATTTAATAGGAATTAAAAGGGACACATGTTAACCCACGGGTGTGATTGAACTCTCCCCGAGGTCAATCACGATTGGCTGTGATTCTAAATAAATAGATGACAAGGGGTAGTTTAAGAATTAAAGTAAATCATTAAATCAATGGTAAGGGTAGTTTGGGAATTAAAGTAAAACATTAAACCAATGTTTTGTTTTTATATAAGGGTAATTTAGGAATTTCAGAAAAATCATATACGCTTGCCTCTCGCATTATAATAGTAAATATCTGAACTCTTATATTTGAATTTAGAGGATTAATGCTACCAGCTGTCCGTTTTTCCATTTGCCATCTTCCAGATAGCAACATTAGGCTTCTTGAAGTTATTTGAGTTTTACATGTTATATTGGTTAGAAGAGGCAGCAAGTTTTTTGCATTAGAAAAAAAAAAAAAAAAAAAAAACAGCAAGTATTTTATAAGAGTATATAAAAGCAGCCAAAACCTTCCCTGTGAGTCAGTGACCGACATATGCCGAATTGAGGTTATCTGCGCAATTTTGACATAAAAAGGTACTTTAACTCTCCCAATTTTCTACTGAAAGTGCAGGAGAAAAATCTACCGACACTCACATGTTCAGGGTTTTCAACTTTTTGTTGGTTCTCTCTAAATTGAGTTAACATTAATCTCTGTTTTCTTTTTTTAAGTGATGAAGGGTTTTCCTCTAGAAAAATCCAGCGTGTTTTATATATAAAACACTAGGCCCTTAGAAGCCTGCAAAATAACCTTAATAAGGCACTAGGGCCGACCCGGACCTAATTTTAAAAGACCCTCTTAAAGGCGAACTTTGAAGGCACTCAGCTTGATTCGGCCCTCTATTTTGAATGCTATATCATATATAATATAATAACTTAAGTTTTATAATAACCTAAGAGGCTAAACCTTATTATGTGTATGTGCAACATACTAATGTTCTTCCTTCTTTAAAAGAAAATATAATAGAGGCTAAGAGCCTAAGACATACTATTTGTATGTGTAACAGACTATAGTGTAGTCTTCTTCCAGAATCTTTTAATGGTACTAAAGTTGTAATGTTTTTTTTTTATTATTATAAATAAATATAGCAGTACTAATACTAATAATTTGACGGTAACAATTAGGGTGTGTACTAATACTAACAATTTAATGGTACTAAAACTCTACCGTGTTGCTCTTTGGGTAGCCCGAATTTCTTTCGGCCGAGACAATTTGGCAATCAATATAGAAAATGGGATGAGGGTTGTATATTAAGTTGGCAATCAATATAGAAAATATTGCTAAAACCCGAGACAATTTCTTTTGTTCTTTCGGCCCTAGCCCTGACCCAACCTTGGCCCAGCCCTGACCCTTGAGAATAGGGCTAGGGCGTAGTGAGTCCAGGCCCTTTAAGGGCTAGGGCCTCACCTAGTGAATGAGGGTTAGGCTAGGGCCTCACTCCTGTGAATGAGGGTCGGGCTCGATATGATCTAGGCCCTCTCCTAGTCCGGCCCTTTGACCGCCCTACACAACCTAGATACTTATGATACTAGTAGGGACTATCATTAGTGCGCTCAATGGGCTGGGCTTGGGCCAAGCTTGATTAGGTCCGATTCTAAATGGGTTTTATATAAAGGCTCAAGCATGCCCCTCTTTTCAATGGGGTAGGGCCAGTTTGAGGCAACCCATTGTTCTCCATAATAATAATAATAATGATAAAGGGTGTAACGTATAATAATGTGGTTGTATGTACACACTACGGCCCTCTAATGAGGGTACACAGCCCTCCAAAGCCCTCAAAATCAGGGGCTTTTTTTATTCATAAAGCCTACAGGCTCGATTGGGCCCAAATAAATTAGGACCGTTAATATGAGGACCGAGCTTGGGTAAAACCCTCTACATATTAGTAAATATATAGTGGAGTATGATTTTCTTAGGTAGTGTTGGTCCACTTATAGTTCAATGACTTTACAAGGATATGTTTTGGATACAAGAGTAGCTCTCTTCCAGTTTAGTATGAGAGCTCAACTTAATAAATGCTTTGCCTGTTAGGAACTAAATTATTTTCTTCCAAAATAAAAAAGAACTAATTTATAGGGGTCAGGGATATACTATTTTCATATATATCTTTTGGTGTGTATTATACATTTAAGTGCATTGGACGAAAAAGAAATAAGTCTTCAATTTTCCTATGACAATAATATGCTCTTCTACATTCAATCCCTCGCTATTAGATGCATATCAAGATAACACAGATAAATATTTCTTTGATAATATAAATCATGGTTCAAAAATTAGGTAGTCAATTTTGAAGGAAGGTTGACATTAGGTTGGCAGCCGATCATAGTTTGAAAAACAAAGTGAAAAAAAAAATCTTTTTGCAAGCCCAGCCCTAGCATTGGCCTAAGGATAGGGCTTAAGCCTAGCCAGATCAAGCCATTCAAGGGCTTGGGCCGGAGCTTTACAAATGAGGAATGGGCTTGGAAAGACCCGGCCTGGCCCAAGCCCAGTGCATTGACAGGCCTACATATGTACAAATGAAAGTTAACAATGTATGCAAATACAAACATATTATTAACAGTGTTATAATATAGCAGTATTTTTTCTTTCCAAAAAAAATAGCAGCATGTTTGTGTATAATATAACAGTGTAGTTGTGTATAATAATGTTATATCTATTATGTATAATAGTGTGTGTCTACTTATTATATATATAATATATTATTTATGTATTGCTTTCATTGGTATATATATTGTGTATACAAAATATATTATGTATTTAGTAATATTGATATCTCGATCTCAAGTGCAATTAAGTAACAACTAAAATATTATATAAATATATAATATATAATGATTTAGGAAAATAGTTAACGTACCCGTGGTTCCCATTTTGTAATGGAATTGCCGGTCCTCATTGGTCCACACCCGAATTTTAAATACTCACCTACTGTGATTAAGATTCACTCACCCCTAGGATTAAGCAATCCAACCATGTTTTTCAAAAAAAACAGAAAACCAAAATCTTAGTTTTAATTTAGTTAAAAGCTTAGCCAGGGTTAAAGGGGAGTTAAAAGAGACACAAGTACAAGGGGGTAAGATATGGAACGGACCCATGGGTCCTTATCACTGCTCAATAATTTATAAGGTTCAGGCCATGCCTTAGACTTCAAGCACCTTAGCCCAGCCCATCTAAAAATAGAGCTAATTTCTTTGGGCACGGCCTTAACCCGAAGGGCCTGATCAAAGGGTTGAAAGTTTGTTTCTTTGGGCCGATCCACCAAGTGGCGGGCCAAGACCATCTTTAGTTAGTTACAGTCTTACAGACCATTTGCAGCGTCTGTAAGTTGAGAGAGAGAGAGAGCATACGTGTTCAAACGCATACATGTATGCATATGAATATAACATGACATGAATATAGACTCAATTTCTCCCCTCAGAACCGTATTTACTGGTTGTAACTCGTCAATGGTTAGCGTACACAGCAATGAATAACCACAGCCCAAAAATCTTGGATATTGCATGACAATAAGCTAAATCTATGTGACTACCCAAAAAAAAAACTAAATCTATGCAATTTTATATTCACATTTGAGACTTCGTCATTGTAGGCTAAAGGCTAGATTGGCTGAGTTAATCTGGTTTTTTGATGAACTTTCTTGTACGCATACAATGTGTTGAACTACTTCAAAAAGTCTCCGCCTGAGATATATGTTCGTACAGCAGTATCTACAACACCATATATTAAGTTGGAAGAAAAGTATAATGGAAGACATTGATGGTTATGACCTATCATCAACTGATGATGATGAGGAACCACAATAGGTCAATTGGCATAATTACCACGTCAGATTCATTTGGGCATAATTTCATTTTTTAAAAAAGGGCAAATTTTCAAAAATCAGGAAAAAAAATTGAACAAAAATATCAGACAATATATTAAAAATATAAAATAAAATTGTTAATTATAAAAATATATATTTCATATATTAGATATTATTTTGGGACTTTTAAAAAAACGTGAATAGTTTGTACTTAATTTATAGAATTTTAAAATAGTTGTAATTAAAAAGTCGTGAATAGTCGTGAATTTATCGTTCAACGAAAAGTTATGTATTATTTTAGACTTTGAAAAAATCGGAGAACTGAAAATTGTTTTTCATCTTTTCTCACAAGGATTGCAACAGACACAACGTTCTTCTAAATAAATATCTTAAGACAGGATTACTCATTGTTCAGCCACCTCCTAAACTCATTTCAAATTTCGTCACTGCAATAGCTTGCCCCTGAAATAGGCAAGATTCTTGTGTGATGTAATTCCAACCCAAGTGTTACCAGGTACCTATTGAACTGTGAAAATTTATTTCCACAAGAGAGGAAGCTCTTTGCAGGTTTAATCTAAACAAATTGAAGAGAAACTGATTTTATTGAATTCTCAAGATGATTACAAAGAGACACTAGTAGGGTTAAATAGATTATATATATATATAGAGAGAGAGAGACTAAATCAAACCATTCTTAATCTAATGCTAATCAAATTTCAATCACAATCTCAATGTCATTCTAAATCCAAATCTTTCCAATTGTGATAATATGGTGCAGCTCATGCATATCATAATCATACATGTACTCTATTACTCCCCCTCAAACTCATATAGATTTGAAAATAAAATATTTGTGAGCTTGATACTCAATCAAGTAAGGTACCTTGCTAGTCATTCCAATGTCATTGCAGATGATAATTGTCAATCGTCACCGTTGTTGATGTGTTGTATAGAGGGAGAATAATATAGGTCTTAATGGACTAGACCGTGATTGGTAAAAAAAAAGGGGTGGACCTCAAAGGGTCAGGACCTCAATGGGCCAAATTTCTTCTTAATTTCCTCTTGGGCAATGAAATGGGCCTCTTTGGGCCAAATTCGAAATGACATCCATGATCAGCCTATGGTGTCGCCAAAGAGGTCACAACTCATGGATCTTCAAAAGGGCCTCTTTAGGGCTAAAAAGTGGATCCATGTGATCTTATCTCTGGTCTTGCCAAAGGAGTCACAGATCCTGATGTGGGCCTCTATGGGCAAGAAAAGAAAGTGAGTCTCTCTTTTACACAATCAACAACAATAAGATGAGGCGGTCGCTAACCCCTTCTACCATTGCCATAGATTTAGAGAGCTCAGCCCAAGTTTTGGACTGCTTACATTGACAAGAACATATTCGACAATGGGACGAGAATTTGGAGGACCAAACAAGAAGAGCAGGAGACAGCCAAGAAGAAATTCATAGACTACTTGAAGCTTTTGGAAGGAGAGCTCGGAGACAAGCTGTACTTTGGAGGGAGACCATGGACTTAATTTGGACACTTTGGTGATGGAGCATTGGAATCTCTATTTGTAATAAAGTCATGCAACTATTGTTGATGTAGACCAGTGATGATGTCATATCGTTGCCTTCAAAGACAGTTTCAGAGGGAAATAGAGATAGGTTTTGGCGAAAAGAGAGGACATGTAGAGACAAGATGGGAATGATGGATGTGTCTTTGATTTCATTTAAAAAAAAAGGATTTTCGGGATGGGTTTGTTGCGGGGCAATAGATGGGACCATTACATCCTCTAAGATAATAAGAAAACTGGAAGCCAGACGGGTGCACCATATATGTACTCTATTACAGATTTGCATCAGTTTAAGTTATTTAATATCATTCTAACCTAGATGCATCCATTACCAATCAGCCCTTCTATTGTTCTCTCCAATAGCTGCAGTCTTCTCTCTTAGGATGCTTCACCTAGGGCATTATACATGTGTATATTTGTCTATTGTTCGATATTTTTGTGTTTCTACTGTAAAGAAAATGATTCAAAGCAAGTTTGGGGTGTATTTTTGGCATACTTATTGGCTAAAATAGTATATCATTTGGAAATTTAAAAAATATTGGTTTAAGAGAATCAGTAAAAATTAAACTGCGAGATATCTCAAATTGTGATAACTTATGTTTACCTCATTTAGCTGTATCTTATGGTGCAGTAATTTAAAGATCTACAGCTTCTTACAAGCATATTTCTTCAACATAACTACTAATTATACAAGTTTGATTAGTATCTTGTAACTCGTAAGGGCAAAACAGGATTTGTGTACATTTGGGATAAGGCATTGATGATGATTACAATCTCCATTTTCTATCAACATATGAAACTTGGCGAGGGTGAAACTACAGAAACAACTCTTCTTTGAACACAATTTCTGAGTAAAAAATTAGTGATAAGATAAGTGACTAGAAAAATAATTTGAAAATGATGAGCATCTAATCAAATGAAAAAAAACAGATACTTTCAAATCACTCAACATACAGCTTGTTATGCCATCCGGATAGAAGATCCTTCTATCATAACTTCTTTAGCTTTTGACCCCGCAAGCCATTCCAAAATGCAGTCGCACTTACCGCTTTCTTACCCAGAAGCTGGACTTCTAGTACCTGGTTGAGGTACCAGAATTCCGTTAACAAGCTCCAGAAAAAAGAAAAAAAAAACACTAATAAAACCCGGCCCCTTAGATAACAACAAAAAAAAACAGGTCTCACCTCAAGCACCGAGCGCCCACCACATGGAAACAACAATGCACCTCTGAAGAAAGTCACATGGTCTTCATCATCACTCTGAGTAGTGTTTTGACTGCAGACTCTCGTGGTGATAATTTTAAGCTCTAGGATACTATGCTGACCGTTGTTGTCAAGGACTTGAACTTTGGCTCGAGTTCCCGGCCACCCTGCAAATGCCCGAACCTAGAAAGGACGTTTGTTGTGACTCTAATTAAATCAATAGAAGATGTGAGAGTTTACCTTGTTATGTAGGACTAAAGCTTCTTCAGCAAAGGATAGCCATGACTCTTCAGGCATTATCTGTACAAGAAGTGCATCCTTACAATTCAGTTTCTCTACATCTACAATGAGGGAGCCATGTTTTAAAAGGCCCAAGAGGCTTACACGTAGAGGTAAGGCTCATGGAAAATGCATCAAGGCTTAACCTTGATGCTTATGTCTCAAAGTGTAAGGCTCACATGAGACACACGCCTCATGCCTCACGCCTCACGCCTCGAGGCTCACTTTTTGCTTGTGAGGCACAACAGCATTAACCAACAACAAGGTTTTTAGCCATATAACTTGATTATAAAATTTTCCTTTTTACATTTTATTTTTCCATAACTTATTTGCATTTATCTGTTGGAATCCGAAATCCACTAAATAAATTTATCACTGCACCATTACTATTATTGTTGTTGCAGAGTTTGTTAGCCTCTCAAATTTATTTTTCTCTATATGATTGTTGATAATTTTTATGATATTTCCTATATATATATAATATTTCTTTACCTCTTTTTAATCTTTTTGAAATTCTTTTCGTTTCTAGTCAACTTTTTTATTTTGAAAATGGAGCATGAGGCTTAAGCCACATGCATGCATCTAGAGGTCGTAACTCCTGGCCTCATGACCTCGCCTTTTAAAACATTGAAGCGATCTGTGCATATGTCAAAATTTATCAGCCATCCGTGTCATCTGTAAAAGGCAAATCATTTGTAAACTATGTTCAACTTCAAGGAAGCTCAGAAGATCCAATACTCGAGAAGTGTACAACTAGAGTCAGCATCAGCCGTGCCACACCTAATAAGCCTAGGAAGAAGCCACCAACTACTTTAGCAATTTATTATATATCATTGTGTTTCATCAATGAGAGTCCTTCTGGTTTGACAATTCGAGTTTCCATGTAACCACTTTTTTTTCCATTTTGAAGTCAATGACATAAACAACGGGTTTCTGCAATCTTCAAAATTTGATGAGAAAAGCGTTGGGAGTACTAAAAGTGTCCTCCAGTATTACTGGAATATGTCATTATATTTGTCATCAACTCTCCACATTGCCACACTTCTTCCTACATTTTTTTGATGACCTTTAAGAAACAAAGACTGGGAATAATATATTATTTGTCAGGGCCAACAATTAAAAAAATATATATGTTGCTGGATTAGAGATTGAAGTCTTGCTAGATAGAAGAATCAGCTGGAAGAATACAATAACTAACAAGTTCCGCCTTGTGTTTCACTGCATTACTAAACCCATCTTCCATCCAGCATTTCTGTTAAGAATCATGTGTATATTGAGCCACCTCCTAATTCTAATAATATGCAAGGTGTATATGAATGATAATAATGTGTCGGGGATAAAGCATGTATGGGACTATCATGTGGAGAGAGCTTGGTGACTTAATCAGCTACTTATCTGTGACTGTGAGACTGTGACTAAGGTGTATAAACATCATAGGATACTCGGATCTTAAAAAAACAATCAAAAAAATAAAAATTCTTGGATTCGCATATATAGTTAATCAATCCATCAGTGAATTATAAGGAAAAAGTAAGACATCTATTTCCCAGCTCCACCCTTTCCAGGAAAAAGCATTTATATTTATAAATAGTACATGAACCCCAAAGGTTCAGTGGCTTGATGTCTGAATTTTTCTCTCCTAACCTTATATGTCCAAACATTAGTAAATTTTCTTCTTCTTTTTTGGGAAAACCAAACTATATATCTATACTATATACTATAGAAATAGGATGCCTAGGTGGCATCTTCTTTGATCTCCATTTTAAGATTTGTGATGCCACATCATCACATAGCGGGAGCCATAAATACCCTCTTAACTTCCCATTTTCTCTCCCCATTATTAACTCTCTCCCATCCCCCAACAAATTCTTCTACTCAACAAAAACCTACTCTCTCTCCCGAAGTCCCAACTCCACTTAAGTGGGACTCATAAATACCCTCTCTTAACTACCCACTTTATACCCTTTTTTTTTAATATTGAAAAAAGAATTAATATTTTTTCTAAGAACCAAGGATAGGTGGATGAACCCTAGGGGTGGGTGGATCTTAACCATAGTTAAGGGGTTTCAAAAGGGACACGTGGCGACCTCAGGGGTGATTACCGGATTTGCCAAATCCGGTTATCACTTTAGAGGATTTGGTCTCTTGATATTTTTGTTTTATGGTTTATACCAACTGAATTTCATAGAAGATGAGAAACCTTACAATTTTAGAATTATACTTTATCAATTTTGATTCTTAAAAAAATCAAATTTTTCATTCATTTTTTCTCTATAGACTACTTTCCTAAATTTGCACTATTCTCTTACAAAGTTTATTTACTTTTTAATCAAATGATTTTGGAGGTGCTTGATGTTTTAGTTTTAAGTTTTATATACCAACTAAAGTTTCAGATTTTAGATTTTAATTACAAATTATTTCTAATTTTTTCCCATTTTCGCAATTTGTTGGAAGATTACATTGGATACATATAGAGTTCATGATTCTCCGGTTAATGTATTTTTCATTTTATATCTCATTAGTTGTGATGATTTTCCTTCCTTATCTTGCACACGCATACAAACACACATATCTTAAAATATATTGACATGCATGTTTATCTCATTCTACTTTGTGCCCGTGCATTGCACAGGGGTTTTGCTAGTATATATATATATGCACACTAATGTGATTCACTTTTCTAATTGGCAGGTTATTATCTGATTTATAACGAAAAAGTCAAAGGGCCGATAAGAAATGCAAAAGAATCCCATCAATTTTTTTTAATAAAATCAGCGCCAGAAAGTAACATCAATGGTAGATATGCCATGATATAAGCTAATATTATGCTCTTAAAAATTGAACATAGAGTTGATAAAAAATTATTTAGGAGTGGAAAATCCAGATGACGTATTTGTACTTGTACTTCAAGACAATAGTACCCCTACTCCCAGTCTCTCTTTTCTTCCCAAGTATGTATACACCACTTTTGGTGTCCTTTCTGATTTCTTACGATCATTTAGTTCTGATTTCTAAAGAAGGAAAAATGAATGAAAGTGATACATTAACAATAAAGAATAATATTTTAGCTTTACGCACACATTTTCTTAACCATAGCTATAACTAAATGTAAGAAACAAAACAAAATACAAGAGGGAAAGAATTGTTATACACATATGCAATGTTTTTTCTATCTTAAACGTAACTTTTACTAAATGTAAGGGAGGAAAAATATGACGGAAAAATACAGAAGCTAAACATCCAGAACCATAATGGGATGGTTGCATCACAAACAAGTTTGATCTAGGGACACCTCTCTTTGCTAGAAAATCCACCCTTCGGACGAGATGTTTGTACTTGAGACCAATTACCAAATTGGGCTTCTTGATGTGAGAAAGCCTTCAAGATCCTTTCTTTTTCTGGATATCCAACCAATTAATTTACTACTATCTTCGTCAACTTTTAGATCCCTTAGTTAATTTCTCTTGAAATTCGAAGCCCTTGAAGAAGTGCCAATGCCTCACATTTTATAAATCACTTTCTCAGAATACACGAAATCACTTCAATAATCCACACCTCAGGGTCTCACATAATGCCCCCAGAACCTAATGGACCAGGATTGCCACAAATACTCCTCCAAATTTTGGCTCAGCAATGCTCTCCTTTGGGGGAGGGAAGTTCCATGCAACGGATACATCAAGAGAAAAAAGGGAAGAGGATGCAACCAGTCCGTTCCGTCTATATATCTTCGCAAGAAATCCCTCTAAAATTTTGGAAAGATGAACACCAAAGGAAACTCTTAACTATGATCCTCTCAATAATGCTAAATGCAATGGAAAAATTTTTTCTCAAAAATTGTTTAACCCACAAGAATGTGTCCAGAGAGGAATCCCAAGGACCCACCTATGCTTTCCGGCTGGAAGCCCATGCCATTGATCAATCATCTCAAAAGGATCAGAAGGAACAACACAAAAGCACCAACAAGATTTAGGAAGACGTTCTGACCTCCCCAGCTACCTCACTCGTGTCTTTATGAAATACATTTAATATCATGAAATTCTGACATAGAAGATTAGAAGTACCGACATGTTCATGTCTATACAGACCATTGTTTGTTTGTTCATCAAATATGGTACTTTGAGGTACCAATATCATATTAGACAAGCATTTTCTTGGCAGTCCAATTTCGATTACCACGTACACCAAGGAATGTCCAAGTTCAGGTCATAGTAACAGTTACATAATCAGATTTTCAATATATCATATAAGAAATATACCTACACCAATTAATTGGGACTTTATTTTCTAGTCTACTACACAAAATATAAATTACCAACTCAAACTAAAAGAAACATAACTTTATGCTCCAAAGAAAACAATATTAAAAGCATAATTATAGAGGGAATTTTCCAAAAACAAAGCAGAGGTTATCAAGTACTCAAGCCACATGGAAAGTAAGGATACCTTAGGAGCTAAAGTAGCTTTAGAGTCATCTTGAGCTTGCGCTTTCATCCTTGCTGAGCCATCAAATATCGAGGGAAGTTCATGGACCAGAAGTTTAGATCCTACACAATTCAAGAAAAGATTAGTCATCAACAAATATAACTGAAAGAATAGACTGTCTTCTTCTCTCTTACCTTCCTGCGGCAGTGGTATGGGCCCTTTGGAAAGAACGAAATCATAAGAGTTTTTTACGGGATTCGTGTGTCCGATAACTCAATACAATTGAGAACGAAAAATATGCTAATCTAGTGGATATCATGCGGAGCGGAGTTCAGTAACTCGAGTTGGTCTAGTTTTTATGATACTTGTCTTGGGTACTGATCCACCTCCTGGGGCCCCCTCTCTTAGTTATTTTCTGGCTATTGACCGTATTGTTTTCTTCTTTTTTCTCTTTGGGTTTACTCACTGGTGACCCCTTTTGTTTCTTCTATTGTTCCATCTTTCCATATTTATAATTTATTGAATCTTTTACCGATCAAAATTATATATAACTGAACCAAAGCAATTTATTAAGTGGGCCAATAATAATGATCTGCTGAATGGATGTACTTAAACAAGACAAAGGAAACATGAAAAATTATAAATGACAGGGAAAAAACAGTCACAGGTATTACAGTTTGAACCACGCAGATTTTGAAAATAGCTTCCTAACACTTATTGACGACTCCTAAATCAGATGCTTGAACCAAAAGGTTGATCACTAGAAGATGACTGCATCAGCAACTTATAACAAATGCATGGAGTAATTACGGAGGATTATGATGACACGGAATAAGGGAAATTGAATGCCGGAGAGCCTCAACATCGGGGTACAGGTATTGATCAATTCCTAAATCTAAAGGAAAGTCCCTCATACAAATGAATGGGTCAACAATGATAAAAAAGATTCAAATGAAAACTTGCTGATGAAGGTTATAAGACAATAAACAAATAAAATTTATAGCTCTCCTATAAATATAATTGCATAATGATCTACTGAAGTTTACTGAACTTGGACACAATATAACAATCAAGAAAAGGGGAAATGATGATGAAGTGAATGATAAATAAAATAAGCAAAACATATAACTCAAAAGGCAAGCTTTGTAGTATCATCAAGTGAAATAAGATATAAACCACATGAATTTTAGGGGCATAGAAACAGATTACAGAATGACTATAAATAAAATAAAGCTGGTACAAACCTTGATCAAATAGCAGTGCAAGTAACTCTGGTGCCTGCATGAAGATCACCCAACAATACAAAGTATGCAATGTTTAATCAAGAGCCCATATTAGAGAATGCAATGGTTAATCTATAGGGTATCTTAATTATAGACTGAATGAAGCATTCATATGATAAACTGCATACTAAGATTGAAGTTGAAAATGAAGCTGATGGACTTGGGGTCCATCAGCCTCAATAGACCTTACCCCCATCCCATAGAGGTACACATATACCAACTCATTGGTCCAGACCATCCTATGGATGGGGCCTACTCCAAAAAAGACACTGGAGTATCTTAATTATGCTTCCACCGAGTGTATTGGGGATAATCAGTTAAATAATTATTTCCAGACAAGGGTTCATATATATACTTTAATATGATCATCAACTTCTAATCTTTCACAAGCAATGATGGGTCCAGAATCCAACGAGCGAACTGTAAATGCAAGTGATACTCCCGTTTCTTTAACACCATCCTGATCCAGAAATTTATAATGTGATGGTATGACTTATCAAAATAAAATGGTTGTATAAGTGAGCAACAAAAATAATCAAAATCTTCTGAATAGTCAAAGAACAAAATAAAAAATAATCAACATCTTGCTTGTGAAAAAACCTAAAAGAATACAGAACCTGCAATGCTCTTTGAACAGGAGCAGCACCGCGGTATAGAGGCAGCAGACTTGGGTGTATATTAACTGTCCCTGAGAAAATTAAATTGAAATGCAAAGAAGTTAATATGAAAGTCATGCATTCTTAATCAAGAAAATGGGATCCATCAAGCAGAAAACCTCTTGAAACTAAGGATCGGTAGATTGTTTTACCTCAATTTATATGTTCAGTAAGCTAGAGACACATTTTGAAGTAAAAGTAGGAAAAATTTCAAGGGGGTTGAATCACATGGTCCCCAAAAAAAATTTTAACAATCTACTATTATCGAAAATCCTCCCATGGAGCTGAAAAGAAATAATAACCCCCGTAGAGAGTGTAGAACACTTGTATAGTTGGTTGTATCATGTATGTACATTTCAAATTAACTATAAGCGTGTTTAATTTAGGATCAGATTGAATCTAAGGATAGATAAGAAGAATATTAATCAGTTGGAAAAAAATTTTCATAAATTAATGATTCATAAGACTCGGAACTAATTATAGGCACAAATTTCCCATAACGATTGATTGGACTGAGTGTAATGGTTGGACAAGGTATGTTATTTCTCATTATGAAGAGCATAATTGACCTCATATTGTGCTTGCAATTTCAAGTATTGCAATCCCTTAAAAACCCGCAGGTACTCATATCAACATAAAACACACTAGATGTATGCAGGATCAATGTCTTTTATGGATCAGCTCTAACACAATATTTTATATCTAAATGGTTTTTAAGAAGTTAAAATTTTTTTTAAATAAAAAAGAATAAAGAATTTTACCATCCAAAAAAAAAAAGGAATAAAGAATTTTAGCTAAGGATTTTAATATGTTAACTAGATACAGCCATGTCTTATTACCTAGAGATTTTGGGGAAGACTAAGTATGAAAAATCCCAGACAACAGATATCCGCATTGCAAAGCTAAGATTCCTAGACATGTAAGATAAAAACTAGAATGTTTCTTTATCACCATTTCAATCAAATATGAAGTCATTTTATCGGTAAAGTCATGGTATATTAGATTTTTTTTAAAAATAACTGTACAATAAAAGTTAACCAGGGAATAAACCTGAATACCAACAAGGAGAACACAAAAGAACAAAGGGCAGGCAACCAATAAGAGACACAAACTATACAAGACTATCCCCCATTCAATAGTAGGAAATTTAACAAATTGACATCCTCAAACTCTCGACAAATCAAACACCAACCAAACAAGAGCTTAATAAACAAAATCTAATTTTTCTAATTTGGATCAATAGGTTGTCAAAAACCCTCCTGTTTCTCTCTTCCCAAATACTCCAGCAGATGGTCCCGTGCAGCATAGACTAGATACACGGCATACGCATAGGGGGGCTTCCAGATCATGGATGATCCAACTGCAGATGAATTCCAAGAAGCCAGTAGGAAAAACCCAGTAAACCCCAAAAGAGTAAATAAACTATGATGTTGCTAACAATTTTAGACATCAGTTTTATCATGGTGCGTTTGGAACAAAGCATTAAAGAGAAGTATTGGCACATGAAAATAAATTTAAAAAACCAATACTTTGGAATCATTCTCTTGGGATTATGAGTACACTACAATGTTTTCCTGGTAACTAATTATATAGATTTCACAATAAACACTCTAAACCATAAGCAAGTCAAAGAATCTCCATTAAATGTCACCTTATAAGAGAAATTTGTAAATCTCAATCTTCTACCTTCTAACAGTATGACAGTAACATGGCTTATGGGTGAAAGAAAAAGTGTACTACTGTGAACATGCCTTTCAGAGTTGCAGTTAACACATAGCATGTTAGGCAGAAAGTGTACAAATTTCTCAATTTCTCATTTGCATTCTTTTTTGTTTCAAACATGTTACAGCAATAAATCATTGACTCACCCAATGATGGAATCTGGAGAAACTTCTTAGGTAAAATATTCCCATATGCTGCAGTAATGCAAAGTTCTGGCTGCAAAACCCTCAAATTGGACAAGAATGTTTCCTGTGTGAAATAGCATGAAGTTAATTGCTCTTCATGTCAACAGTCCCTTCACAATATAGAATATTCTAATGCTATTGACAGAAACAAACAAAACACTGGTAAAAAAAAACTTTCTAGTTTCTTCTTCAACTAATGCATGGCAATGCAGGCACAAAAAAAAGTAAGAAAGATGACTGATACATAGGCACATGTGAAAAGTAAAATTCAAACTATACAACACCACTCCTACTAGGGCATACAAATTTGTAAGAGCAAGTTTTCTAGCTTACATAATAGGTCAATGGCCAACCAACAGCATGGTATACACAATTAATTATACATAGAAACCAGCACTCTTTAGCAGTGAAGAGACATAAAATAAAGATGCAACAATAGGCATGATCATCCCATAAATGATGTGGAAACCTAGAACATAATCTCTTCCAGTTCACTGTCTTAGGATTGTGAGATTGTCCAAGTATAGTAGTAGGTCATGAGATAATGAAGGTGGAGAATGACAGGTCACGTATGGAGAACACGGAAAAATGATAAGTCAGAAATTTCACCTCACAAATCCCAGATTATACAAGGGTCAGCCCTATGCAAAGCATGACTGACCATTAATATTACTAAGGTTTATGCTAAAGATTCAAAAAGTGTAAATGGGAGACGTTCATGAACCTTGTTTTAGATTCAAAAGAGGGTTAAATATTAGTCTATGGATCTTAATATATAGGGAAAATAATCTTCACATAGAGAGAATGTTGTTCAAATGAAAAGGGGTGGATTAAGGTTGCGTTCGTGGAGTACATTATACATAGCTGTCATCTCCTAATTGAGATGTGAAGAACCAGTTACAAATTCAACACTTCCAAACAGATTAAAATCAAAACATGATAAGTTCCACTCACGACTAATGTTATCGATAGTACTAGCAATCACCATTACCTCTCCAGCACGTTTGGGGGTGAAAATGAGGTCAGTTGGGAAACCTCTGTCCAGAGCATGCTGTGCAACTGGGGAAGGCATCACCTTTCTCCCTCTATCTCTTCCAGAAGGCGGCTGAGTAACAATTGCTGCAACCTAAGATCAATCAATTAACAAATCCATTTGCATATGCTCATCTACCAATTCAAAATCATTTCACAGACAATAACACTCCCTACAAACAAGCATTCCCATGTTAAAACAAATAAATCTCAACTAACTCCTTTTTCAAAAACCAAATTCCTCTGCAAGCTTGATAAAATCAAGTAGAATAAAAGGGTACATTCAAATTTTAAAATTTAGCAAAAATTGTCAAATATCAATCTTTGTCTGAAAATATTATGAACCAATGTTCTAATGAATGAAATTGGAAGAAACCCTTTTCAATATATAGCAGATAGCTATTCCAAAGAGAAGAGAAGGGGCTTATAACAGCGTAAATTAAACCCAATACCTCAAACATGGAGTCGGGAGTTTTAGATGCATTGAAAAGGGCATCGAGGACAGATGCAGAGACCTGCAATGTCGCCGTTGCATTAACAAACAGGGAAGTACAGAGAGAGGGGAAGTAGAGAGAGAGAGAGAGAGAGGGGTACCTGAGGAGAACCCATAAAGACGAGCTGCTGCTTCTTCTTGCTTGTAGGGATGATAGCAGAAGAAGCTCCATTGTAACAGCAAAAGCGTCGAAGCATCAACGAGGTCTGCATCTTCTACAACAGCTATGCTTTTCTCTTCGGCTTTCTTTTTATCCGTTCATCGCATATATAGGTAATTTTTCACTCGTTAATAATACAGGCGAAATCTGCAGAACTGGATTTTTCCCATCAATGGAATATGGGCCATACTCCATAGCCCAGTACTTAAAAGGCAGTGTTTTAAATATCACTGAGTTGACTCGAAACACGGTTGAGTTAACTCGGATTGGTCGGGATTTCAAACCAATTCAGTTGAAAACTCGAAAGTATAATAAACCGGTTCAAAACCCGGCTGACTCGACCAGAACAAGTCGAGTGGATCAGTCCGAGCCTTCAAGCATTATTCTTAAAACCCTTAGAAAAGTAGTAAGGGGAATAGGAAGGATTTCATTCTTTATATTTTAGGGAGTTTTATGTTTCAAGTTCTGTGGAGTTTTGGCTGAGTTCGAGTTGATAAAAGTTTTCGTGTTTTAAAACATTGTTTAAAGGTGGTCCTTAGCTTTCTTTTTTCAGTCCTTAGTCCTAACAGATAATTTATACAATCCCTTCAGCTTATACTACTTACATAGAGTAGTTTGTGAATGCCTATTCGGTCATTGTCCTTACAGATAGTTTAAACAATCCTTCAGCTTATAAAACAAACTTTTTTTTTTTGGAGACGGAGTTTATATCTTACAAGAGTAGTTTGTTAATGCCTATTCCCTTGGACGAGCATGTAGCCTACAGCATACTTCCGTTTGGGTGGCCAGTGTTCCAAGTCTCTGGGCAGACTTAATGGATTTGGTTCAGGTTTCTCTTAACTTACCTACATGGATCGGGTTGGGGTTAAGTGTATTCTTGCCTGGCTGAAACCCAACATGATCCGAGGCATCTGTGATGGGGCACAGAACAGGAAAAAGAAGTACATGCTGCGGTATGAGGTGTTAGATGCAGCTCTGCCCCCATTCATCTTCTAATATTGTGATATCAAGATCAGGCATTCTTTGGAGATGCTGGAGTGGTTTGATGAGTTGCCGAATATTGGAAATTTACATAACATTAAAAGAGGAAACAAGGAGAGAGAAATCTTCCATTTTGCTTGGCAACACTGCCCACAATTGCCTCACAATGTACAATGATACTCAGTTTGATTCCTTTTCCTACACTGCCTTCCAAGTTGTTAAAAAAGAAAATCAGTTCTATCTCTCTATAACATCTTTTGATAAAGGCTCGCTTTCCTGCATCTAAGAATGTCTCAGCCCCTTAGTACTCCCAAGTCTCAACCTTCGAAAGATTTCTAAGGTACTCGTTCGAAAACCAAGGTTGATCTACCAACAGCCTTCATATAGATATCTAGATGCAGAAATACCCACCGTTTTATACCATACAATCAACCTGACAACTTTATATTCAATCTATCACATTGTCTTGTACAGAGAAGAAAAATGGCAAATGCTTCAGAAAGGAAGTCCATTTAATTGGTGGTGGACCATCCTGCAATATATTTCCTAGGTGGGACTAATCAGTTGTTGCACCATCTCATTCACTGACTACCATGTCATCCAAAATGAGTCACAACAGCCATTTTCTTCACCCAACTAATGGAGATTTCCTTAATTTATCAAGTTTCTCACCCAAAATTTGAGCAATATCATTCTTCCCCTCATCAAGAAGAGCTTGTTTCAGATTGCTATACATCTGTCCTGGAGGCCTAATCCCCAAATCCAGCATATCTTGAAAGAATTTGCAGGCATCATCTAACTTATTCTCGCCGCAGAGGCTATTAATCAATGCTGAGAACATATGCATGCTAGGAAGAACTCCCTTGGCCTTCATCTCGTCCCAGACCCTTAAAGCCAAGTCAAGTCTCTCCTCGTTACAGAACATCCTCACTATGATTGTGTATGTGCTCAGGCTTGGCTCACATCCGGGCTCCCCACACATTCTCTGGAAAACTGAGTAGGCTTCTTTGGTTCTTCGAGCTTTTATCAGATGATGTAGGATTATATCGTAGGTCCGAGAATTCGGGCCAATGCCACATTTCCTCATCTCATCAACCACCTGATAAGCGTCATATAACCGCATCGACCAACAGTAAGACCCCACAACTGCATTGTAAGTGGGTATCTCTGGGACAAAACCACTGGCCTTGGATCGTTCAAAAAACTCAAGTGCTTCATTCAATCTCTTCTCTGAACCCAATCCATTAATCAGTGTACAGTAAATGTGCGGACTCGGTTTGCAATTCTTTGCTTCCATTTCATGGAATAGCTCAATTGCTTCATCGTATTTCCTAGATTTACAGTAGGCGTTGATGACAATTCCGTAATTTACAACGTCGGGTTCAAATCCCTCATCCAACATTTCCCTATAAACTTCCTTCAACCTCAATACACTTTGTTCTTGGCCCCAACCTTCCAAGAGAATGGTGTAGGTCTTGAGGTCAGGTGTAAATCTTCTCTTCTTCATTTTATCAAAAACCTCTTGTGCCTTCTCAACATGTCTGGACTTGCTCAGAATATCCATCAACCGATTAAAATCCGATAATTCTAGTTTCATACCAAACTTCTCCATCGTTTCAAACGTCTCAATTGCCTCTTTGATCTTCCTAGCCCTAGCATATCTCCGAGTAATCAACCCAAAAGTCTCTTTCGTCAACAAACCCTTACTTTTCATGGAACCGACCAAACCCCATATCAATTTGAACTGTTTGATTTTGCCCAGAGCTTCTATAAGAGCATTGTAGCTATCAGTGGTATATTTAAATCCTTCTTGCTTCTCAGCCCATTTGAAGAAAGAGAGAGCAAGAACACCTGCATTGCTCAGCTTCTTCAAAACCTCCACAACAAGTTCTGGGGATACCTTAACTGTAGCATGATCGAGAGCTGACTCGATGTTGTAAGAAGTCTGGTGATTTGAGACTATTTTACAGAGTTTCTCGGTGTCTTCAGCGATTCCCTTGTTAACAGAATCTGGGTTTTCATCATTGGACTCGACTAAAGCTTGGGTTTTGATTAAACCACCATGGATTGATCTGGGGGAAAGAAATATTCTATAACCCAGTAGAAGAGATGGATTATGACGATGATTGGAGAGAACCCACAAGGGATTTTCATTAGGGGACATCGGTTCGTGAACGAAAATTGGAATTTTGTTGGGTTTTACTGAACTGCTGTGAGATCTACAAGAACCCATTTCATGACTAGAAATGGGAGATGAAAGAGAACGCAACCGGAGGATTAATTTGGCGGTTTTGTCGGAGAAAATACCAGAGTGTTCTCCTGTTTTTTGCAGTCGATTGAATAATCGGAAGAAACCCATTTCAAATGCAGTGATATTAGATTAAACCATGTGAAAACGAAGGATCAAGATCGGGGATTGTCTCGAGTTTCTTTGGCGAGAGAGAAGCAATTCAAAACCCTAGGGCACTAGTGAGTCATCTTTCATTTCTCTTGTTTCTTTTGGGAAAATGGAAAATGGACCGCAAGGTCCTCTTCCAAACGGACCACCCAGTTGCATAGTGGCAGTGAAAATTTTATTTCGGTCCTCTAATCCGAACTCTTCATCTTATTAAATTTTTAGAAATGCTATCACCAGTCGCAGGCCTTCCGGCAAGGTGGTTGCACATCTCCTCTTATACGGTAGCAACACCACGTATTGCACCCACATTGCTGCCTCGGAAAAAATTCTAATAATGGAAAAAAGTCTACCAAGTGCGTATGGTGCTAGCACTCCTCTTAAATATTTGAAGAGGGCCAGCACTAGACGCACTAAGTCAATTTTTGTCCATAGACACATAGACACAATATGGGTGCAACCTATGGTGTTGCTACCTAAGGAGATAGGCTGACACTTGTTGCCACCACCTTGTGGGGAAGACTGCAACAGGGGCTAGTATTTCTGTAAATTTTTAGTATTTTTTCTTTAATGACATTCTTATCCCATTTTTACCTTTCCAAACAAACCGTATGCCTTTCATTAATGGCATTTTCATCCCATTGTTTCCTGAGTTATCAAAGTTCTGAACAAAATATTCAAAAATTTAGTGATAAGAAATAAGATCCACCTGGGTCAATGAAGTTTTTGTTTTAGTTCATGGAAACATCTGGTCATCCAATACAAGTTGGGGATGAAGTGGAGATTAAAGTCCATTTTGGGAGTATAGAGTTAATGATGTCCAGCATCTCCTTGCTAATCACTTTGCTTAGGGTTCCCATCAAGTCATTAACCCTCTCTTTGGTGTCCAAATTTTAGCTCTAGATCACAAGGTTAAGATCGTCAAAGTCATCCTCGAGATGCAGACTGATTTGAGTAATGGAATTGATCAATGAGATGATCAATCACAAGTCGCAGCAAGATACATCGATTCGGCTGATTTTGGCCAATTACCGTGGACTGGATCAATGATATGATTATCCATTAGCCGTGATCCTACGATGTTAGGATCTTTAGGGTCATTTCCAGATGATTGATACCTAACTTGCTGTGACCTTCACATTATCTAAAATGGCTCTCCCTTGCTGAATTGGATGGTTGCTTGTCTCAGAACCTTGAGTAAAGAGTTGGATCCCAGTTAACCCTACCAAAAGAAAACACAAGAACAAAAACAGCAAGGAGTGTTCCCCTTTATTAGTTCAAAGACTGTCGGTGGCTCTACATTAAAGACTAGCACTGACTGCAAACCTACAAGATTGAACCCGAAGCCACACTAGTAGCCTGAAAATCTAAAAAAAGAATCAATCATTTTCCTTCACCTCTGATCCTGATTACAACCACTATAAACAACCTGTGGATTGGAAAAAACAAGCCACCTTAAAAAAGAAGAATACAGAGCAAAGAATATACCCGGACTGGTTGTGGTATTTTGATCAATTGAGATGCAGAGATAATTACATGGGGGGTGCAAAGGTCTTTCACAGGGTTATTTGCATTGACTCAACTGCGAATTCAGGTCATCAAGAAGGCTTGTCATAGACTCCTCAAATTTCGTAGCTTGAGGCGGCCCAGGCTTCATGACATTGACATCACCCCATTGAGAGCACGGATCCATCCACCAGCTCTTCCGACCAGTGCACCAGGCCCCCATGGTAGCTCGATAGCGCCTCCGGTTGAGGATCTTCTCATCAACCATGTTCAGTACTGGGTCATCTTTTTGGAACTGTCTTGCAAAAGCAGCTCCACTCTGAGCCATCTGATCATAATCGGAAGTGTTGAGCAACTGTGGTTCCATCCTTGGGGGGATTGTCCCAGATCAGATATCTAAGATCACTGTTCACAGCCGTGTTTCGGAACTCTGGCGAATTGCAAATGGCAGAATGGAAATAGCCTTCTTGGGATAAAACTACATTGGTAAAATACATAAGAAGCGTTCGGGGAAGATTATCCCAACCGAGAACACAGAATTCCAGAAAGGGCCGGCTCAGGATAACCGATGGGGAACCTGTTAGATGAGAAGAGTGGGCATATTGTCATAAGAAGCATTTCAGAAGTGTTGCAGGCATTTTTAAGTTGTATAAGTAAAATAATAGTGAGAAGAGCTTTGCCTGTAAAAATTTTAAAAGCATCAGGTGTTGGGCGCTTTTCTGTGGCTTGAAAGATTCGGCTGGTCCTCTTGGCTAAAGAGCATACAAATCGGAACAGATGTGACTCAAGACTTACAACTTGACACAGTTTACTACCGAATTCACCAATTATAAACACAGACCGAACAATTTTACTTTCAGAGGTGCAATAATCTCTTGGAAATCATCCGAACAGACATGCACACCTAGGTTAATTACATAATCAAAATTTAAAGCTAGCCTAAGAGAAGGCAGAAGTAGAAGCTGAGTGGCTGAGAAATCTATCATCAAGTATACCTTTGTAGATTAGATAAGTCCCTGCAATATCATTGCATTGTGACAGCTAAATTGCTATAACTTGAGCTAAAAATAAAACATATAATGATAAAAATAGGCATATATGCCAAAGACGTAATATTGTGAAGTAACTAATTAAAGACGAGGTCATAGACTTCGTAAGATCTGAAAAGAATCTGGCAGATCGCTAGATCCACTAACTAGCAATCCACTAACTAAAGGGTTAGCTAAAAGAGTTAGTGAATGAAACATCAGTGGGAATGTGGCTTAAAACTAGCCTATTTGTCGTGCCCCAAAATCCCACCTAACTTAATGTGAGACTTTGGCACGTGACTTAATTAATATTCCATAACTTCCAGTGCATTTAAGGCAATTCTAAAAACATGGACCTAAAAATTTTTCTCTTCAAATAAATGCTAATCAAGTCCAGTATATGAAATAAATACTAAGACATCATAATCAATTTAACATCATCCTCTATGAATCTCCAATCATAAATTCAAACTAACTATAAATCCATATTTAGTCTATTACAAAGTATAAAATTTAAAATCCAAAATACTAGTGATCTAATGCCCAGTGTATGAGAAGGCATCTGGCTACTTATTTAAATGCGGGTCAACTAATATACAAAAAACATTATATTTATATTGTTTAATTTAAGAAGGCATAGACATGGGCAAGGGCAAGGGCAAGGAGGCAATTACCCGCTGAATAAAAAAAATTAAGTTTTATACTATATTATTTAATCTAAGATGGCATAACCATGGGCAAAGAGAGCAGCTATCTCCTAACTTAAAAAAAATATTCTTTACAAACATATGAGATGACCAACGAAATTGGCCCTCAAAATTTTTTTTTTGGGGCCATGGCTAGGGGTGTTCACGGATGCAACTATTATTTGTATCTGATTTGTATCAGAATCCGTTTAGTCGAATAATTATCCGAATAGGTATCGGGCGGAGCGGATTCGAATAGTAATTTTGCTATCCGTTTATAATCGGATACAAATTAGGATACTAGTATACATAAATAATATATTTTAATTTTATAAATTAAAATAACCATAAAAAGATAAATATTTTTACATAATTTAATACTTTAAATTGTTATTTTTAATATAAATAGAGACGAAATATTAATTTACTATTTTATATATAAAATCTATATATTTTTTTACATTTTTTAAATATTATTTTATATTTTCTTAAAATTTTTAAAAGTAATCAGATAATTAAGATATTATCCGAATTTGAATAATTTAATCAAAGTCGGATACGGATTTCATATTTCACTATACGCCGAATATTTATTCGGATTCGGATAGTCAAATATATAATCGGATACGAATTTGGATATACCACTATTGCTCTGAATCCGCTATGTTTACAGCTCTATCTACGCCCCCAAACCCCCACATGACCACACCTCATTGTTAGCCCCTGCCAGAAAATCCTAGCTCTAGGATTGGGTAAATCTTAACCACAATTAAGGTGTGTCAAAGGAACACGTGGCTACCTCAGTGGTGTAATCGGACTCCAAGGAGTCTGGTTACAATCAGGAGTGTGGAGCCAGGTGGGGGCTTGTGGACCACGTGCCCCCACTAAACTTTGGAAATATTAGATTTATTTTTTATTTTTTAGGGAACAGACATAGGAATGGGGGCAGGTGTCCCCTTAAACTTTGAAAAAAATATGTTTTTTGAGTTGAGATCAAATTCAATCGCAATGGAACCCTTAATATTCAACAATCTAACCTTTTTATCTTAAAAAATCCTAAGAATTAAAAGTTCTTAACCAGAGTTAAAAGGTTGCTATGTGATTGGGGTTGAACTATATGAGTTCAACAATAATTGGACAGGATCCGATTATGGGACAAGGGGATAATTGTCCTCTTAAAAATTAGGCTATATTATTTAATATGGCATAGCTGTGGGCAAGGAGCGATTGTCTCCTAAACTTTTGAAAACAAAGTATATCTTTTATACGATTTCACTTTATTATTTAGCTAGGCATAGCCATGAGGCAAGAGGACAGCTGCCCGTAAACAAGGAAAAACATTAATACTCATAAGATATGTACAAACTGTGTGGACGAAACAACTCAAAAACTTAATCATCAATTTTTTATTTTTCTCAAAAGGCTATGCCCCCAAACCCCATCCCCCTAGACTCAGAATATTTTGGACCTACCTAATCTTTTTCCAAAAAATCCATCAATAATTACTACTATTTCCAATCAACCATGGGTGCCCTCTACTAGAAAATCCTGGCTTGCAGAGAATTTCAAGTCAGGTGGAAAAGATGGGATTAGCGCTTAGTGGAGGAACTCCAACCAGAGAAAGCCTTGGTGTGTCCTAATGTAGGAGTGGGCACTATCCCACGGGCACCCGTGAATGTAAACCAACAAAATAGGTACAATGGATTGACTTCTATGCACACTACTTTATGTAACCATAATCCCTCTTTAAATAAGAGTTAATCACCCGTAACCGATACCTTTATAACTACAGTTACAAAAATTTGGCAAGGGTTTCAGATCTTTTCTCGTCGTTCATATCAAAATAGCTATTACATCCAATAGATTCCAACACCAACAAACCAATACTTACTCTAACGATAATGGCTTCTTCTTTTTTTTGGCATTCACATATATTGTCTACTCACTGTTATTGAGGAATTGCTACTGCTGGACAGATTTGATATTGCTACAATTGATTACATATTTCTATCAATATTCTGGCTCCTTTCATTCCTGATCAACAAAAGAGATATGCATAGGAGTAATTTTGTCATTTTAACAAAATTCAATCATTGTTTTTAATCTGTCCAATTTCTTTAATGAGGAGTGCTAGCCTAGGCGCACTAAGTCAAAAATTTCTCGAAGTCACAGAGTGGGTGCAACAAGTTTCTAGGGTTGTAAACGGAGCAGATTCAGAGCAGATAGTAGCATTTCTGAATCCGTATCCGATTATATATTTGAATATCCAGCGGATAGTGAAATATGATATCCATATCTGACTCCGATTAAAATATCCGAATTTGAAAAGTATCCAAATTATCTGATTACTTTTTTTTAAAGTTTTAAAAAATATAAAAATGTATAAAATTTTTTTAAAAAAATATATTTTAAAGATTATATTAATTTTATAAATTTAAAATATATTATTTATATATATTATATAATCGGACAGATATTTATCAGATTGGATATACTAGTATCCGATTATAAACAAATAGTAATTTTACTATCCGAATTTCCTCCTCCAGGTACCTATTTGGATAATTATCCAATCAAACGGATTCAGATACAAGGGCGGAGTCAGGGGCGATGGGGGGCCACTGCCCCCCAAAAAATCTTTAAATCTCTTATGTTTTATATATATATATATAAAACATAAGAGATTTAAAAAATTTTTGATATATATATATATATATATATATATATATATATATTTTAAAATACATAAACCTTAATTTTGTATATTGTGGCCCCCCAAATAAAATTTTGTAATTTTTTTTAATATTGTATAATATAAAGGGGTTGATTCTTTAGGCACCCATGTGTCTCTTTTAACCCTAGTTAAGATGTATTAACTCAAGATTTATTTCTTTTCTAAAAACCAAGTATAGATGTATAAACCCTAAGAGTGAGTGAATCTTAACCACAGTTAATGAGTGTTAAAATGGACACATGTCAAGTAGGGGAATCGCACACACAGTGAGGCGTGCATGGGAAAAACAATCTTCATAATATAAAATAATTAATTTTATTTATATAATGATGTTATCAAAAGGGTACCTTATTTTCTTTTTATGGACATATATTAGAATGGAAATGCTATTGAGACCGTCTAGGGTGGAGACTACCCCCGAGACCATTCCCAATAGCTCGAGGATCTTTTTTTCTTGCAAACAGTCTCAGGGTGGCCTCCACCCTAGACAGTCACAATAGTATTTCCCTTATTGGAATGCTATATTAACAAATTTTTTGACCGCAATGGACCCATTATCCAAAAAACTAAAAAATAAACTTGGGGGGCTACGCCCCAAATCTCCAAGACCCCATACCCCAATCCCATTAATTTTCTTCATATATGTACTTTGCCCCCCCAAGGAAAAGGAAAATTTTCTAGCTCCGCTCTGTTTGGATACAAATTGAGAAGGGATAATATCCGCATCCGTGATCTTATATTCAATAAATAACCACGGTTATCTAGAAACTGTGATCATAACTAACGTGATCTAGTGACTTTATTGCTTGATCGATTTGATTAACTGGTCACTTGTAATCAAATCTTTACTGGCGATGTTATCTTCCAGATTTCCAATACACCGACTTGGGTACGATGATGTACAGAATGCCCTCTCAATGCACTTAATCACAGCCTTCTTGTGTTAGAGAGCCATGTGTGGGAAGGCCCCAACGATTAAAAATATAAATGAATCTTTTTGGAGTTACGATCAGGATTCATCTAAATCGTGATCATACATTCAAACCATCCTCATTTGATTTCTTTTCATTTCCTGACTTACTATGTACTATGACTATTCGTATTTTTAACAGATATAAATATTAATAATGTTAGGGTGTTCTTAAGAAACCATTGATCGCGGTTATTACATTAACTGGTAATAATTGCGATCATTCGAAGACTTCTTTTTATATGACTAATCATATTTTTAAAAGATATAATTGTTAATATGATCATGTTTTTGTTCAAAACCTTGATGATACATTATCATTATAAAAACCTCAAATTTTCAATCATCTTTTAATTCATGCATGCTCAAATTTTGAACATAATTCTAACTCTCTCGGTGTCTCCCTCTACCAATTACTTTATTATTCTCTCCATCAAATGCCCCATTAAACCTCTGGCATCAGCTCCGTTCAACCTCCGGCATCATCTCCCTCCATTCTTTAGGTATGAGGATTGTTTTTTCTTTTTGTTAGTATTTTCACTCGAATGATTAAACAAATTAATGCTTATTCTTTTTGAAAATAAATATTTTATTTTCCCTAAGGAAACTTGAATAAAGATTATTTTAAATTCACTGTTATGCATTTCTTCATTACACTGTCATGTCATGAACAACCCTCATTAACCATGCTTAAGATTCATTTACCCTTAGAACTCAACAATCTAACCTTTGTATCTTTAAAAAATCCTAAGCATTAAAAGTTCTTAACCAAAGTTAAAAGGTGGCTATGTGAATGGGGTTGAATATCTGAGTCCAATCACAATTGGATGGGATGTGAACTTGTATTTTTATACTAAGTTGTTTATGTATTTAATTGGGCATAATTATGGGACAAGTGGACAATTGTCCTCTTAAAAATTAGGCTTATATTATTTAATATGACATAACTGTGATTGTCTCCTAAACTTTTGAAAACAAAGTATATCTTTTATACGATTTTATTTAATTATTTAGTTGGGCATAGCCATGAGGCAAGGGGACAATTGCCCCATAAATAAATAAGGAGAAACAATACTCATAAAATATGTACAAAATGTACGGACGAAACAACCCAAAAGCATGATCGTCAAATTTTTTTTCCTCGGGGCATAGCCCCAAAACCCCATCACCCTAGACCCAAAATATTTTGGACCTACCTAATCTTTCTCCACAAAATCCATCAATAATTACTACTATTTCCAATCAATCATGGTGCCCCCTACTACAAAATCCTGGCTCATAGAGAATTTCAAGTCAGGTGGAAAAGATGGGATAGCGCTTAGGAGGAACTCCAACCAGAGAAAGCCACAATGGATCCAAATGTAGGAGTGGCCGCTACCCCCTAACATGGGATTATTCTCTTTGAATCTGATGCTCGTACAACCCCCCACAACTCACATGCAAATAATTCACTTATTTGTGTGCTACTCAATTTGGCTGAGATTAGGGTTAGCACACCTCCTATTTGTGTGAAGATATTGTAAGCATATAAATTTACCGTCTTTCCTCTCCCCTCAACTCTAAATGCCCAAGTGAGGTCCAAGAGTAGAGGAATAACGCTAAATTCATTTTAAGAGTCGCCACCTACTTAGGGGAAGTAGGATCCCGAGATAATCCAAAATAAGAGGCCTACGGTCCAGAGTAAACTAGGTAAGAAATCCATTTAGGTCCTGGGGAATGGATTAGGCACCCCAGGACCCCCATCTAATGACGGTTACCTACTCATTAGATCTAAGCCAAACATTTAAAAACACTTAAAATTTCCTAAAACAATTATTAATTTTGCTAATCTAACACAAACAATCATAAATGGGGTGTAAAGTTTTTATCCTAGGTTGGGGTCGAACCCTGGCTCGGGCTGCCTACTTATCCAGTTAGTCGGAATCAGACCCTCATAGTAGTTTGGAACGGTGACTGTTTTTATACTCGTTTTGGAGTGTGGTCACTTCCAACTCGTGCTTGAATTGGGGGAATTGGAATTGAGATTAATGAATCTCATTCCGGGAGATGGTTGCATAGCTAGGTGCTCGTGAGGGAGCTCTAGGGGGCGTTCATTTATTAGGGTAGGTCTTTTTTTTCATTTTAGATTTTTTTTGAATGTTTTTGTTATTTTGTATTTATTTTTTTGTATTTTTTAATTTTGGCAAGTTTAACTAGTCAAGAACTAACTTAGGTGCCCAATGTAGGCAAAAAAGAAAAATAAGACCTAAGTGATTAATTAATTTAAAGGCAAAGAGCGGGGCGGATCAAGCGGCCTTAAACCAAAAAGGATATGGTTTAAATACGGACCCTACTCTAGGTCCCAAGGGTGATAGACCAGTGCCTTTAATTTATTTTGACTTTTTTTTTATATATTTTTTGTAAGACTAAACTAACGGGGTAGGCCCATTATTTAGGGTTTAAAAAAATCTACCTAAGTGCCCCATGTAGGCAAAAAAAAAAAAACTACAGCCTAACCCTATTGCACATACACAAGGATAATTCACAATAAATAAATTAGCCACAAATAACCCAAGACAACCAAAACCAAAACAAGGCTAATGGGCCAAGGCCCATTGACCAATAGTGGTCAATTGGCTTTGGCTCAGTAGCACTCTAAGGCCCATGATTACAAAATTATTAATTAATTAATGGGCTAAAACAAAATTAATTACTGATTAAAAAAGGCAAAACATAATTGAGAACTAATCCAAAAACAACCAATGAGTTATTGGGCCAAGGTTAGCCTTCCAAGCTGGCTGGCTCACTTTGACTCAATGACTAAATTGGGCTAGATCTGATAACCCTTCAGTCTAATGACCCCCAAATTACACGAACAGAAAGATCTACAGTCTAGCAACCACACAAGAATAAACAAATTAAGAAACTGTAAACAGAGAGAGCGAGCATACCTGCTGTGGTTGATGGATATTCTCAGGGATGGTGGCAGCTACTTCGGTGGGAAGAAGATGATGATAAAACACTCTATCTCACAGTCACTCGACCCACAGAACAATAGGTTCACTAACATAAGAACAAAAAGTAAAAAATAAAAAGAATAAAACAAAGATCCAAGGAAACCACTAGTCTGGCCAAAATCTTCTCCTGGTGATAGAGGGAGACTCTGATGAAGCGGTCTGGCCGAAGATGGAGTTGGTTTGGTCGGGATTTAAAGGATCGAAAATGGATCACTGAGGCCAAGAAAAGCTGCTGGCCGAATCAGAGGATGGTGATTGACGTTGGAAGAGATGAACCTGAGAACTGGGGGAAAACAAGAGATGATCAAAGCTGACTGAGGTTAGCTGAAGCTGCCGGCATGGATTCCGACGAGTTGAATCCCCTGGATCCAGATCGAAGAAAGCCGGAGTCGATAAAGAGTTGGCCGTACTAGATCAGCGCTGAACTCGCTGGGGAAGGTGGATGACTCGAAGATGAGACCTGTCACCGGAGATGAAGGGTGGTGCCTTGGGTGAGGATCAAAACTCGCCAGGGAAAATGATTGGAGAACAGGGTCTCCTCAGTCCTGCAACTCGCAAGGAAATGGAAATCGCCAGAGGTAGAGACGTTGGAGAGGGGCGATGATGAATGGCTGCTACTGGCGGTGAAGCAAACACCGAGATGGAGGGTTAGAACTAGTAATGGAGAAAACGGGAGAGAGAGAAGGAGAGAGAGTGAGCTCTGCAGTCTGTAACTGAAAATGGATAGGATATTCTGTAGCTCGCAACCGAAAAAATAGTGATGAAACCCTCAACTTAGACCTTTTATAGAGATCTCTCATGGGCCTTGGGCTTTAGATGATTTAGGGTATGGATTTTTAGGATTTGGGCTTAGGACAATGAAGGTTTAGGATTTGAACTTGGGCTTGATGAAATGGAATTTTAAACATGGGTTTTTAGGAAATGGGGTTTGAGGTTTTAGGTTGTGGGCTTTGGGCCTTAGGTAACAGGTCTTGTGCTTTAGGGTTTAAACCCTTGGGGATTTGGATTTGGGCTTTTAAGGTTTGAACTCCTTTCTCTCTCCCTCAGATCCACTCAAAGAAGTAATAAAAAAGTTAAAAAAATAAAATAAAATAAAGTAGTGCTAAAATTAAAAATTTTAAATAAAATAAAATAAAATAAATGGGATTAAGGGGTGTAAAAATGGGGTGTTCACAGAAATAACATGAGATTAACTATGAGCAAGAGCTCCGATTGAACAATCAACCAGAGCAACCCATAATTTGCTTTGGGAAGTGGCAGTTTGGTAATTATTGAAACAAAGAAGGGTATTTTCTGATAATGAATTTTTTCCATAAATACCCCTTCCTAACTCAAATTTTGGGTTGCTCAAGTTGATTGTTCAACCGGAGCTCCTATTGATAGTTATTCTCAAATAATATACGGTCAGTGAGCTAAAGTTGGCGACCGAGAAAAAAAAATAGAATAGTTGTTTGTGCTTTGCTTGTTTTTTCTTCAATGGTTCTTCATCAATAGATTAAAAACAAATCTAGACCTTTTATTACCATTATAGAAGCGATGTTAATGGCTTAATTAGTGCCTAACGAGTATTTGAAGATTTTTACTATCCATAGCTTATAAAACGCCTTCCTCCTCCTCTTCTAAGATAACCACCGCCGAACCTAAGTACCCAAAGCGGGAGCGAGAGCGTCAAATTTTAATTTAAGATAGGGTCAAGAGCGCCTCTGGAGCGCAGCTATATATATATATTTGTTCTTGAAAATTACTTATGGATGCAAATATATCTTTTATACTTTCTAAACTATAAGAAAGAATTGATAAAATCATTCATCATTTAAATTTGTAGTCACAACAAATAAGATGAATATTACCATCCGAAGGGGTGGTTCAGTGACTTCACGCCTTCAGTGCCACGTTAGGCGTCTCGAGTTCGACCCTGTGGGGGTGTTGTCAATGGCATTTGTTTTTCGGCTTACCCTCTGGACGCACGTCTTGAAACCTAGCAATGTGGGACTGAAGGTGGGGGCCATTGGTACTCGGGTGGTAGGTGCCTGCTATGGGCAAGCTTAAATCTGGACACCAACCTGTTAATCTGGCGCCAGTGCCTAGGGGGCTGTGACGACACTCCGGAGCCCCATTTTTTGGGAACAAAAAAAAAAAAAAAGATGAATATTGATATATTAAATGTATTATTCTTAATTCAATTACAAGATCATCAATAATTAACAAATCTTACATGAATCTTCTACCCTACAAAGAAAAATGACAAAATATACCCTACTTAACATGAAAAGATGGGATAAAAATAAAATTTTACACAAAAACAATACTCTCTAAGTGAAAGTGAGATTTACAAAAGTTAAAATCGAACTCTCGAGGTGAGAGCGAGATTTGAGAGTGGGAGTGAGGTTTGAGAGCGGGAGCGGTTAGCAGGTTTGGGTTACTGAGTGCCGAACACCTTTTTTTTCTTAGAACACCGAACACTAAAAGTTTCTTCTTTCTATTGCTCCTCTGTGACAAAATTTACAGAGAGTTGAGTTTTATATTTTGGTTTTCTTGCGCAGTCAGTCGGGTGCACAATATTTGCTAATTGCGTGTAAAAAAAAATTATTATTACTAGAGAAGAGTAAAGAGTGTCGTTGTCTCGTGGTGTCTGGCTGCCATCACACCCTGTTTTCACTAAAGCTACCGCTAGAGGGGAGCAAATTCCAATTTAAGGGCAGTGTTGAAGACGCTTTGGCAACCAACTGCAGTAAAATCTAAGATGTCGATCCGGACCATCAAAAAAGGTAGCCGTGAATATAAACCAACGAAATAGGTCAACCCCCTTGAGTTAGATTCAGGTGACATACACAGTGGATTGGCTTCTACGCACACTATTTTATATAGCCATAATTCCTCTTTAATAAGGAGTTTATCACCTATAACCAATGTCTTTATAACTACCAGTACAAGGATCTGGCCAAGGGTTTTGGATCTCTTTTCAATGTTCAGATCAAATGAGTATTAAAACCAATAGATTCCAACACCAACAAACCAATACGTTACTCTAATGATAATGAGTTTTTTTCTCCTTTTTTGTATTCCGCATATATTGTCCATAGTTGCAGGAAAGCTATGTACATGGTGGGAAGCTCGTATTCGGGACTCGCTTTCGCTCGCTTTCCATTTAGTGGTTAAATTGGTTATGTATTTAAGAAGTAATAAGATAGACTTGAGTCTAAAGCCTACGAACATAGACCCTAAGCAAGTATTAATGGATCAAAACCTAAGGCTAAAAGCACTTTTTCAAAAATATCTAATGTAAGTTAAATTTAAGGTATAATTGATCATCCTAACATAATGGGAATTAGACACTTGTATCTATTTCTCACTTCTCGTTTCCTAAGGATTTTTTGAGTCTCATTTCTTGTTTCCTCGCTTATGTAACTGTGATATTGTCTACTTACTGTTATTGAGAATTGCTACTGCTAAACAGATTTGATATTGCTACATTTGATTAAATTGCTACTGCTGGACAGATTTGATATTGCTACATTTGGTTATATATTTCTATCAAAATTCTGGCTCCTTCAATTCTGATCAACAAAAGAGAAATAAGCTTAAAGAGTAATTGTCATTTTGACAAATCCAATCATCGCTTTTAATCTGTCCATTTTTTTTTTTAATGAGAAGTACTGTTAGAGGAGTGCTAACCCTAGGCGCACCAAGTCAAAAAAAATTCAAAGCAGAGTGGGTGCAATACGTGGTGTTGTTACTCTATAACAAGAGATGGTTTGACACTTATCACCACCTTGCATCTTTGCAATAGTCCGAATGGGGCTAACATTTTTGTTCTTTTATAATATAATAGTAAAGATAAAGATAATCGTATGGGGTGGTGGACATCGGATTCTTTTGCTTAATGATCACTTTTTCTTAAAAAAATGTTGTTATAGAGGAAGAAAGTGGGGGGCACCACCGATTGGGTGCGGGACTCGCGTGCTCTGCCAGTGATATGAGCAGACTAACATGCCAGCCAGTGCGAAGGTGGTAGTGGATGAGAAATGCTACTTCTATTTTGTTGCAATCTAATTGACGCCTAGACCTCCCGTGATTGTTTAATTAGGTCCATGTGTGTGTTGGCCTAACGTGTGTATATTTAACTGTTTAAATTTCCTTTACAAAAAACACAAAAGGAAGCAAAAGTGAGTGTAATCCTTTTGGACGGCTGGGTTGTATCCTCCTCTTAAGATAATCACCGCCGAACACAAAAAAGTTTATTCTCTCTTTCTATTGCTGCTTTGTGACAAAAGTTAAAGAAAGTTGAGTTATATAGTCTGCTTTTCTTGGGCAGTCAGTCTTGTGCAGTTTTTGTTATTTGCGTGTAAAAAGACTCTTATTACTAGAGAAACCAAAGCTATGGCTGGAGGGGGCCAAAATCCGATTTAAGGGCAGTGTTTGAACACGCTTTGGCAACCAACAAACCAATAAGGTTTTTTTTTTTATGCATTCCACATATATTGTGTACTTACTGTTATTGAGAAATTGTTACCATGTTGGACAGATTTGATAATGCTACATTTGACTACATAGGGTTAATTCCATATCAGAACCTAAATTATCTTAAAATGACAAATAAGTGCCTACTTTACAAACATTTCCTTTTTACAGACCCAATGTTTCAAGATTTGGACAAATAAGGACTTCCAATCTAATTTGGTTAACAGCCGTGAGTAATCTTGATTCTAATGCCAAAATTACCCTTAGTCATCATTGACTAATGGATCTTGGTCCTAACATCTATATACATAAAACCGAATTCTTCTACGGCAAATCTGGTTATCACCCCTTGAGGTTGTCACGTGTCCCTTTGACACCCCTTAACTATGGTTAAGATTCACCCACCTCTAGGGTTCACCCACCCACCCAATAGCACGAGGACCTTTTTTTTTTTTTTTTTTTGCATATAGTCTCTGGGTGGCCTCCACCCTAGACAGTCACAATAGTATTTCTCTTATTGGAATGCTATATTAACAAATTTTATGATCACAATAGACCCATTATCCAAAAAAATAAAAAATAAACTTGGGGGACTACTCCTCAAATCTCCAAGATCCCGTACCCCAATCTCATTAATTTTCTTCATATTTGTACTTTGGCCTCCCAAGAAAAGAAAACATTTCTAGCTCCGCTCTGTTTGGATACAAATTGAGAAGGGATAATATCCGCATGCGTTTAGAATCCTAATTGTTAGCTTATAAAGGGGAGATGGTTTGACACTTGTTGTCACCACCTTTCATCTTTGCAGGAGTGCGACTGGGGTAGCATTTTTGTTCTTTTATAATATAATTTAGATAATGCGTATGGGGTGGTGGAGATTGGATTCTTTTGCTTAATGATCACTTTTTAAAAAAATATATATTTTTTTATTGTGAGGAAGAAAGTGGGGGCACCACCGAATGAGTGCGGGACTCACGTGCTCTGCCAGTGATACCATGCCAGTGCGAAGTGGTAGTGGATGAGAAATGCTACTTCTATTTTGTTGCAAACTAATCGACACTTAGACCTCCTGTGATTGTTTAGGTCCATGTGTGTGTGTTGGCCTAACCAAACGTGTGTACATTTAACTGTTTAAATTTTCTTTACAAAAAAAAAAAGCAAAAGTGAGTGTTACCCTTTTGGACGGCTGGGTTGTATCCTCCTCTAAAGATAATCACCGCAGAACACAAAAAGTTTATTCTCTCTTCATGTTGCTGCTTTGTGACAAAAGTTAAAGAGAGTTGGAGTTATATTTTGGGCAGTCAGTCAAGTGCAGTTATAGAAGAGTGAGTCCGGCCTCCATCACACCCTGTTTCCACCAAAGCTGCTGCTAGAGGGGGCCAAAACCCACAACACGCTTTGGCAACCAACATACAGTACCAATAAGGTTTTTATTCCTTTCTATCAATATTCTGGTTCTTTCAGCTCTGATCAACTTAAAAAGACAAACCCAAAAATCTCTGTTTGGTGGTTCCATATAGAAAGAACGATATGGCTTTTGTGGGAGAAGCATTGCTATCTGCCTCGTTTGAGTCAATAATCAGCCAGCTGTTATCCCCTACAATCAAGGAGTTCATAACCAGAAGGGGCATTGATAAGGATCTCAAAAGGCTTGGGAGGATGTTGCCGAAGATCCAAGCGGTCCTCGATGACGCGGAGCAGAAGGAAACAAGTGAAAAGTTCGTGAAAGAATGGCTAAAGGATCTCACTGATGTTGCATACGACATCCAGGATATAATGGACGAGTTGGCTTACGAAGTTGAACGATCCAAAATCGAAGGTGAAACTGAAACTGCCTTGCATCAGGTATGTAACTTCTTCTCTCCCGGGTATACAAATTCTTTTTTATCGGAACAAGTAGACGGGGTAATGAAGAGATTAGTGGAAATCGAAGAAGATATGAAGAGTCTTAGTTTGAGTGAGATCGTTGGACGTAGGTGGTTGGGAAAGACAGAGAGACTTCCAACTACTTCGGTAATTGATGAATTAAAATTTGTTGGAAGGGAGGATGATACGAATGAGATAATTGAGTTATTGTTGAAGCCCGGTAGCAATAACATTTCTGTTATCTCCATAGTCGGTATGGGGGGTGTCGGCAAGACCACCCTTGCGCAATATGTCTTCGATGACGAGAGGGTAAAGGAGCAGTTTGAGATAAAAGCATGGGTTTGTGTGTCTGATGAGTTTGATGTGAGGAGATTAACGCAAGCAATTCTAGAGTCAGTCACCATGACGACTTCAGATTTTAAGGAGCTAAATACACTTCAGGTTATTCTCAAAGACAAACTAAAAGGAAAGAGGTTCTTACTTATTTTAGATGATGTATGGAATGAGAAGCAGAAGGAATGGAATCTCCTAAGAGCTCCTTTGCTTGTTGGGGCATCAGGAAGTAAAATTTTAATAACGACTAGGAATAAACAAGTTGCATTAATCACTAGAGCAGATAGTGCTTATCATCTAGGTGTTTTATCAGATGAACATTGTTACTCCTTGTTTATGCAATGTGCATTTGCTGAAGGAAACTCTAGTGACTATCCACACTTGGAAGCTATTGGTAAGGAAATTGTGAAGAAATGCAAAGGTTTGCCTTTAGCAGTAAAGGCACTTGGAGGACTCTTGTACTCTGAAGTAAACGAGGATGAGTGGAAATATGTCTTGCAAAGCGAGATGTGGGATTTACAACTTGGTAGCAACGACATACTGCCTGCACTTAGATTGAGCTACCATCATCTCCCCTCACATCTAAAGCAGTGCTTTGCGTATTGTTCTATATTTCCTAAAGATTTCGAGTTTAATAAAGAGATGTTAATCTGGTGGTGGATGGCTGAAGGATATGTGCAGTCTAAAGGAACCAAATGCCTCGAAAACGTAGGTAGTGAGTATTTTGATGATTTGTTTTCAAGATGTTTCTTTCAACACACGAAAGAAGGAAATATTGTAATGCATGACCTTGTTCATGATTTAGCCCAATCTGTTTCTGGGGAATTATATGGTAGAATGGGGGACGACTTGTCAAGCAACATCTCTCAAAGGACCCGTCATTTGTCATATCTCTTTATTAAATCCAACTCAGAGAAAATAGCAAATTTAGAGGCCTTGTATAAAGCTAAAAGTTTGCGCACAGTTTTGTCATTACAAGATATAAGAATCAATTGGCAGCCCCCTCATGATTTCTTACAGAAACTGAGATTTTTGCGACTACTTGACTTGAGTTGTACTGCCATAGATGAGATACCAGATTCAGTTGGCAGTTTGAGACTATTACGGTGTCTTGACCTCTCTGTTACTGATATAAAGATGTTACCTGAATCAATTGGTAGACTCTTTAATTTACAAATATTGAAGGTCAAATATTGTGTCAAGTTTAAAGAGTTACCAATGTCAATTGGCAATTTGAAACAATTACGACAGCTTATCCTCTCTCATACTGGTATAGAAACGTTACCTGAATCGATAGGCAACCTTTCCAATTTACATAAACTCCTACTCGAGTCTTGCTGTGAGTTTAAGGAGTTACCAAATGCAATTGGCAATCTGAAACATTTACAATGCATTGACGTATCTGAAACTCCTATACAGATGTTACCTGAATCAATAGATAGCCTCTCCAACTTACAAGAATTAATACTCGTTCATTGCAAGAGGCTTCGCAAGTTACCCAAAAACTTTAGAAACTTAATTAGCCTGCGAAGATTGGATAATGACGGGTGTCACGAATTGGTTTCTATTCCACTTGAAATTGGTAAATTGACTACTCTTCAAAAGTTGCCACTGTTTGTTGTAAGTGGAGAGAGTGGGGCAAAGTTGAGAGAATTGAAAGAACTGAAAAATCTTAGAGGAAAACTTCACATTTCTGGGCTCGAGAATGTGATCAATGGAAATGAGGTTAAAGATGCGGCATTGGAGGATAAACAACACCTCCAGTATTTAACGTTAGAATGGGGTAATGCTAATGGCAATCTGTGACAACAAAGTGTAGAGGAAGTGGAACTTGAAAACCTCCAACCTCACACAAATCTGGAAGAACTGGAGATAAAAGGATTCAATTGTGGTTCAAGATTTCCAAATTGGATGGGAGATCCATCCTTCTCCAAACTAAGAAGTGTGAAGCTTGGGGGTAATGGAGAATGCTGTAAATTTATATTGCCTCTTGGTAAATTTCAGTTCCTAAAAAATCTAGGAATATCAAAGATGTGGGGACTAAAACATATGGACAGTGAATTTTTTGGTGATGTTAAGGGATTTCCATCATTGGAGACACTACACTTAGAAGACCTACCTGATTTGGAGGAATTGTTTGGTGTAGAATTTAAATATGAATTCCCATGTCTCTCGAAACTCAAGATTATAAATTGTCAAAAGTTAAAGAAACTGCCCAATGCTTTTCCAGCTCTCAAAGAATTGACAATAGAATCATGTAATGGACTGGTGGTTCTTCCAAGGCTTCCAACACTTTGTGGATTTGTTTTGTCTTCTTGTGATAACATGATATTGAATTCGTTGCCTTACCTCAACTCTCCTTCCTCCTTATATATTGGGTCATGTAGAAAGCAAACTACCTTCCCTGAAGGGTTTATGGGAGCTCTTCCTACCCAGCCCACAACCGCATCATCATCAATGCAGACACTTCTCCCCACCATGCTTGAAAATCTTTCTTTGTATAATTGTTCTAATCTTGAATCCTTGTCGCTGGAAGCCTTCACATCTCTGGAAATATTGAATATCTCATTTTGTCCTAAACTAGTGTCCATTTCTGAGGTCTCTCTTCCAACCACACTTAAAACTCTTTGGTTCGGTGACTCTCCAATCAAGGACCTACCCAATGGGCTGAAGAATCTGACCTCACTAGAATATCTAAGTATCATCAAATGCGAAGAACTTAAATCCTTGCCTGAGAACGGGTTGCCCAACTCGCTTCGTATTATCCGAATTGTCGATTGCAAGTTACTATACACCAGATGCAAAGAGGGAGGTGAAGATTGGCTGAAGATAGCACATGTCTCCGATATAACGATTTACTAATGAACCAATTTTTGATTGTGTTCATACACAAAATCTGAGTCATATCCAGGTAATCTCTCATTTCTGACCTCAAAATATAGCCTCCTCTTCTTCTTATGGTAGAATGAATAATATGAGAAGCGTAGGCTCTTATTTCCGGCACTTGCTTTTATTTCATTCGTTCTTTAGTAATGATAATAAATAATAATAATAATTACAGTCTTGTGCTTTTATAACATATATGTTGTCACCTTTGAGAGGTTCTTACTTTTCCTATATTTCTCATGTGATTCCATGCTACTGCATTTCAGTGTTAACATCAGTTTTTGAGCTAGGAGACCTACTTCTTTTGACCAATTAAATTTTTGGTCTCATTACCTTAAAATGCTGATACTTTACTAATATACAGACATGTATTTGAATGTTTAATTCTAGTCAATGTAAATCAAATATAAACTAGAATCTATTAAGGGTAGGGGAAGCAGATCATTAAAAAATATGTCCTTTCAGTCTCTTATTACTACTTCCATGTATCGAACTTTGCAATAGAATAAAACATATCATTAAGAGCCTTAGTAACTATTGATGATTAGCTAATATCCTCTAGAAAATAATGATAATAAAAACAATTAGAAAACCTTCAACGATGCAAAGTAAACTGCTAATAGTGTCTACAAGAGGGGTTATATTTGCTGATTCGGAAAACAAGTTTCAACTAATGGAATGAATGGGCAAAGAATCCTCTAGAAACATAATATAATAGAGACATGGCTGCTTCAGAAAAATAAACGCATTTACATTTTACATTTGATGCCTTGTTTGTAGACTAGCTTCTTACTCTGATTTCATGCGAATATGTTAGCTGGTTACTCACATGTACAGGGGAATGTTTTATGCTAATCATTGTAGTAATGTTTCAAAGGTAGTCTACGCATGGATAAGGCTAGTATTTCCTTTTCATAAATAATGGATGTTAAACTTTGATCACATTGATGCCACAGCATGAGTTTAAAACTCATTTCACACGCGAACTCACATACTAAGCACTTGCCTTCTAAAAAAGGAAAATGATCAAATAAATATCTGTGCTTTCTTATATTATCAAATTGGAGCATTTGAAAGTGATAAATGTTCCAATTTTCTTTAAAGTTCTGAAATAGGTAATCGTAAGATTCTTTGTGAATATATTGTAAAAATGTGCCTACATCTATGAGAGGGTTTTGATATTTGAAAGATGGTTATTGATCCAAGGTGCAACATCCTGATGGTGCATTATGTTCATTACACTTTTTTTTTTCACAATTGGTTTTTTTTTTGGCTGCACCTATAACTAAAATTGTAGGTTGAGTAAAAATACAATTTTGTTGTTTAGCAGGAAAGTACTAATGTTCACTTTCATGTTATACCTAATGGATCTCCCAAATCAACAGATCTAATACTAGAGCCACGGTCTTGGCCCCTTGGCCATGTTAAATGTATAAGCATGTTTCTTCCATAGTAAGATTTTTAGATTTTGATGCTTACATTCACAAGAAACAGAGAATATGTCCTATATTTGTATTTGGAGATGAAACATGGATAAGCTCATTATGACATAGTATCCTTAAACCAAAACCAATTAAGAAATTTTTCCTAGTGACGTCCTCGTTGTTAAGGTTAAAAAATTAGTTCTTTAGACTCAAATTAGTTTTTGTGTTTGGCACACCAGAATGAGCCCCAACATCAACACTAAGTCATATTTAAACCAACTTTATTCAATTAACTTGGCACAAATTATAGGTAGGATAATTCAGCTCATCGGGCTGAAACTTACAGTTTCCAATTAGTAACCCCACGATGGTTATAAACACACAATGTTATTTTATGAATCACTTATGAAAGTTGTTTATGATTTTAAGAGATGTTTTCTTATGATGTTAGTATGTAAATCAACAAGGGGAAAGAGAAAAATTGTGTGGTTTATGCATGGTGGATGATGGAGGAATGGATGATTGTTGGATTGGATAGAATCATGGAATAAGTATGAGTTGGATTAGAATTTGTTATGTGTTATAAAATTTGGGTTCCATGAAATTAATTTTATCAAAAATTATATACCGAAAACTAATGCATGATTAATGGAATTATTTCATTATTTTACTGTTAAAAACCTTATAGAGCATATTTTTAGATTGATCAATTATGAGAAATTGTATATGCTTAAATTGATGTATGATTGACAAATTGCATAATGATGGATGTTGGTTAAATCAAACCGTGAATTATAGTTGTGTGACTTAGGGGTATTATCATGGTGGCGTAGTTGTTATGATGAGCCTTCGAGAGCTCTTGACCAATAATTTAAGGTGCGATTTAATTAATTGCTATCATTGTTTCACTCACACTCATTCATGAAAATAAATATGTACAAGCATGATAAAAAGTAGGATCACAAGTATTATACAAGTATACAAGTACACAAACATGATTGTATTATTGAGTTGTACACTGCCCGAGTACCAACAAACCTAAGATCAAGGCAAGACAAGCCATATGCACCAGATAATGTGCAGAAAAGCCGTATACTCCGGATAATGTGTAGACAAGCCGTATACACCGGATAATGTGTAGATCAGCCTTATGCACCGGATAATGTATAAACCATGTGGTAACTCGGTAAGTAGAGTATATGTTAGTCTCTGCCAAATATATGAGGTAGAGTTATCTTAAATTATTGCATAGTGCATGTTGTTGAATACACTCACGAACAAGAAAGACAAGTAAGATAAGCAAGAAAGATAAGTATAAGTGAGCACGTATAAGGATTTATTAGAAATTATGCTTCCACACTCTGAATTGTTTATACGCTTACATGTATTATTAAATCATGATTTATGCTTTATATTAATGTTGTTATATTGATAGCTGGGAGTTTATATACGTGGAGTAATTTGTTACTCAGCCAATGACTTTGTTGTCGGCAGGTTCGAGGTTTGATATTTGTGCACCTGGACCTTGGGAAGAGGAAGAGGAAGAGGAAGAAGAAGATCCAACAAGTGATTATCCCAAGGGTGAATGGAAGCCATTTTCTAAAAATTAAATTATCAGAGAAAATAATCAGGTTGCAGACATTTCGTCTAAGGAAGCTTGCATATCTCATCTTGATAAGACCTTCCACGATAGAAAGTCTCTTCATAAACAAGCTATTGGGTGTTTAGTTATGGATAAATCATCTATTTGTTATTTAAGATGTTACTTGTTTTACTTTTGAGGTAAGGTTTATGTCCCCCTCTCTAATGTATCCATTATCCTTATTTAATAAGCTAGTAGGGGTCCATGCCAAACCCCCCTCCCTCTGAGTGGCTTCTTTAAAAAAAGCATATTGAACCATTATATAGTTCTACTTGAAGATCAAACCCTAGAAGAAAAGGTGAAGAAAAAGAGAGGGGAAGGAGAAGTCTTGGAGAGGAAACGTGATTAAAGAGTTCTACTCTCTAATCTCTTCATCTTTATATTATAATAACTCTAATAGAGGGCAATTACAAGAATACCCTTAAGGAAAGATGTGGTGTATCACACCTACATAACCAATCAAATCTCAACACTTCCCCTCAAGATGGGTATAGATATTCAACATGCCCAGCTTGTTAAAAGCACCTTCTAAACTACCCCTGGTAACTCCCTTTGTGAGTATATTGGTTTCCCATTGTAACAAATAGTAAGCAAAGATTTCCCGAAGCAACTTGTTGACTAATAAAGTGCCTATCAATTTCAATGTGTTTAGTTCGATCATGTTGAATAGGATTTTGGGCAATATTGATGGTCGCCTTGTTATCACAAAACAACTTCATAAGAACATCTACCTTCATCCCCAGATCTTGTACTAAAATCTTCAGCCACAATAATTCTGCTACCCCATGAGCAATTGCCCAATACTCTGCTTCAGCGCTTGACCTATATCCACTACACTCTGCTTCTTGCTTCTCCGCTTCTTGCTTCTCCAAGTGATAAGGTTACCACCAAGGAAAGTACAATACCCTGTGCTAGATCTCCTGTCATCTACACTTCCAGCCCAGTCAATATCAATGTAAGCTTCCAGTCGAAAATGACCATGGTTAGCAAATAGAAGATCCTTCCCTGAAGTAGCCTTCAAGTACCTCAAGATTCTCTCCACTGCCTCATAATGAGCAATCTAAGGTTCAAGCATGAACTAACTAACAACACTGACTGCATATGCAATATCAGTTCTAGTGACAGAGAGATAGATAAGACGATCAACTAGTCCTTGGTGCATCTCTTTGTCCTCTAGTAATGGGTCATCACTCGAGCTCAGCTTATGATTTTGCTCAATAGGAATGTCTGCTGGTCGAGAACCCAATTTGGAGCTGCAGAGGCCCCAAACCTTTCAAGTTTGAGAATGTGGTTGGAACACCTAGAGTTTGAAGGTTTGGTTGCTAAGATATGGAGCTAATCAAAATTTTGCGGATATGCTAGTACTATTTTTGGCTTAAAGTTGGAAGCGTTGAAATCATAATTGCAGAGAAGCTATATACAAATTACAAGGTGAGAAGCTCGCTTCCCAGGAAGCTCGTTTCCCAAGCTATCTTCCTAGGAAACTCGCTTTAATCACATCTCATTATGTCTTCAAAGGAGGATATGTATATGGAAAGTGGTGGGATAGACCCGAGTATGCAACCTAGAGTATAGATCCTGAGCAAGTATCATTGGTTTAGAACCTAAGGCACATACTTCTCCATAAATATATCGGGTAAGATAAAATCTAAGGTATGAATGCCCATACTACTGTGATAGGAATGAAGTGCCTGTATCTCATTATCGCTTCTCACTTTCTAGGGATTTTTGAGCCTCGCTTCCCGCTTCTCTTTTTTGATTTGCTTCTCGCTTTCGCTTCTTTCTCTGGTAACTATGGTTTAATGCATTTTGGTTGGTTCTTAGTTCGTTTCTAGTTATCTTCTTGAGCTAATTTTTTTTCTAGTTTGTTCTTTTGGTTCATATCCTTAATTAACCTCTTTGTATTTGTTTTTTTCTTTTTTCTACTGATTTTCTAATATATATATCATCATTACCTATCAAAAAAAATAGTGCGTCAACCTCCAAGGTTATATATATATATACGTGATTCACTTTTTCTAATGGTAGGTTATTATTAAATTCATATTGAAAAAGTCAAAATGCCCATAAGAAATGCAAACGAATGCTATCCATTTTTTTTATTGAGTCATCGCCAAAAAGTAACATCAATGGTAGATGGCATGATATAAGCTAGTAGTATGCGAGTTGATCAAATTTTTATTTAAGAGTGGAAAAACTGGATGGCGTATTTGTACTTGTACTTCAAGAGAATAGTAACCCCTCCTCCCCATATTTTTTTTCCAAGTATTTATACGCCACTTTTGGTGTCTTTTCTGAGTTCTTATGAACATTTAGTTCTAATTTCAATAGAAGAAAACATGAATGAGAGTGATACTTACATAATAAAAATAATATTTTAGCTTGACGCACGTATTTAACATTTTCTTAACCATAGCTATTGCTAAATGTAAGAGACAGAGTATAAGAGGGAAAGAATACACAATGATGAAAATTATAACCGTTTTACACATACCCAATGTTTTTTTTCTTAACCATAACTATTACTAAATGTAAGGGAGGAAAAATAAGACGCAAAACATCTAAAATCATATTAGGATGGTTGCATCCTGCCCAATACATCGAGATCTTTGACTCCATCGAGAACTCCTCCCCCCTTTCTGACATAGAGAGCCGAGCAAGGGAATCTTTGAAGGTAGATTATTTGAAAGTGGCACGACTTGAAGAGATAAGCTGGAAACAGAAGTCTCGAATTAGATGGCTTAAGGAGGGGGATTGAGATATTAAATTCTTCTATCGTATGGCCAACTATCGAAGAAAATCAAACTTCATCTCATGTCTTAAAGTTGATGGTGTTTGGAAAAAGGAACAAAAGGACAATGAGGATAGTGTGGTCGAGTTCTACAAGGAGTTGTATTGGGGATAAAATTCATGTAGACCTTAGCTAGATGGACCTTCATTCGATACCATTTCCTCAGCCAAACTGTAGATTTAGATCGACCCTTCCAAGAAGATGAAGTGTTGAGTGCTATTCAATCTATGGCAGGCGACAAAGCCCCTGATCCCAATGGCTTTTCTATAGAATTTTACAGAGCTGGTTGAGACATTGTAATGAAGGACTTGTTAGCAGTCTTACAGGAACTTGATTCGCGGAAGTTTGATAGGGCAATTAAAAATACTTTTGTGACCTTGATCCCAAAGAAGGGTAGTGCCTAGGAGTTAAAAGATTTTCAACCAATAAGCTTGGTCAGCAATGCATACAAAATCATACCAAAAGTATTGGCCATTCATCTTAGAACTGTCTTAGGATCAATCATTTCCCCTCAACAGTGTGCCTTTGTGCGAGGAAGGTAGGTTTTAGATGGCATACTTATTGTAACTGAATGTGTGGACGAGCGCATTAAGTCCAAATCCCCTGGGCTCATTTGCAAACTTGAAATGGAAAAATCCTAATGATAATGTCAATTGGGAGTTCCTCCTCTATGTGTTGCAAAGAATGGGCTTTGGGCCCAAGTGGCGTCAATGGATATCAGGCTATGTATCCACTGCCTCCTTCTCGATCCTTCTTAATAGAAGCTATAAAGGATTCTTCAGAAGCTCTAAGGGGCATCGTTAGGGGGTCCTTTGTCCCCGGTGCTATTCATCATTGTAGCAGAAGCCAGAAGCCCTTAGTCGAATGTTGGTTAGAGCGAATGGGAGGGCATTAGTAGGTTTTTTGATAGGTCGAGAGTGTATCAGTATCCCACATTTACAATTTGTGGATGATACTTTACTCTTCTTTGATGCTTCTTGCTCACAACTCATCAACCTTCGGTGTATCCTGAGATGTTTTGAAACCGTGTCGGGTCTCAGAGTTAACCTTGATAAGAGTGAAATTGTGCCAGTAGAGTGGTAAACCACATTGACCGATTAACCATGTGCCTTGGGTGCAAAGTTGGGTCTCGCCCTTCCACTTACCTTGGCCTTCCCCTAGGGGCCCCTTTCAAGTCCAAAGCCTTCTGGCCCCGGTTACGAAAAATTTTCATCTAGGTTCTCCTTTTCAAAGGTAGAAAATTGACCTTATCAAGAGCACACTTAGGAGCCTCCCTACTTATTATCTCTCCACCCTTACACTCCCAAGGTCTATAGCTTTGTTCCTCGACCGAATCCAATGAACCTTTCTTTGGAATGAGAGAGGGGACAAAAGAAAATATCATTTGATTGAGTGGCACCAAATTTCTAAACCATTAACAATAGATGGCCTAAACCTAGGCACCTCATAGTACGGTGAATAAGGTTATTTTGGGTAAATGGATATGGAGGTTTGGCGAAGAGCATGACAGCTTGTGGAGAAAGGTGATCATTACTAAATATGGGCTATTTTCCTTTTGGATGCCTAAGGGGGTGCAAAGTCCACATGGTGTGGGCCTTCGGAAAGGTATTATGGATGTCGTTAGGGCCCTAGATCCATTCATTAGATTCAAACTGGGCAATGGGGTAGAAATCAAATTCTGGTTAGAAACGTGGTGTGGTTGATCGGTGCCTAATGTTGCACATTTAGGCACCCAAAAGTACACTTGTTAGCTCTTTAGGACTTAATTCTTATAGTTTTTAATTATAATTTATTGTTTTCGGGACTAAGGAGAGAAAATATCATAATTCTCAAATGATGAGAGCTTTCAAGAACTTAGAAGAGCTCAAGTGATGAAAGAACTGAAGAAAACATGAAAATAAATGAAGAAAAAGTATACTGGCCCAAACTGCCCGAGCACAAATCACCACCGTCCAAGCAGTGCCCAAACCGCCCGAGCGCTAGCTAGCTCCGCCCGAGCAGAAGTCCGCAGATTTATTTTCCGGATTTTGCCTTTTTAAAACCCTACTTACTACCTTATAAAAGGCAATGGGTTTAGGAGTTCAAAAAGGATATTTTATCAGAGAAAGAGGCTAGAAAAGAGTTTTGGAAGGTCTTAGAGCATGGAATCTTCACCATCCATGGCGGCTACTCCTTCTCCCATGATCAATTAAATCTCTCATCTAGGGTTTCAATGAAACCCTAGCCAAGTAACTATGGTTTAGTTGTTTTATTTTAGGGTTTTATTATTTGTAAACGATGATTGCATGACTTGAGGATTGCTTTGACAATTGATTCTAATGTTTTTATTCAATCATAATAAAGTTCTTTCTTGTCTTAGGAATTCTTCTTTTTGATTGAGATTCAATTTATATTTAATTTCTGTGATTTTATATATAAATGTTCATGCAATGGAATTTATCGTACAAGTAGTTAAATGTTAAGATGATCTATGCCTAGGAAAGACGAATCGTGCTTCAACCTTAGGTTAATTAATTTAGTGTGGACAATTCGTGCCAATCAAAGATAGGTCATGCCTAAGATTTAAGTACTTGACCTTCTTGATGATTTGAATTGAGACTTGTAGTCTCATTTAATCGTAATCGAGTGCAAATAATTATACCTTGATTAAATACAATATACCATGGTTATGAGGCTAGTGGTAAATTCGATGCCCTAGATCTCTTTCTCTTGACTTTCACATTACTTTTATTTGTTTTCGGTATTTAGAATAATTTTAAGATTTTTAAATACAAACCAAAAACTTTTCTTCTCCATTAAATCAAAATTAATCTTTACTATTACGCAATATAACCAGTGCAGTCTTCGTGGTTCGACACCCTCAATACTTGTCACTATTCTCCGGAATTAGTGCTTTTACGAGGTAACGATCTTAATCAATCAACTTTTTGGCGCCGTTGCCGAGGACTGCTGGAACGGTTACATTGCTTAACTTTGAAGATAAAAAAAAATTGTTTTATTTTTTTTTAATAAGAAAAGTGTAAATCTACTTACCTTTGAATAATCTTTGTTTACTGGTAGTAATTCAATAAAAGAAGTGAAGCAGTTGTGGCTAGAGACTACTTGAAGTGCTTCAGAAATAGCAAAATTTTGGCTACACAACCTTACAACAATCAAGCACTGTAAGTTTTTACTTATTGCAAGTGAATTACCTTTACAGTAAGGAATTGATGTCTATCAAACTTAGAAGGTTTCTTGTTAGGGTGTATACACAGTCGTCACTCTTGTGATCCTGAGTTAATTCTCATTGACTTAGAGTTAGAGAAAACTCTTAGATCCATTAGAGCATCCTTTCAGAATTTTTCTGATTTTGACAGTTTTCATTATTACATAATGGATCAAGAAGCAGAGCAAGTTTTGCCCAAAACTCTAAAGGAGTATTTTACTCATACCACATACACTTCTCAATCATGTATTCAGTTGCCTGACATAGCGGCAGCCCATTATGAGATTAAGTCCAGCATTATACAAATGCTTCCATCCTACTTTGGACTTAATAACAAGGATACATACAAACATATAGATGAGTTCCTAGAGATCTGCACTACATTTAAGTTGCAAAACTTTACTGATGGTGCTCTTAAGTTGCGCCTCTTTCCTTTTTCCCTCAAAGATAAGCCAAAATTTGGCTAAATTCTCTAGAGGCCAACACTATTACAACTTGGGTCTAAATGCAACAAGAGTTTCTGAAAAAGTATTTTCCAATAGGAAAGACTAATCAAATTAGGCGAACCATCACAAGTTTTTCTCAACTAGATGGTGAGCAATTCTTTGAGACCTGGGAAAGGTTGAAAGACCTCATTCGTAAATGTCCGCATTATCAAGTGCCAAAATGGCAACTCATCCAATGTTTCTAAGATGGTTTGACTGATCACAACCGTCAAATGGTGGATGCCTCTTGTGGTGGCACATTCATGCTTAAGAATGAAAACAAAGCTTGGGAGCTCTTTGAGAACCTGGGTGAAAATTCAATGCAACATGCCACCTCAAATAGGTCTGAGAGGCAAACATCTACCACTTCTTAAAAGAAAGGCATTTATGAGGTGAATAATCATGTAGATGTCTCTAATAAAGTAGATACATTGTCTCGAAAGCTAGATCAGCTTATGTATGCAAGAGAGATTCGCACACCACTACCACCCCAACCTTCATCATCCAATGAGGTGTGTGCTTTGTGCTCGAGTCCTGCTCATCTTGTTCATGACTGTCCTTCAGCAGCTCAATTCCCTGAGTTTGTTCAGGAGCATATGAATGCTACATATTCTAGGCCGGGTAATGATCCATATTCGAATACATACAACCCGGGCTGGAGAAATCACCCCAATTTCTCATGGCAACCACAAGCCCCAAACAACTCCTTCCCCCAACCTCAAAGACTTAATGCATTGCCTTTTCACAATCAGCTCAACTACCATCCTCCCCAACAACAACTCCAACACTTCACTCCTCCACAGAATCTATCTTTCGAGGAGAAAGTGTTGACTACTCTCCAAGTTTTGCAGACCCATACCCAGTTGTTGCAAGAAAATACCCAGTTGTTACACTCTCACACTCAGTCTATCCAGAAGCTTGAGTCCCAAATGGGACAACTAGCTAATACTGTGAATAGGAGAGAGGAAGGAAAATCTCGAGCCAATCAGTGAGTAACCCAAGAGGTGTGCACATATTTGATGATGCTCAACAAAGTGGTAATCCCCGTGAGCATGTGCAAGCGGCCACCATCTTGAGGATTGGGAAGGTGTTAGAGAATAGAGTTAGAGAGCAGGATAGGGAAGAAGAAGTGCCCAAGGTTGGCTCAATCAATCCCAATAGAGAGGGAATGAATGTTTTTTAGAAGGACCCAGTGCCTTCTGCAACTTCAACTCCTTTCATTCCCGAGGCACCTTATGTGCCTAGAGCTCCATCCTCTCAGTGCTTAGATGCACCATCTCCCTTTCGTAAAAAGTGAGCAAAAATGGATGAAATGATAGAGGTCTTCAAATAGGTCAAAGTAAATCTCCCTTTGCTTGATGCAATCAAGCAAGTTCCGGTCTATGCTAAATTTTTAAAGGACTTGTGCACTCAGAAGCACAAATCTAAGACACATGTGTCCAAGAAAGTCCTTCTTACTGAGTAGGTGAGCTCCATTTTACAATATTCCACCCCTCCTAAATTCAAAGATCCGGGTGCCCCTACAATTTCTTGTGTCATTGGAGATCACTCCATTGACCGGGTCCTTGATTTAGGAGCGAGTGTCAATTTGCTCCCCTTCTCAGTATATGAGCAGCTCGGTTTAGGAGAGTTTCGCCCCACTTCAGTCATTTTACAATTAGCAGACAGATCTGTTAAAATACCTCGTCGGGTAATTGAAGATGTCCTAATCAAGGTCGACAAATTCTATTTCTCTGTTGACTTCCTTGTCCTTGATATGGAACCGGTTCATAATCCAAAAAGGCAAATTCCCGTCATTCTAGGTCGCCCATTCTTGGCTATTGCCAATGCATGCATTAATTGTAGATCGGGTGTGATGGATGTGTCTTTCGGAAACATGAATGTCTGGCTAAACATTTTCAATGCTTCCAATCAACCACTGGAAAAAGAAGGGTTTCTTGGTTGATATGATTGATGAGCTAGTAGAAGATGCCCTTCCTGATATCTTGACTGGAAATCCATTAGAGGTATGCTTAGCTCATTTTGATTTTGAAGACTTTGACATTGAGAAGTCCATAGAAGAAGTAAATTCATTGCTTGATTCTACGCCTCTTATGGATTTCCCACCGTGGAATGCTAGAGAGTAACCTTTGTCAGTTACCTCTAACATATCAGTCATTCCCCCCATTGAGACCCCTCCAAAACTTGAGTTGAAGGCACTCCCAGTGACACTCAAGCATGCCCTCCCAGGCCTTGAGGACACACTTCCGATCATAATTACCTCTAATATAACTATTGAGCAGGAGAGTAAATCGATGAATGTGCTTAAAAATTATGAGGAAACTATAGAGGAGACAATAGTTGAGTTAAAGGGAATCAACCCCTCCGTTGACATGCATCGCATTCATCTCGAAGAGAATGCAATACATTTGCGAGCGATGCAATGGAGATTGAAATTAAAGATCCTAGGGACAGGTATTTACTCAAGGTTAATGCCCAACGATTAAAGCCCTGTGTTTAGGATATTGTGAGTGGGGAGCTAATCGAGTCCATAGAGTTGGTGGACCCTCTCTATTAGGATGAGTGAGATTGCATCACGTCTGACTGAAGACGAAAAACTTAGCACTTGTTGGGAGGCAACCCAACCTCTTTTTCTTAGGATTTTAGATTTTTTTTCCTTTGAGTCTCGTGTTTGAGGTGAAGTAAAACACACCCCATCCATCATGGTCACTGTACGTTTGTGGATGCGTGAGACTTTACTGTGCTCACCTGTCTAGTTTGCATTGTCACTCACTCAGCTTAATGTAGTTTGGGACATCTTAGAATCTGTTTAGGGTAGGCAGGAGGGAAAGCGTTCCCCGGATTGTGAGTCTGCATCTATAAAATCCCGATAGGAGGATGATGTTCCTGGTGAACTAACTGTGGAGGTGTTGTTGAACCTCCGAATGAATTGCATACAATGGCGTGAATCCATGAACCTCTGGAATGAGCGATGCTTCCCCAAGAAAGTTTAGGATTTTTCTTTTTAGAACTGTTCTTTTTAGAACATGCTTTATTTATCGAATTTTCTAGCATTATCCATTCTTTTGTTAGCAACATAGCTACTAACATCTTTAAAGGTTCAGTTTTAATGAAGTTTGGGGGGTTATGCTTATGTGTTATTTCTTAATACCCTTTTTCATTGATTGATCTTATGTTTCCGGCATTCAGCAAATGAGGTAATATTGTTCTTGTTCTCATTTGTGTTTCTTGCATTCTATTTTACATTGAGAACAACATATTATTCAAGTTTGGGGGTGCAAGAAATTGAATTACAATGATGACTTTGTAAAAATGCAAGGATATCAAGTCTATTAGGATACTTTTTGCAAGTGCTGAACAGTTGGTAACTATAGAATAGTGTGACATGTAAATCATAATTCAATTTTTATTGATGAGTGTAAATTCGAAAATACATGATCATGCAATCAGCAAATATAATTATTGTTCGAACCTTTTATGCTTGAGTAATAAATGAGTCATTAGTACACTTTGAACAATGCACAAGCACTCTATCATTTATTTTGTGGGGCTTGAAACTTAGTCATCTTAATCTATATTCTTGTTATCTCATGCGAAATTAGATGACCTAAAAATTGAAAAACATTGGCATAACTTATCTGTTACATAAAAAGTAAAAAGGCCACCTGACCAAGCTTGATACCAAGTAACCGAGCCTCTTGCCTCAGTAAGCAATGAGTGTTCGCGTCAAACAGTGAAAGTTCTGGAATGGATAAAAGGCCTATGTGTGACTAGTTTAAGTCCGGAACCTATTTACCTTGAGTTAATAAGTCCTTAGGGGTGTCTTAAGACCTAGTGCCCTAAAGTCTTCTGGTTTGGGAGTCATTGGCCTAACACTTGCTACGCAGGTTGTCTAGAAAGCTTAATGGACTTAATCATTGCACAGTACATACATAATAATAATAATAAAAAAATGTTTAAATCTCATGATTGATAAGTTAAATGCCTTGGGTTTTTCAAATTGATAGCAATTCTGATAATGTGTGAGATAACATAATATGTGTTTTGAAGCAAAATTGATACCACATATTCTAACGTTAGTTCACCACACACCAAAGAAACTAATGACAATTCTGTGAATGAGCATAAGGGTTCGAATTTTGATTGAAATTGAATGAAAGTGTGATTATGTAGATTTGAATTTTTAAACTCGTTAATAACTTGAGAATTATGGATTTTGTGTTACAATAATCTTTTTACTACATGTTCCAGCAATTGTTTGAGTTTAGAAGTCCTGATTGAACATTTTTGTAGGATTTGATGTTAGTAATGATGTTTGTGGGTATCATTTCTGGTAAACCCTCACGAGACTATAACTCGTCCTCTAGGGACACCTAGAGGTTTAAAGGCTTGTTGCATATGCTAAATGCAATCGTGAATCCCACGAAAATGGATGTAAATTAATTTTATTTCTTTCTTTGCATTGCTAGAGGACTAGCAACGTGCAAGTTTCGGGGTGTGATCGGTGCCAATGTTGCACATTTAGGCACCCGAAAGTACACTTGTTAGCTCTTTAGGACTTAATTCTTGTAGTTTTTAATTATAACTTATTGTTCTCATTGTTTTCAGGACTAGGGAGAAAAGATCATAATTCTCAAATGATGAGAGCTTTCAAGAACTTAGAAGAGCTCAGGCGATGAAAGAACTGAAGAAAACAGGAAAATAAATGAAGAAAAAGTAGAGTGGCGCAAACCGCCCGAGCGCAAATCACCACCACCCGAGCAGTGGCCTAAACCGCCCGAGCGCTAGCTAGCTCCACCCGAGCGGAAGTCCGCAGATTTATTTTCCGGATTTTGCCTTTTTAAAACCCTACTTGCTACTTTATAAAAGGAAACAGGTTTAGGAGTTCAAAAATGATTTTTTATCAGAGAAAGAGGCTGGAGAAGAGTTTTGGAAGGTCTTAGAGGATGGAATCTTCACCATCCATGGCGGCTACTCCTTCTCCCATGATCAACTAAATCTCTCATCTAAGGTTTCAATGAAACCCTAGCCAAGTAACTATGGTTTAGTTATTTTATTTTAGGGTTTTATTATTTGTAAACGATGATTGCATGACTTGAGGATTGCTTTGACAATCGATTCTAATGTTTTTATTCAATCTTAATAAAGTTCTTCCTTCTCTTAGGAATTCTTCTTTTTGATTGAGATTCAATTTATATTTAATTTCTGTGATTTTATATATAAATGTTCATGCAATGGAATTTATCGTACAAGTAGTTAAATGTTAAGATGATCTATGCCTAGGGAAGACGAATCGTGCTACAACCTTAGGTTAATTAATTTAGTGTGGATGATTCATGTCAACCAAAGATAGGTCATGCCTACGATTTAAGTACTTGACCTTCTTGATGATTTGAATTGAGGCTTCTAGTCTCAATTAATCATAATCGAGTGCAAATAATTATACCCTGATTAAATACAATATATCATGGTTATGAGGCTAGTGGTAGATTCGATGCCCTAGATCTCTTTCTCTTGACTTTCACATTACTTTTATTTGTTTTCGGTATTTAGAATAATTTTAGGATTTTTAAATACAAACCAAAAACCTTTCTTCACCATTAAATCAAAATTCATCTATACTATTAAGCAATATAACCAGCGCAGTCTTCGTGATTCGACACCCTCAATACTTGTCACTATTCTCCGAAATTAGTGCTTTTATGAGGTAACGATCTTAATTGATCAGTGGTCAATTGAGACTTCAGGACAAGTTCGTAAATATTTTCTGTCTTCCTCTCAACAAAGAGGCTTCAGTTGTTGATTATGTTAGGAGGTTGGGTAGCGAAATAGTCTGGTGTCCTAGACTGCGAAGAGATTTATATGATTGGGAAATTGATGAGTTGTGGTGGCTTCTGACTTGGTCAAGTTCCTTCGCCCCTAGATCCCAAATTAATGATTGTAGGATTTGGTCCAGAAGCAACAACGGTCGATTTTCAGTGAGATCACTATTGCAAACCCTTGCCCCTAAACCTGCACATATTTCCTCATAAGACATATGGGCCAATTTTGTTCCATCGAAGGTATCCTTCTTTCTCTCGTCCTGTTGCCTTTGGGCTTTGGGCTTCTTTCTATCTCGGATAAGTGTGGCGTGGGTCTTCTCTTCTCTCCTTTCTGAGCTTATTATCGGGTCGGCACTTGACGACTTTGGTGGGTGCTAAGGAAGCTATCTCGTCTTTTTTGCCTAGTGTTATTTCTTGGTTTATTTGGAAAGAGAGGAATAGTCGCATCTTTGACAATTCCTCCTCTCCTTATCATCGACTCCAAGGCCGTATTCGACGACTGATTGTGGAATGGAGCTCCAAAGGCCAGTTGGGTCAGGAAGTGAGGGACATTTTTCTGCTGAGGAAGCAACTTGCATTGTTATCATTTGATTGTTTTTGTCTTTAATTGTTCTCTAGATCCGCTAGTTACATCTCTGTAAACTGCTACAGCACACTTGATTTATAATATATCTATTACTTTACCGATCAAGAAAAGAAAAACAAGATTGATAAAAGGATACAACCCAATCCACCCTTCCATTTTCCAATCAGGACAAAAGAGAATGAGATGTTTGTACTTGAGACCAATTCCCCAAATTTTCTTGTTGATGTGAGAAAGCCTCCAAGATCCCTTCTTTTCTAGAAGTCCAACCAATTAATTTACTAATATCTTCTTCAACTTCCCGATCCCTTAGTTAATTTCTATTGAATTTCTCTTGAAATTTGAAGCCCTTGAAGAACTGCCAAAGCGGATCTTAGTTAATTTCTCTTCAATTTGAAGCCAACTGCCAAAACCTCAAATTTTAGAACTCACTTTCCCAGAATATATAAAATCACTTCACTAATCCACACCTCAGGTCCCATAAAAAATGGCCCCAACACCTAATGGATCAGGACTTCCACCAAATAACCCTCCAAATTTTGGCTCAACACCATTCTCCTTTGGGGAGGGAGGTTCCATGCACCATACACATCAAGAGAAAAGGGAGAAGAGGGTGCAACCACTCCGTTCCGTCCAAATATCTTAGCAAGAAATCACTCTGAAATCTTGGAAAGATGAACCCCTATTGGAAACTCTTAACCATGATCCTCTCAATAATGCTAAATGCAGTGGAAAACTTTTTCTCAAAGATTGTTTTAAGCCACAAGAACATGTGCAGAGGAATTCCGAGGACTCGCCTACGTTTTCCGGCTAGAGGGCCATACCATTGATCAATCATCTCAAAAGGATCAAAAGGACCGACACAAAAACACCAACAAGATGTAGGAAGGCGTTCCAGACCTCCCAGCTACCTCACGCGTGTGTTTATGAAATATATATAATGTATATCATGAAATTCTGGCATATAAGATTAGAAGTACATACATGTTCATGTCTATACAGACCATTCATGTTCATCCTATATGGGTACTTTAAGGTACTAAATATCATATTAGACAACCATTTTCTTGGCAGGGCCGTTTCTACTACTACATGCACCAAGGAATGCCCAAGTTCAGATAATAGCAACAGTTACATAACAGCTTTTCAATATATGATAATGAAATATGCCTAGACACCAATTAATTGGGAATTTATTTTCTGGTCTACTACGTAAATATAAATTACCAACTCAAACTAAAAGAAACAATTTAAATTTATGTTCCAAAGAAAACAATTGCAAAAACATAATTATGGAGGGAATTTGCCAAGAAAACAAAGCAGAGGTTGTTAAGTACTCAAGCCGCATGGAAAGTAAGGATATCTTTGGAGCTAAAGTAGCTTTAGAGTCATCTTGAGCTTGTTTTTGATCCTTGCTGAGCCATCAAATATCAAGGGAAGTTATGGATCAGAAGTTCAGATCCTACACAATTCAAAAAAAGATAATATAACTGAACCAAAGCATTTTATTAAATGGGCCAATAATAATGATCATCTTAATGGATGCACTTAAGCAAGACAAAAGAGACATGAAAAAATATAAATGACGTGGAAAAACCAGTTACAGGTATTATAGTTTGAACCATGCAGATTTCAGAAATAGCTTCCTAACATTATCAACGACTCCTAAATCAGATGCTTGAACAAAAAGTTATGATCACTAGAAGATGACTGCATCAGCAACTTATAACAAATGCATGGAGCAATTATGGAGGATTATGATAACATGGAATAAGGGGAATTTGAATGTTGGAGAGCCTCAATATGGGGATTCAGGTGTTGATCAATTCCTAAATCTAAAGGAAGGTTCCTCATACAGATGAATGGGTCAACAATGATAAAAAGATTTAAATAACAACTTGCTGATGAAGGGTATAAGACAATAACCAAATAAAATTTATAGCTCTCCTATAAATATCATTCCATAATGAACTAAGAGTTTACTGAACTTGGACACAATATATCGATCAAGAAAAGGGGGAGAGAATGATGAAGTAATGGTAATTAAAAAATGTATATTCAAAAGGCAAGCTTTATCATCAAGTGAAATAAGATATAAACAGCATGAATTTTAGGGGACATAGATACGGAATGACTATTCAAGCTGGTACTAACCTTGATAAAATAGAAGTGCAAGTAACTCTGGTGCCTGCATGTGGATCACCCAACAATGCAAAGCATCCAATGCTTAATCAAGAGCCCATATAAGAGAATATAACGGTTATAATCTAAGGTATCTTATTACACACTGAATGAAGCATTCATAAGATAATTTGCAGACTAAGATTGAAGCTGAAAATGAAGCTGACTTGGGGTCCATCAGCCTCAATAGACTTTATCCCCACACCCCATAGACGTACACCTAATGTACCAACTCATCGGACCATACCATCCAAACCTTGTCATCTCTTGTATGGGGCCTACCCCAAAAAAGACACGTGGCTGATCTTGATTCTTCCATCATATATGTTGTGGATAATCAGTTTACTAATTATTTCCAGACAAGGATTCATGTCTACCTTAATATGATCATCAACTTCTAATCTTTCACAAGCAATGACGGGCCCAACATCCAGCAAACGAACTGTGAATACAAGTGATACTCCGGTTTCTTTAACACCATCCTGATCCAGAATATTACAAATGTAATGGTACAACTTATCAAAAGAAAATGATTGTATAAGTAAGCAAACAAAATAATCACAATCTTGTGACTGGTTGAAAAAATAAAATGAAAAATAATCAACATCTTGCTTGTGAAAAATCCTAAGAGGATACAGAACCAGAAATGCTCTTTGAACAGGAGGAGCAGCACCACTATACAGAGGCAGCAGACTTGGGTGTATATTGACTGTTGCTGAGAAAATTAAATTGAAATGTGAAGAAGCTTAGGTGGCGTTTGGATTGGATTTTTTGGCCAAAAATCAATTATGATAAAATTGATTGTATAGAAATTCATGATCAAATAATCATTTTTTTCAAATAATAGTGTTCGGAGAATACGAAATTGAGAGACTCACCTATGTATTCTCCAAACACTATTATTTGAAAAATGATTATTTGATCATGAATTTCTTCACAATCGATTTTATTAGAATTGATTATTGGCCAAAAAAATCCAATCCAAACGCCCTATTAATATGAAAATTGTGCATTCTAAATCAAGACAATGGGATCCGCCATGCAGAAAACCTCTTGAAACTAAGGATTGGTAGATTGTTTTTCCTCAATTTATAAGTTCAGTAAGCAAGAGACACTTTGAAGCAAAAGTAAGAAAACTTCAAGCGGGTGCAATCACATGCCCCCCCCCCACACACACACACACCAACACAACACACAAACAAAAAAAGACAGTCTGCTCTGATAAAAAAAATTCTCCAATGGAGCTGAAAATAAATAATAAGCCCAGAAAAGATAAAGTGTAGAACACTTGTATGCACATTTCAGAGATTAATGCTTTGTTATAAAGGCTCCAAATTAACCGTAAGAATGTTTAATGTAGGATCAGACTGAATCTAATGATCAATAAAAAGAATATTAATCAGTTCAAGGAAAATTTCATTAATGATTCCTAAGACTCGGAACTAATTCTACGAACATCAATTGCTAATAAATATTGATCGGACTGACGGTAATGGTTGGACAAGGTATGTTATTTCTCATAATGAAGAGCACATATGATTTCAAAACTCAGCTTATGTGACTCATGCTAAGCATTGACCATAGATGCAAACCCCAAAGGTATAATTGACCTGATATTGTGCTTGCAATCCCTTAACTACCCACAGGTGCTCATATCAACATGAAACAGCACTAGATGTATGCAGGATCCATGACTTGTATGGATCAGTTCTAACACAATATTTTATATCTAAATGGTTTTTAGCAAAAAAATATTCTACAAATAATAAAGAATTTTAGCTTTGGATTTTAATATGTTAACTAGTTACACCCATGTCTTATTACCTAGAGATTTGGAGAAGGCTTAGTACGAAATATCCTAGACAACAGATAGCCGCATTGCAAAGCTAAAAAAGATTAAAAATTCCTAGAATGTTTAATCGCCCCTTCCTAAAAAACTAGGATGTTTCTTTATCGCCCCTTCAATAAAATTGATGTCATTTTATTGGTAAATTGAAAGTATATTAATTATTTTTTTTAAGTACAATAAAGGTTTACCAAGGAGTAAACCCGAATACTAACAAGAAGAAAACAAAAGAACAAACGACAGGCAACCAACAAGAGACCCAAACTATACAAGACTATCCCCCATTCAATAGTAGGATAGTTGACAAATTAACATCCTCAAACTCTTGAAAAATCGAACACTAAAGAACAAGAGCTTAACAAAAATCTGGGCTGGTGGCCAAGACCACGCCTCAGGAAGCGAAGGTCTTGAGTTCGAGTCACTTCCCCTTGTTGGCCACCCTTGGGGTTTATCCCGGCTTTCTTGGTTGTGTAGAGTGAGGGGGTTTGCACAACACGTGGGAATTAGCCGTGTGCTCTAAGAGACTTGGACACCCTAGTTACCAAAAAAATAATAACAAAAATCCAAATTTTCTAATTGGATCAAAAGGTTGTCAAGAACCCTCCTGATTGTCTCTTCCTAAATACTCCAACAGATGGTCCAATGCAGCATAGACTAGATAACACCTGGGGGGGCTTCCAGATCACGGATGATCCAATTGGATATGAATTCCAATAATCCAGGAGGATAAGCCCAGTAAACACCAAACGAGAAAATAAACTATGATGTTGCCAACATTTCTAAACACCAGTTTTATCATCTGTGTGTTTCAACCAAAGCTTTAAAGAGGGGTATTGGCAGATGATTATAGAAAAAACAAATACTTTAGAATCATTCTCATGGGATGATGAGTACAGTACTATGTTTTTCTGCTAACTAATTCTGTGGATTTCACAATAAACCCTCTAAACCATAAGCAACCCAAAGAATTTAGAATCAATGTCACTTCAAAAGAGAAATATGTAAATCTCAATCTTCTAACTTCTAACAGTATGACAGCAACATGGCTTATGGGAGATAGAAAAAGTGAACTACAGTTAACATGCTTTTCAGTGTATTGCAATTAATACATAGCAGGTTTAGCAGAAAGTAGTACAGATTTCTCAATTTCTCTTTTGCACTCTCTTTTGTTTCAAACATGTTATACCAATAAATCTTTGACTCACCCAATGGTGGAATCTGGAGAAAAAACCTAGGTAAGTTATTCCCATATGCTAAAGTAATGCAGATTTCTGGCTGCAAAGCCCTCAATTTGGACAAGAATGTTTAGCATGAAGTTAATTTCTCTTCATGACAACAGTACAGTCCCCACACAATTTAGAATATTCCAATTGGTATTGAGATAAACAAACAAAACACTGGTCAAGAAAAAGTTATACTTTCTTCTTCACAATGCAAACAAAAACCTTAAGAGGCAGAGTGAATGTCCAACACCATGTAGATCAATTTGTATACTACGTAAAAAAAAATTAAGAAATATGACTGATACGTAGGCACGCGTGAAAGGTATATATCAAACTATAATACCCCACTCCAACTAGGGCATACAAATTTGTCAGAGCAAGTTTTCTAGACTACCTAATAGGTCAATGGCCAACCAAAAGCATGGTATACACAATTAAATAGCAGTGAAAAGAGACATAAAATGAAGAAGCAATAATTGCCATGATCATCCCAGTGTTTTAAGATAGAAAAACTCAACTCGATTCGGAAACTTGCCGAGTAGAGTCAACTCGAAAACTCGGGCAAAACTCGTCCGAGTAATGACACCTAAAACTCAGACATATATAATATTTTTCTAATACTATATGTAGACACCCTATTTTGCATGGGCTTGAGAAAACCCAGTGGTGCTGAGTACTGAGAAAGATGACGAGATCCGGACTTCGGAAGGTCGAAGATCAAAGCCGAGAACAAAGCCCAAACCCAAACCAACTTGAGCCCAAAAGAGGGGGGGGGCATTTGTTTTTTTAAGCTTGAAATTAACCCGCGCCCTTATTTTTTTGCCAAGATTAGTCACGCGCCCTTCATAAAGGCGCGGCGTACGGAAACCCTAATTAAAACCTCGTTTTGCGGGCCAACACGTTTTGGGGTTGTTTCTTTTAGTCCCACATCGGAAAAAAGCGGGAAAATCCTATTGTTTCACCTTATAAAAGGAGCCTTACTCCAACTCATAACTGATCTTGGAAAATCCAGAGGAGAACTCTTGAGAATCGGAGGAGAATCCTTTAGGCTTTCAACTTGAAACCTAGGAGAACTCTGAAAAAGCCTAGCTTAGCCCCTTTGAATCCCAGAAATTCCAGCCATCAACCTAGGAGTGATCTTCACCAACTTTGGGGGAAATCTTGGGAGTTCGGATCTCGTCGAAGCATTCTCTTCTCTTCAACCACTTGGAGCATCTATAAAGGGAAAAGGTATGCCACATCCTCATCCTCTGTTTCTACCCGTCCAAGTCTCTTCTTCCCTCACTTTCTCTGAGTAGCTCGGAGATTTCCCTCTTCACGGTTGTGCGGACGAGGAAATCCGGGTGAAGGAAAGGGCCGGAAGACTAGATCTTCGACTTCTCTTTCATTTTTTTATTAGTATTTTATCCCTTTTTCCATCCAAATGTAGGCGGGGCCCCTCTTAACTCGGTTGAGGAGGGATGTGTGGCCATTCGCCGATTTAGGGAAAAGGGATTTTGCCGCGCAAGTAGAGAGAAACTCACCCTAACTCGGTCGAGGAGGGGTGGCTTTCCAATCTCGAAATAAAAGAAAACAAGTAGGGATGAAATCGCCTTAACTCGGTCGAGGAGAGGTGGTTTTTCTCGAAATAATAATAAAAAAATAGAAAATAATTTCGAATTAATTTAATGGAGAAAGTTAAGAGGTAACCGTCGCTCGACGGATGAGGTGGGGTGCCTAACACCTTCCCCAACTCATAAAAGAATCCCCGGACCCATTCTCGGTTTTTTTATTTAATCGAGGGTTCTTAATTGTGGGTGACCAATCACACCCAGAATCCTGATTGGTGGCGACTCTAACAGATCTCAGCTTCACGTCGGTTGAAACACACGGATGTGGGGAGGGGATCGACCCGGGCCGGCTATCGCACAGCTGGCGACTCTGCTGGGGATGTAGAGGATTCGAGCCTCAATTTAACTTTCTCCACTAAATTAATTTCTTGTTATTTTCATTTTTTTTTATTTATCGTTTTCTTCTGCTTCATCTTTTGCACTATTATTCACGGCATCCACTTCCCCTCATGTTGTCCGAAACCGGACTTACCCCCATATTCGGAACTAAGTAGTTGAACGACCGTGGATAGCATCCCGGAAACGGCGACGAAACATTCCGATCCCAATCGTTTTGGATAAAGGAAGTGCACGGATCGTGCACGGATATTCTATGATTGTGGGACCTATTTTAGGTGGATATTAGAACCCTACAAACCTCATATAGAGATATTTGTTGAGGACACGTTGCCTTGCATGTTTTCTAATGATAGTATTATATTCGAATGTTTAGATTAGTCATCTGCATAATGTTCAACTGAGTGGTGCCGTAAGTCTTTGGTATCCGCACTGGATATTACAGAGCAACTACCCAAAAGGCTCAGGCATTAGAACATTCCCTGTTCACCATACTGGTTATCTCCATGCTTTATATTCGAATGTTTAGATTAGTCATCTGCACAATGTTCAACTGAGTGGTGCCGTAAGTCTTTGGTATCCGCACTGGATATTACAGAGCAACTACCCAAAAAGCTCAGGCATTAGAACATTTCCTGTTCACTATACTGGTTACCTCTATGCTTTATCTTCGAGATTTCTAAGTCTCTGTTAATGGACACTTAGTTGTGAGGAATTTTTCTTTAGCTGAACCTTCGGACTTCAAAAAAAAAAAAAAAGGAGAACCCGCCATTGTTTTAAAAATCCCCTAAGTCCTACGGGCAACCTTGTTAGAGGCCAAAAACCTCTATCCCGCCATTGTTTTAAAAATCCCCTAAGTCCTACGGGCAACCTTGTTAGAGGCCAAAAACCTCTATCCCGCCATTGTTTTAAAAATCCCCTAAGTCCTACGGGCAACCTTGTTAGAGGCCAAAAACCTCTATCCCGCCATTGTTTTTAAAAATCCCCTAAGTCCTACGGGCAACCTTGTTAGAGGCTGAAAACCTCTATCCCACCATTATTTTTAAAAATTCCCCTAAGTCCTACGGGCAACCTTGTTAGAGGCTGAAAACCTCTATCCCACCATTATTTTTAAAAAATTCCCCTAAGTCCTACGGGCAACCTTGTTAGAGGCTGAAAACCTCTATCCCGCCATTGTTTTTAGAAATCCCCCTAAGTCCTACGGGCAACCTCGTTAGAGGCCAAAAACCTCTATCCCGCCATTGTTTTTAGAAATCCCCTAAGTCCTACGGGCAACCTTGTTAGAGTCCAAAAACCTCTATCCCGCCATTGTTTTTAGAAATCCCCTAAGTCCTACGGGCAACCTTGTTAGAGGCTGAAAACCTCTATCCCGCCTTTTGATCTTGACTCATTCTTGAAAAAAAAAAAAAAAAAGAGCAAAAAAAAAAGTTCGAAGTATTTGTCTTAGCTAAAGGAAAGCTCCCCATCGAAAGAAGTGTTCATCAACAGAGATTCTTCCCATATTTGATCCTTCTCTTTCTTTCTTATTCTCAGGTTATTCATTATAGCTCCGAGGAGGAAAGCTCTATCCTCGTTGACTCAACCTGTTCGGAGTCCTTATTTCTTAAGATCCAGACAAAACTCTCTTAAAATGGCAGAAGAGCATGAACCTGTCCGAAGCGAGTTCGAATTGAGAACCACTGATGAGTTGTCCGAACTGAGAAGCAACATGCAGAACATGAGTTTGATGATGGAACAGATTCTGGCTCGGTTAGACAGGAACCCGGATAACCCGGAAGGGTCAAATGATCAACCAAGATTCCCAAGGCAAGCACGGACTGGGGCACCACCACCCCCCCCACCAAATGACCCGGGTCACACAGAGGAGCAACCTGTTTATTTTGATCATCCAAAGATGACCCATTACGAAGAAGAAGAATGGCGTCATGAGAATTCAAAAAGTTCATTGGCCACCCAAGTAGAAAAACTCACAAACGATCTAAGATTGGTTAAAGGGGCGGATCCGTTCACTAAGATAGATGTTGACGATCTATGCTTATACTCCGTAACTAACCTTCCACCTAACTTCAAAATCCCAGAGTTTAAGCAATACAATGGCCAAGGCTGTCCCATAGCCCACCTGAAACTGTATGGAGGCACTCTAGGGATATATGGGAAAAATGAACAGTTGATGCTGCAGCTCTTTCAAATGAGTTTATCCGGAGGGGCACTGCAGTGGTTCTCTGAACTTGATCATTCCAAGATCAAGCGTTGGAGGGATTTGGCGGAAAGCTTCGTGGCGCAATACCGGTACAACACAGAGGTAGTCCCTACCAGAATGGATCTCCTGAAAATGGAGAGAAAGACTTCTGAATCATTCAGGGAACATGCCTATAGATGGCGAGACACAGCCGCGAAGGTCAGACCTCCTATGATGGAGGAAGAGATGGTCAGCACTTTCGTATCAACTTTGAAGGCCCCATATTATGATCGTCTGGTGACACAAACAAAACAAGGCTTCGCGACCATCATTCAATACGGGGAAGGCATCGACGAAGGAGTAAAAACAGGTAAGATCATGGATCATGCTACGTTTCGTACAGTTATGGACGCGTACGCAAATGGGGGAAATACTGCAAAGAAGGCCTACACAGGAAATAAGAAAAGAGAGAGTGAGGCATCTGGGACAACGGCCACTGCATATGGGCAAGTTGCTTATGCTCAACCTACATCCTTCCGATATCCAGCTCCGGTGACAAACCCAGGATTTGTCCAGCCTTTCCAGGCATCGACCCCGCAGCATCATCAGCAGCAACAGTATCAGAACCAAGGTCAGGGTCAGAACCAAGGATACCAGCGAAGGTACCGCCATTTAGACCCCCTCCCTGCATGCCCGTCAGAAATGCTGCGCACTTTGCTGAAAGAAGGAATTGTGAGCCCGGTCGAGCCAGGAGTACAAGATAAGACTTCTAGATTCTACAACCCCAATCAGAACTGTGAGTACCATATGAATGCTCCGGGGCATTCCACAGATAGGTGCTGGATATTGAAGCACAAAATCCAAGATCTGATTGAGAGCAGGAGAATTGTAATCCCACCAGCTCCCTCCGGTATTCATCAGAACCCCCTTCCTACTTATAACCACAATGGGGCATCCACCTCAAGGACTGTCAATACCCTTGAGTGGGACGACCTCGACTTTGATCCATCTCAATTGATCCAGAAACCTGGAGCAAAATTCAGGGTTTACTTCAAGGACCAAAGAGCATCGCTTCCGGTTAATACTGTAAATGATCAAAAGCCGCCGATCATGTTCAATTGGCCTTCTCCTACTGCCGCTCCCTCTAAACCAATTGTATTCGACTGGCCTACTCCTCCACCGGCCCAAGAATCGAAGACGATCGTGTTTGATTGGCCTGTCCCTCAAGTTAGTCAAGTTCCAACTCCTAAGCCAATCATATTCGACTGGCCCACTCCACAACCTCCTGTGGATTTAAAAAGGATGCCGTTTAACTATAATAACATCCGTCAACCAGAAAAGGGAAAGGCTAAGGGAGCAGTTGCTGACGTGGACAACCTCAATCGATATGGGCAGGTCTACAGATCCGACCCGTCAAAGGTCAAAGGAAAAGGAAAAATGAACGAGACGGCAATAGAGAAAGAAGTCAGGGAAAGCAGAGAAAGGGAAGCCCTGGAGTCAAGGGAGGAAGAGAGAATGGTAAGAGGAAAAGAGGAAGAGAACCGGAAGAGGGAAGAAGAGAGAAAGAATCTGGAAAGGACCAGGAGATACAAGGTCAGCGACGAGTCAGTCCTGGAGGCCCTCAAGCAGTCTAAAAAGGCGGAGTATTCAGTTCTTGAGCAAATGAACAAGATGCCTGCCCAAATCTCAATCCTTGGTTTGCTCTTATCCTCTCAATTACACCGTAAAACTTTGTTAAAAGTACTGGACGAGGCTCAGGTTCCATCAACTATATCTCCAGAGGAACTGGAAAAAGTGGTCGGTAATATCACGACCCTCACCACAATAAATTTTGATGAAGAAGAATTAGGTCCTGAGGGGACTAACCATGCAAAAGCACTACACATCACAGTGCTATGCAATGAGATGATTGTGGCGAGGGTCTTGATTGACAACGGGTCAGCCTTAAATGTTTGCCCACGAGCCACTATCCAGAGCCTTGGGATTAGTGAAGAAAACATCAAACCTAACGGGATGACTATCCGAGCTTTTGATAGCTCCAAAAGGCAGGTTGTAGGAGAGATTGACCTAGAAGTGACCATAGGTCCACATAACTTTGATATCACCTTTCAGGTGGTAGATATCCCTGCAGCATTTAACCTTTTGCTTGGTCGTCCCTGGCTCCATTCAGCCGGGGCAGTGCCATCGTCCCTCCACCAGAGGTTAAAATACATTAAGGACGATGAGGTCATCACGATCCTCGCAGAAAACATGCCCTCAATAAGACATCAATCTGATATTCCTTTCATCGACTTGGAATATCCCAAAGAGGTTCCTGGGTTTCACTCATTTGAGTTCACTTCGGTGAATAGCATACCCAGGATGCGAGGACTAGTGGAGCCCAAAGGCATCGATGTCAGTACAATGATAACAAGGATTATGACAAACCAAGGATATATGAAAGGAAAAGGCCTAGGCCGAAACCTCCAAGGGATTACCACTCCTTTGGTGCCAAAGACCTCACCCCTCAGGTTTGGTTTAGGGTACCAACCAACTGCCGAAGAACAGATTGAAAAGTCTAGAGAGCTGAGAGTGGCTAAGCTTGATGGACCTCAGAAAGGCTTAGGAAGGATCCCCCACATCAGGGAAACCTTCCCCTACCCATCTTACGTCATTCGGCCGGAGTCGGATAGTCAACCCGGAGATAGAGTTGAATTTGAAGTTGATGAAATATTTGATTTGTCACTTCTCTTCGAAGAAGTGACATTAAATGATTCTAACTCCTCTGCAATGTTTAGTACCTCAGGATTACAGGAAACTCCACAGGAAGAAGAGCAGGAAAGATGTGAACAAGAAAGATGTGATGTAATGGTGATTGGTAATCAGCAAAATGGTGGACTCAAAAAGTCAATTCGCCCATTGAAAGCAAATGAATTACTCAAGAATTGGGAAGCGATTTCCCGACGGTACCCAGCCAACCGCGGTAGGAAGACCGGAATGGCCCCTGAATCAAATCTGAAATGGTGCCCTGCCAACCACGGCGAGAATGCCGAAATGGCCCTTAAAAAAAAAAGTTCGTTGAATGAAGGATCGCTACCGGGGAATGAGCCTTCGTCCTTGGCTAGCGTTAATTTAGAAGGTCATTTTACAAAAAAATCCAAAAATATCTTTTGTTTTCCTAGTCAGCTACCTAGGTATGGGCCTTCGACCTCGGGTAGCATTAATTTAGGAGGTCACCTTTCAAAAAATCCAAAAAATATTTTCAGTTTTCCTAGCCGTAGTTATTTGCAAGAAAAACCCAAAAAAATAATCTTTAAAGAATTTGGAAAAGAAGATGAACTCATGGAGCTTGAAAATGAAGATGACGAAGAAGATTTGGAACCTCCAAAAGAGATTCTAGATCTTCTGGAACGTCATGAAAAAGGTGTTCAACCTAATATAGAAGAGACTGAGTCAATAAACCTGGGTACTGAGGAAAAACCCCAATTCGTAAAAATCGGAACTCAACTCACCACCCAGCAGCGGACTGACTTGATCGTGCTTTTGAAGGAATACAAAGACATCTTCGCCTGGTCATATGAGGACATGCCAGGACTTGATACAGATTTAGTTGTGCACCGGCTCCCGCTCGTCCCTGAAGCCAGGCCAGTCAAACAGAAGTTAAGAAGACTCCGACCTGAATGGACATTGAAAATCAAAGATGAAGTCATGAAGCAATTCCAAGCAGGTTTTTTGGTAGTCTCTTCATATCCAGAATGGTTAGCCAATGTAGTTCCAGTGCCAAAGAAGGATGGGAAAGTCCGTATGTGTGTCGACTATCGCAATCTAAACAAGGCCAGTCCCAAGGATGATTTCCCCCTCCCTCACATCGACATCCTCGTCGACAACACTGCGGGCCACGAGACACTTTCCTTTATGGACGGATTTTCAGGTTACAATCAGATAAAAATGGCTGAAGAGGACAGAGAGAAGACCGCGTTCATAACTCCTTGGGGCACTTTTTGTTACAAGGTAATGCCATTTGGACTCAAGAACGCTGGAGCTACATACCAACGTGCCATGACCACCTTGTTCCATGATATGATCCACAAAGAAGCTGAAGTGTACGTTGACGACATGATCATCAAGTCACCAAAAGGAGAAGATCACCTTATTAATTTAAGGAAACTATTTGGGCGACTGAGGAAGTTTCAATTACGGCTAAATCCTGCAAAATGTGTGTTCGGGGTGTTTTCAGGTAAGTTGCTTGGTTTCATTGTCAGCCAAAGAGGAATAGAGATAGATCCAGCAAAAGCAAAGGCGATAATTGATATGCCACCTCCAAAGTCAGAAAAGGAAGTGCGCGGCTTTCTGGGAAGACTCCAATACATCAGTAGGTTCATATCCCAACTGTCACCAATTTGTGAACCCATCTTCAAGCTTCTCAGAAAGAACCAACCTAAAGAATGGAATGAAGAATGTCAGCAAGCTTTTGATAAGATCAAGAATTATTTGCTTAATCCACCAGTGTTGGTACCTCCTACGCCTGGCCGACCTTTATTGATGTACCTGTCAATTTCCGAGAACTCCATGGGTTGTGTATTGGGGCAGCATGATGAAACCGGAAGAAAGGAAAGAGCTATCTACTATCTTAGCAAAAAGTTTACTGATTACGAGACAAAGTATTCGACACTTGAAAAGACTTGCTGTGCATTGGTCTGGGCCTCACAACGCCTAAGACATTACATGTTGAGCCATTCAACTATGTTGATAGCTCGAATGGATCCTTTCAAATATCTTTTTGAGAAGCCGGCCCTTACAGGACGGACTGCACGATGGCAAATGCTTCTCTCCGAGTTTGACATCACTTATATGACCCAGAAGGCGATCAAAGGACAGGCCATTGCAGATCATTTGGCAGACCATCCACTACCAGACTATGAACCAATGAAAACCAATTTTCCCGATGAAGCCATACTGTTCATGGCTGGCGAAGTAGAAGAAGAGTCAAAGACCAACTGGAAAATGTACTTCGACGGAGCGGCAAACAAGTATGGATATGGAGCGGGCGCAGTCTTAGTGTCTCCTGAGGGTAAGCAAATTCCCGTTGCGGTGAAGATGAGGTTCGAGTGCACAAACAACGTCGCTGAATACGAAGCCTGCATTATCGGTCTACAAGCAGCTGTGGACCTGAACATTAAAGCAGTGGAGGTCTTTGGAGATTCTACTCTCATTATTTTCCAGGCTACAGGAGATTGGCAAACAAGGGATTCCAAGCTAATTCCCTATCATGAGTATTTGGACAACATCAGCGACAATTTCGAGCACATCACATTCACACATCTGCCAAGAACGGAGAACAGATTTGCAGATGCCCTAGCCACCTTGGCCTCAATTATTGACATTCCGGAAGGGGTCGACATTCGGCCAATTGAGATCGAGGTTAGGGATGAACCAGCCCATTGCATGCCGATTGAAGAAGTTGGAGAAGATGAGCCCAACGAAAGGCCCTGGTACCACGACATAAAGCAGTACTTAGGAGATAGAACATTCCCACCCGAAGCCAATGCCAATGATCGACGAACTCTTCAAAAATTAGCCGGACAGTTCTTTCTGAGTACAGGGAATCTCTACAAGAAAACGTTCAATCACATACTCCTTCGATGTGTGGAAACGAAAGAAGCGGAAAAGATTGTTGAAGATGTCCATGAAGGGATATGCGGCCCACACATGAATGGTCATATGCTAACCAAGAAGATCTTAAGGTTGGGTTATTACTGGATAACCATGGAACGCGACTGTAATGAGCATGTGAAGAAATGTCACCTTTGCCAGATTTATGCCAACAAGATACAGGCTCCGGCCTCAGAGCTCCATAATATGACAACCCCTTGGCCTTTCTCCATGTGGGGCCTAGATGTTATTGGGCCAATAAATCCGAAGGCGTCAAATGGGAACAGATTCATACTAGTTGCAATTGATTATTTCACAAAGTGGGTAGAAGCAGCTTCTTATGCGAGCGTAACAAAGGGCCAAGTAGTCAAGTTCATGAAGAGGGACATTATCTGCAGATATGGAGTTCCAAACCAGATCATCACTGACAATGCCAAAAATTTCAAGAACAGGCAGATGACGGCGCTATGCGAACAATTCAAGATAACTCATCATAACTCCACTCCGTACCGTCCTCAGATGAATGGTGCAGTCGAAGCAGCCAACAAGAACCTGAAGCGGATTATTGAGAAGATGGCAATCACTTATAAAGATTGGCACGAAATGCTACCATTTGCACTTCATGCATATAGAACCTCAATCCGGACCTCGGTAGGGGCAACCCCTTTTTCACTGGTTTACGGTATGGAGGCTGTCTTACCAATTGAAGTTGAAATCCCGTCACTAAGAGTACTCATGGAAGCCGAGCTTGAAGAAACAGAATGGGTACAAGCCCGGTTCGACCAACTCAACTTGATTGAAGAAAAGAGACTGAATGCTATATGTCATGGCCAATGCTATCAAAGGAGAATGGCCAGAGCCTACTCCAAGAGAGTCCGACCCCGGGAATTCAAAGAAGGTGATCTAGTACTCAAAAAAATGTTGCCACATCAAACTGATGCACGAGGAAAGTTCAAGCCCAATTATAATGGTCCGTACGTGGTCAGAAAAGCATTATCTGGAGGAGCCCTCATATTGGCAGAGATGGATGGAGATGATCTCCCTGAACCGGTCAACTCAGATTCAGTTAAAAGGTATTATGCATAACTCAACCCCATAGGAACATGGCTAAAGTTAAAATGAAGAGAGGCCTTCTTTGCTGTAACCCCCACAATTTTTCTAGTTATCCTTTTTGCTTAGCCCTTTGAGCCTGAAAATTTCATTCACCAAACAATGACATTGGTTGCACCCCACACTGGGGCATTTCTGGAAAAAAAAAGGGAGTTAAATCTAGGCAAAGTGTCTAACTTATACTAGGGCAAATTTTGCGATTCAAGAAATTCATGTCACTCTAATACTTTTATACTGGGGCAGTTTTTTTTCGTCACCCCTAAAAAAAAAAAAAAAAAAAAAAAAAAAAAAAACGGGGAAGAAAAGAGAATTGGAAAAGATCCTCAAAGCAAGCAATGTCATACCTGATTCTATCATGTGCAAATAGTTTTTGAGCCGTATCCCTTTTGTTTCAAAAACCTCAACCCTGGCCTATGTTTCGTCCTACCACTAAGTCCTCTCTGATTAATGATAACCATAAGTACTGAGGTTTGAATTACGCAAAATCCCTTCCTTCTGGCGAGGACGAACGAGATAGCTTGAGAGAAACTGTAAAAGAAAGCATGATATGAAAGGGCACAATGAAAACCCGAAAGGGCGTTGTGAGTAAAAACATCATATCATGGCAAGAATCAATTGCCACGGGCTTGGTGAAAACCCCTCGGGGCGCCAATGCGCAAAAATTACGTGGGCCAGACTTGGTGAAAACCGTAACAGGCACTGAGGGCAAAAGAGGCATTAAAAAAAAAAAAAAAAAAAAAAAAAAGGGTGTTTATTTCGCCACAGTCAAGAGTCAACTCAAGCACAAGAATTTTTCAAGCCCGACATGACCACGGTGGTTCTTACTTACGGTACTTGGGATAATTCGAGACACTCACGGTAGACTTGCACAAGGTAATTCTATATCAGTTTGAACACCATCGAAGTTGGTTTTAACATATATATCTTTTAATCCAAATTCTTTAAGGTTTTAAAAAAAAAAAAAAAAAAAAAAAAAAAAAAAAATCTGTATGCTTGCATGGCCCTCGAACTACGCTGGTCTGATTCCCATATTAAGGGATATGTAGGCAACCTTCATAGGTGCGACCCCATTAATGGAAAGATTTTGGTGTGTTTCTTTCTTTTCCTTTATTTATTGCATGAAAAAGTAGTATTTTTGGTCGATGACGAGAATTCTGGGAAAGACAAGAAAACAATTCATTTATTGAATAAAACAGAGTTCTGAGACCCATAAATATGAAAACAATATTTTCTATAGAAAGTATTATCAATGCTCTAAGGCAGGTACTGAAGACTCAATCTGAATCTGAAGAAGCACCACCTTGGTCCTTCAACTTATGACGAAGGCGAGCCAGCTAGCATTCTCATTTGCAAGATATCGTCCTGGGCTACTTGACTTCTTCCCACCCATGGAATTCTGGAAATTACTGAACCTCCTCATTCCACCCTTGTTGCTTCCAGGAACATTCGTAACCGGAGTCCTCGTTAACGTCCCGTAGTACAATCCTGAGTATGCGCAGGCCTGCAAACCCCCATTTTTGGCAACCTCAGCCTTCAAGCCGGCATTTTCAGTCAATAGGAATTAAGTCCTGTCTTTCTAACGCTTTTAGTGATCTTTTTTTGGTGTGATCTTCAGTACGGCTACAATTACTCATTGGTTCCTTTCTTTTCTCGCCTACACAGGGGTGTGGAGGAGAAACATAGGGGTACAACACTCGTGTGCCTCCAAAGTCAGAAAAGGAAGTGCGCGGCTTTCTGGGAAGACTCCAATACATCAGTAGGTTCATATCCCAACTGTCACCAATTTGTGAACCCATCTTCAAGCTTCTCAGAAAGAACCAACCTAAAGAATGGAAATGAAGAACGTCAGCAAAGCTTTTGATAAGATCAAGAATTATTGCTGAATCCCAGTGTTGGTACCTCCTACGCCTGGCCGCCCTTTATTGATGTACCTGTCAATTTCCGAGAATCCATGGGTTGTGTATTGGGGCAGCATGATGAAACCGGAAGAAAGGAAAGAGCTATCTACTATCTTAGCAAAAGTTTACTGATTACGAGACAAGGTATTCGACACTTGAAAAGACTTGCTGTGCATTGGTCTGGGCCTCACAACGCCTAAGACATTACATGTTGAGCCACTCAACTATGTTGATAGCTCGAATGGATCCTTTCAAATATCTTTTTGAGAAGCCGGCCCTTACAGGACGGGACTGCACGATGGCAAATGCTTCTCTCGAGTTTGACATCACTTATATGACCCAGAAGGCGATCAAGGAACAGGCCATTGCAGATCATTTGGCAGACCATCCACTACCAGACTATGAACCAATGAAACCAATTTTCCCGATGAAGCCATACTGTTCATGGCTGGCGAAAGTAGAAGAAGAGTCAAAGACCAACTGGAAAATGTACTTCGACGGAGCGGCAAACAAGTATGGATATGGAGCGGGCGCAGTCTTAGTGTCTCCTGAGGGTAAGCAAATTCCCGTTGCGGTGAAGATGAGGTTCGAGTGCACAAACAACGTCGCTGAATACGAAGCCTGCATTATCGGTCTACAAGCAGCTGTGGACCTGAACATTAAAGCAGTGGAGGTCTTTGGAGATTCTACTCTCATTATTTTCCAGGCTACAGGAGATTGGCAAACAAGGGATTCCAAGCTAATTCCCTATCATGAGTATTTGGACAACATCAGCGACAATTTCGAGCACATCACATTCACACATCTGCCAAGAACGGAGAACAGATTTGCAGATGCCCTAGCCACCTTGGCCTCAATTATTGACATTCCGGAAGGGGTCGACATTCGGCCAATTGAGATCGAGGTTAGGGATGAACCAGCCCATTGCATGCCGATTGAAGAAGTTGGAGAAGATGAGCCCAACGAAAGGCCCTGGTACCACGACATAAAGCAGTACTTAGGAGATAGAACATTCCCACCCGAAGCCAATGCCAATGATCGACGAACTCTTCAAAAATTAGCCGGACAGTTCTTTCTGAGTACAGGGAATCTCTACAAGAAACGTTCAATCACATACTCCTTCGATGTGTGGAAACGAAAGAAGCGGAAAAGATTGTTGAAGATGTCCATGAAGGGATATGCGGCCCACACATGAATGGTCATATGCTAACCAAGAAGATCTTAAGGTTGGGTTATTACTGGATAACCATGGAACGCGACTGTAATGAGCATGTGAAGAAATGTCACCTTTGCCAGATTTATGCCAACAAGATACAGGCTCCGGCCTCAGAGCTCCATAATATGACAACCCCTTGGCCTTTCTCCATGTGGGGCCTAGATGTTATTGGGCCAATAAATCCGAAGGCGTCAAATGGGAACAGATTCATACTAGTTGCAATTGATTATTTCACAAAGTGGGTAGAAGCAGCTTCTTATGCGAACGTAACAAAGGGCCAAGTAGTCAAGTTCATGAAGAGGGACATTATCTGCAGATATGGAGTTCCAAACCAGATCATCACTGACAATGCCAAAAATTTCAAGAACAGGCAGATGACGGCGCTATGCGAACAATTCAAGATAACTCATCATAACTCCACTCCATACCGTCCTCAGATGAATGGTGCAGTCGAAGCAGCCAACAAGAACCTAAAGCGGATTATTGAGAAGATGGCAATCACTTATAAAGATTGGCACGAAATGCTACCATTTGCACTTCATGCATATAGAACCTCAATCCGGACCTCGGTAGGGGCAACTCCTTTTTCACTGGTTTACGGTATGGAGGCTGTCTTACCAATTGAAGTTGAAATCCCGTCACTCAGAGTACTCATGGAAGCTGAGCTTGAAGAAACAGAATGGGTACAGGCCCGGATCGACCAACTCAACTTGATTGAAGAAAAAAGACTGAATGCTACATGTCATGGCCAGTGCTATCAAAGGAGAATGGCCAGAGCCTACTCCAAGAGAGTCCGACCCCGGGAATTCAAAGAAGGTGATCTAGTACTCAAAAAAATGTTGCCACATCAAACTGATGCACGAGGAAAGTTCAAGCCCAATTATAATGGTCCGTACGTGGTCAGAAAAGCATTATCTGGAGGAGCCCTCATATTGGCAGAGATGGATGGAGATGATCTCCCTGAACCGGTCAACTCAGATTCAGTTAAAAGGTATTATGCATAACTCAACCCCATAGGAACATGGCTAAAGTTAAAATGAAGAGAGGCCTTCTTTGCTGTAACCCCCACAATTTTTCTAGTTATCCTTTTTGCTTAGCCCTTTGAGCCTGAAAATTTCATTCACCAAACAATGACATTGGTTGCACCCCACACTGGGGCATTTCTGGAAAAAAAAAGGGAGTTAAATCTAGGCAAAGTGTCTAACTTATACTAGGGCAAATTTGCGATTCAAGAAATTCATGTCACTCTAATACTTTTATAATGGGGCAGTTTTTTTTCGTCACCCCCAAAAAAAAAAAAAAAAAAAAAAAAAAAAAAAAACGGGGAAGAAAAGAGAATTGGAAAAGATCCTCAAAGCAAGCAATGTCATACCTGATTCTATCATGTGCAAAGAGTTTTTGAGCCATATCCCTTTTGTTTCAAAAACCTCAACCCTAGCCTATGTTTCGTCCTACTACTAAGTCCTCTCAGATTAATGATAACCATAAGTACTGAGGTTTGAATTACGCAAAATCCTTTCCTTCTGGCGAGGACGAACGAGATAGCTTGAGAGAAACTGTAAAAGAAAGCATGATATGAAAGGGCACAATGAAAACCCGAAAGGGCGTTGTGAGTAAAAACATCATATCATGGCAAGAATCAATTGCCACGGGCTTGGTGAAAACCCCTCGGGGCGCCAATGCGCAAAAATTACGTGGGCCAGACTTGGTGAAAACCGTAACAGGCACTGAGGGCAAAAGAGGCATTAAAAAAAAAAAAAAAAAAAAAAAAAAGGGTGTTTATTTCGCCACAGTCAAGAGTCAACTCAAGCACAAGAATTTTTCAAGCCCGACATGACCACGGTGGTTCTTACTTACGGTACTTGGGATAATTCGAGACACTCACGGTAGACTTGCACAAGGTAATTCTATATCAGTTTGAACACCATCGAAGTTGGTTTTAACATATATATCTTTTAATCCAAATTCTTTAAGGTTTTAAAAAAAAAAAAAAAAAAAAAAAAAAAAAAAATCTGTATGCTTGCATGGCCCTCGAACTACGCTGGTCTGATTCCCATATTAAGGGATATGTAGGCAACCTTCATAGGTGCGACCCCATTAATGGAAAGATTTTGGTGTGTTTCTTTCTTTTCCTTTATTTATTGCATGAAAAAGTAGTATTTTTGGTCGATGACGAGAATTCTGGGAAAAGACAAGAAAACAATTCATTTATTGAATAAAACAGAGTTCTGAGACCCATAAATATGAAAACAATATTTTCTATAGAAAGTATTATCAATGCTCTAAGGCAGGTACTGAAGACTCAATCTGAATCTGAAGAAGCACCACCTTGGTCCTTCAACTTATGACGAAGGTGAGCCAGCTCAGCATTCAATTTCAAGATTACTTCCTGGCTACTTGACTTCTTCCCACCAATGGGATTCTGGAAATACTGAAACTCCTCATTCACTGCTTCCAGAACATTGACCTGAGCCTTTAAGTCCCGTATACAATCCTGATATGCGGCAGCCTCAACCCCCATTTTGGCAACCTCAGCCTTCAAGCCGGCATTTTCAGCAAGAAGGGAAGTTATCCTTTCTTCTAACTCTTTATAATTTGGTTGATCTTCAGTAGGCACAATACTCATTGGTTCTTTTCTTTTCTCGCCTACACAGGGGTGTGGAGGAGGAACATAGGGGATACAACAATCGGTGAGCCATCTGACATATTCCCCGGTGACAAGAGATTCTTGGTCATCACCAAAAGTAGACTTCACTCTTGACCTCCAGCCAACCAGAAGACGGGAGAGGAGCTTTTCAGATGAAGGCCCAAAATCAACCACATCGGTTATAGCCTCGATAACAGGAATGCCTTGAGTACGTCCGAATTGGCGCACCACCCGGTTTGGAAAGTACTGGCTAGAACCTCGAAGACCAATTAAAATGAGATGATTTCTTCCAGACATACCTGAAAGGGCCTCTACAACATGGAGCCAAGAACACTTCCACACCAGCACATCTGGAGCCAGCGTGATAAGTTGATCATACCATGACTCTGGACTGTCCAGAAAAGGAGGAATGTTACTGAAGGAGCAATGAGATTTAATCAAATCCTGTCTCATAAAAGCCGGAGTAGCAAGAGGATTACAGAACTTGAGATGCTCTAATATCCATATCTGTAACAATGAAATACATCCTCTGAAGAAGCCGCCTCTCTTTTGAACACACCGATCCAAAGCCCTAAAAGTCTCAGCCAACAACATGGGGATGAAGGAATGACCTGTCATTATCTGCTCAACCACCTCCAATACCTGCATATCGATGTAGTTGAAACTCAACGGAAACAATACATGCCCAACAACTGCAAGAGCAAGGGCCCGGAAACGGTACTGGGGCCAAGAACCAGGAGCGCCCACAAAGGAGGGAGTGCTAATCCAACTGGGATTCCTTGGTGAAAAGTGGTCTATCAGAAATTTTAAAGAGCAACGGAAATAATTTTCCTCACCATCCAACTTCTCAAGAAATCCTCGCTTCACTCCTAGGAAGGAAGATGCTTTAGTTTTCCAACTAGCCCGGTGAGTTGGAAGAACAATTCTGCCTTGGTCAAAAGGTACTGATAACAATCTTCCATATTCCTCCAAAGTCGGGCTGAGTTCAAAAGCCCCGAGCCTAAACACGTGGAATTCCAGATTCCAACAGCCCAAAAGAGCCTCAACAAGATGGCCGTTAATTTTCACATCAAAAAGGGAGGCCACATTACCCAACTTCAATTTATGGAAGGCTTCTTGCTCCGTCGAATCTAAGGAATTCATCCACCGTTTCAGCCTTTTATCATAATATTGATGATTCTCCAAGTTGGGCAAGGTATGAAAAACGGAGGCTGAATCGTCAATGCCGCAAACGGAATATTCCATCGTGTCCGGATGAGTCGAAAAGTCCCGGATCGAAGTGCCGAAGCTCTCGGACGAACAGTGTTGAAGCAGAGAATTTTCAGACAAAGGAAAGTGCAGTCTGTTCGCAGGTTTTTAAAAAGAAAAATTCTCAGAATCGCGCCTTTCAAAAGGGCGCGGGACACAAAGTAAGACCAAAATGGGAACCGCGCCCTTCAAAAGGGCGCGGGTGACAGGGCATCCGAAAATAGCACCTGCTATTTTGTTTCAACGCGCAATTGCGCGAGTTGCTCCGCGATTTGTTGTACCTGTTTCAGGGAAGTATTTTCCATACAATTCATACATACATTCCTCCAAGGCCGCTGGCCATTCCCATCCTCCCAAAATTTTCAAAAAAAAAAAAAAAGAAAGTTTCTAATTATTGAAATTCATGTTTACATTGCAGAAAAATTTACAAAATGGATCAAAATTTATGTTTACATTGCAGGAAAATCCCTAATCTACTCTCGAGACCTCAAACTCCGAGTTTGGCGTGCCGAGTGTCCACTAATCCTCGTCATCATCCTGCCAAAAGAGAAGGAAAAGAACAGGGAATAAATATGCTAGTAGTACACTTTATCAATAACAATTAATGAGCATATTTATTAATTGAAATACTTTACCTGTGCAGAGTCAGCATCAAAATCGAAGCTAAGGACAGGACGGGGCCGACACTGCAAAACCCAAAGAAGGAAAAATCAAGCAATGTTGGTGCAGGAAAACTAAGTCAAAAGAAAAGAAGTTTTACCTGATGGGGAGGGATCTCCGCCAGAGTGACTGAAGGATCCTCAAAGGTCGCACACCGACCTCTCAGACGTGCCTGGGGAAAAGGAAAAAATCAGATCATAGGAATTGCTGGCACCATTACAAAAGAAGGATAAAAACTTACGTTCTCTTCAGTCAATGCCCGGTTATCCTCCTCCAGGATAGCGAGTAGAGGTCTCTGTAAAGAAAGAGCAAAAGTAAGAAAAGCAAAAGTTCAAGACATCAAGTAAAGAAAAGCACACAGGAAAGAAAGCTTACCATCTGGAAATACTTCTCCACCAGTTTGCCTCCAACCTCGGTGGCCCCAGGACGAGTAGAAAATGGGCGCATGATGGGACCGATAGACACGCCTCGGAACCAGGAAAGATAGAAAGAATGCGTCACAACCTCCCCAGCCAGATGATGGATAGGGACACCAGCCGTGCGCATCTCCCCCATGAAAGCATCATGGTCCAATATGGGCGTCATCTCCGGAGGGGGGAGCGGAATCCGAAATTCTCCATCACACTGATGAAGGACTCGCTCTCCCAAGAAATACTCGCAAGTCCCTAGATACGAGAAGGCCACACGGCGGCCCAGGAAGCGTCTCGCCCCTCTGCAAAGGAGCCGGATCATATCCTCAAGATCGACAAAGGGCCGAAGAGTCACCTGCATTTGAAGCGACAAGTAGGATGAGCAAAAAGGGGGAAGAGGACAGCAGTTATCGACAAAATCAAGTATCATCTTACCCTCCTCATAGTCAGACGATCCAACTCCTCTCTAGCCTTATCCAAGAGATGACTATCAACCTTGGAGCAAGGCGCGCTCCATCGAGAGGACCTCGGGAATGAAGTAATGTCAGGAATCCTCAATGTCGGGCGAAAAGGATCGAGATACTCATGAGCCCACATCTGAAGCAAGCAATGAGTTAATAAGAAGCCATGAGACAAAGACAAAGAGGGTGAACAGTAAGAAAGGGAGATACCTCGAGGAAGGGATAGAAGAAACGGGCCGATCGACCTCCCCCACGGGAGACTCGGCTGAGTCCTGCTAAGATGCTAGCGTAGATAGCTCCTCCCCAATCAAAAGTATCAAAACGGTCGATCGGATCCATCAGCGATAGGAAGCTAGCATCCACGCACGATCGATCGGTCATGAAGAAGCAGGAACCCAAGATGAACAAGAGGAAGACGCGGAGTATACTGGTGAAAGCAGGGGAATCAAGATCGATAACCGCAAGAGCTACTTCCCCCAGAATACTGCCCAACCAGGAGAGCTTCACCTTGCCCGCTTCCCATCCGCTATCCGATGCTACAGTCGCTGGTGAAACTCCCATCAAGGCAGCAGCCTGATCCATGGAAATATCGGGAAGAGGTGGAATCACCTCACCAACCATCTGGATCCCCGTCAGCATCACAAAGTCAAGGGGAGTGATCGCCAACTCGCAACAGGGAAAATGAAAGGTGTTAGTGTCCCCAAACCATCTCTCACAAAGGGCAGCAATCAATCTCCGGTCACTCTGGATCCGGGGGATAGTCAAGAATGAACCAAGCGGGGTCCTCCCTAGAGCATCTCTCAAGGCAGGTGAAGCAACCTGATAGAATGTCAAGACATTCTTCCACGTACATCGCCAACCTGAGATGGGTGTCCTCTGCAAAATCAAGGGTAAAAGTTTAATCATGTGCAACAGGCAAAGGTAAGCGATTAACTCTAGCAAAAGTCTGCATTTTTCTTACCTCCTGATTTCGGCAAAGTGCCGAGATATGCTCTCCTAGACCCTTCAGAAGGGGTGTGTCAGGAACACCTAGCACCTCAGGCACAGGATCCAAGCCTGATCGCCTCCTACCTCTCGAAGAGGAAGCCCCTGCGCCGCTAGAACTCGCACTCGCCCGATAGCTCTCAATCGGATGCTCCTCCACATCCGTGGGAGGAACATAATCCTCATCCTGCTCGGGGCGAGCCGAGGAAGACCCCCCAGACCTCATTCTCTTCGGCCTGACCATGTCTGCATTAAAAGGATAACATTTGTTATTTTGCAAAAAATTGAGATTTGATATTCCTAACAAGCTTTTTCAATTAAGAATATGGTGAAACAGGAAATCAAAGCAACCAATAAAAAACAACAGGTATGGTTCCGAACTCGTGATACTTTGAGAATATATGAAAAGAATTTTCGTTATATGCAGGTAGCCACAAGTAAACGAGGATAATTCACCGGTGTCGTGATTGTTTTCAAAAGACGAAGTTCTGAATTAGAAGAGTGCTTAGGCTGGATTCGTGGCCGGATCAGTTTTGTTTCTGAACTAAAGATCAAGCCTGTGGACATTATCATCTTTGACTTACTGATGCTAAAAAGGGAGAAGGTAATCAACAATCCAGCGTTGATACTGTTCTAAAAGTCGGTCACAGCTAAGCACCAGTTCGGTGAGGTGTATCAATAACTGAGATTCAATTCTTTGCTGACCTCGAGAGTCCTACTCATTTACACACGGAACACGGTTAGAGAGAAATACTCAGTCGAAGTTATGCGTGGATGGAATTATGCATGCACGAAGGAGCATAGCTTAAGAGTCTTCAGGTTCTAGCGTGGAAATTAGGGAAAATAGTAGTCCACAGATGGCAAACAAGAGGATATTTCAGACAAAGAAAGACTCAAACACCAAAAGGGCAAATCCGAACAGTAAAGAGGTGGATCACAGGTGTTTTACCTTCAGCTCAAGCATGCAATATCCAGCATAAAACAAGTAGAATACCGAAAATTCAAAGAGGGCATGAAATGAAAAGATAAATTACCCAGCCCTAGAGAATGGAAATAGAGAGGTGTTTACACAGCTTACCTACGATCCAAGCAAGTACCGAGAAATTTGAGGAAGGCCACGTCCAACACTGGGAGAACAAGAAGAAATTGAAAAGAGGATTTTCGGGTGCCCTAGAACTCCCGAAACAGCCCAAAATGCTCGAAATGGGAGAATCGCCGGAAAAGGAGTGTTCGCCGGAGAAGATCGTCGGGAATGGGGGTGATACGCCGGAGTTTTGAACGGAAGAATGGGTGGGGAACAAATCGCGACTGTAGGGACCACCGTGAAAGGGAGAAAGGAAAGAAGAAGAAAAAGGAAAAGAAAAGGGAAAGTAGGGCCAGGCACGTGAGGAGTCACATGGGCTCCTCGCCTTCCAGAAAGGCGCGGCCAAGAAAATTCAAAAAAAAAAAAAAAAAAAAAAAAAAAAAGAGAGAGAAGAGGAAGGACCCTTTTGCAGCACAAGCTTAAGCATGACCCACTTCTCCTTTGCCTACAGCCAATCAATGACTGTCAGGCTAGGGGGTCCTGCTATAAAGTAAACTTAAGCATACCAAGTAACGGGGTGGTTTATTCCATAACCACAGTCGTTAAAATTCCCTATTTTGTCCAATAACGTACTTCATACACCTTGAAGCTATTTGAAAATTTTTAAAGAAGAATTCTGGAAAAAGTATTTGAAAATCTCCTTTCACACCGTCTTACTTTGCGCAGGACTCGGATCGAGCCTGTGAGGGGGATCGAGGTTCCATGAGAAGGCCCACGTGCCGGACCCATCTCCGTTTATTTTCCACCATTTTTTACCGAGATTTCAAATTATGTTGATAAAATGATTTTTTTTAATATTTAAAATGACTTCAAGGAGTATGAGTAATCTTCACATGCAAAATAGGCTTATGTCTATTTTTCTTTGCCGTTCTTTGCAAGCAAATCCGGCAAAGAGGGGCAGCTGTAGACACCCTATTTTGCATGGGCTTGAGAAAACCCAGTGGTGCTGAGTACTGAGAAAGATGACGAGATCCGGACTTCGGAAGGTCGAAGATCAAAGCCGAGAACAAAGCCCAAACCCAAACCAACTTGAGCCCAAAAGAGGGGGGGGCATTTGTTTTTTTAAGCTTGAAATTAACCCGCGCCCTTTATAAGGGCGCGCCCTTATTTTTTTGCCAAGATTAGTCACGCGCCCTTCATAAAGGCGCGGCGTACGGAAACCCTAATTAAAACCTCGTTTTGCGGGCCAACACGTTTTGGGGTTGTTTCTTTTAGTCCCACATCGGAAAAAAGCGGGAAAATCCTATTGTTTCACCTTATAAAAGGAGCCTTACTCCAACTCATAACTGATCTTGGAAAATCCAGAGGAGAACTCTTGAGAATCGGAGGAGAATCCTTTAGGCTTTCAACTTGAAACCTAGGAGAACTCTGAAAAAGCCTAGCTTAGCCCCTTTGAATCCCAGAAATTCCAGCCATCAACCTAGGAGTGATCTTCACCAACTTTGGGGGAAATCTTGGGAGTTCGGATCTCGTCGAAGCATTCTCTTCTCTTCAACCACTTGGAGCATCTATAAAGGGAAAAGGTATGCCACATCCTCATCCTCTGTTTCTACCCGTCCAAGTCTCTTCTTCCCTCACTTTCTCTGAGTAGCTCGGAGATTTCCCTCTTCACGGTTGTGCGGACGAGGAAATCCGGGTGAAGGAAAGGGCCGGAAGACTAGATCTTCGACTTCTCTTTCATTTTTTTATTAGTATTTTATCCCTTTTTCCATCCAAATGTAGGCGGGGCCCCTCTTAACTCGGTTGAGGAGGGATGTGTGGCCATTCGCCGATTTAGGGAAAAGGGATTTTGCCGCGCAAGTAGAGAGAAACTCACCCTAACTCGGTCGAGGAAGGGTGGCTTTCCAATCTCGAAATAAAAGAAAACAAGTAGGGATGAAATCGCCTTAACTCGGTCGAGGAGAGGTGGTTTTTCTCGAAATAATAATAAAAAAATAGAAAATAATTTCGAATTAATTTAATGGAGAAAGTTAAGAGGTAACCGTCGCTCGACGGATGAGGTGGGGTGCCTAACACCTTCCCCAACTCATAAAAGAATCCCCGGACCCATTCTCGGTTTTTTTATTTAATCGAGGGTTCTTAATTGTGGGTGACCAATCACACCCAGAATCCTGATTGGTGGCGACTCTAACAGATCTCAGCTTCACGTCGGTTGAAACACACGGATGTGGGGAGGGGATCGACCCGGGCCAGCTATCGCACAGCTGGCAGTTGTTGCTCTTGCAGTTGGGCCCTTGCTCTTGCAGTTGTTGAGCATGTATTGTTTCCGTTGAGTTTCAACTACATCGATATGCAGGTATTGGAGGTGGTTGAGCAGATAATGACAGGTCATTCCTTCATCCCCATGTTGTTGGCTGAGACTTTTAGGGCTTTGGATCGGTGTGTTCAAAAGAGAGGCGGCTTCTTCAGAGGATGTATTTTATTTAGCATGAATAAAGAGCTGAAATTACAAACTACCGCTGATTCACCATGAAGAAGTGTAGCCAATGTCAACGTCATGCCAGACTGATCCATGCCCCAGCTCAAGAGCTCAATACCGTGTCTTAGCCTTGGCCATTCGCACGATGAGGGCTTGATATTGTGGGGCCTCTGCCCAAAGCTCCTGGTAACATGATCTTTTGTTGGTGGCTACAGACTATTTCTCCCGATGGATCGAAGCTATCTCCTAGCACGTATAAGGCAGCAAGAAGTAAAGAAGTTTATCTGGGAGCATATCATCTGCAGGTTTGACATTTCTTAGTCCATCATTTCAGACAACGAGAAGCAGTTCACAGGGAAAGTCATTACTGAATTTTGCAAAGAGCTCAAAGTCAAGCATATCTTCTCATCTCCATATTATCCACAAGAGAATGGTTTAACCGATGCAGCAAATAAGAGCCTATTGGATGCTCTAAAGAGAAGGTTAGAAGACTCTAAGGGGAAGTAGACGAGTGAGCTGCATAACATATTGTGGAGATATAGGACAACGCCCCAGAGTCCTACAAATGAGACCCCGTTCTCCTTGGCATACAGAATGGAGGCCATAATCTCTACATAAATAAGTTTGCCAATAATCCCGAGCTGATGGCTATCCACTTAGATTTATTGGATGAACAACGAGAAGATGCCAGTATTCAGATGGGGAGATATCAGTAGCAGTTGAGAAAGGCATACAACAAGAGAGTACGGAAGAGAGTCCTTCAAGTAGGGGATCTCGTCATTTGGAAAGTCCGTGAAGTCAACAGCGGGAAGCTAGGGCCTAACTGGGAAGGGTCATATATTGTTGATCGTCTTAGAAGTCCTAGAGTATGTTATATCAAAGATTTAGAAGGTAATGTAATTCAAAAGTCTTGGAACATTATGAATTTGAGACTATTTTTTCAATAAATATGTACAAATTACACAACGAGTTCGTCTTGTATTCGTCCTTAAAATTGTTCATAAGGTTATTTAATGATAAGACAGTAGAATTAATCGTATGTCAAATATCTTGAATGAAATGTCAAATGATTTATCATCTGAACACGGTGCTCATCACGGGACAGATGTGGCTTAACCAAATGAATTGTCATCTGAGCAAACCAGTGGCTTATGCTAATCAAATGTCATCTGAGCATGGTGTCCCACCACGAGTCACATAAGGTTCAACACATGAAATATTATTTGCATAATTACATTTATGATGTTTGACACTACGACATATTCGTAGTCATTCACTATCATTTTCCTAAAAGTATTCGTGCTCTACAACTTAGTATTTTGCATCTAATAATCTTTCAAGTGCTTTTATCAAGTGTTCCCGTGCTACATACACTTTCATGTGCTTGAATAGTTGGATAATTCTAATAAGGTGATTAATTCATTCGTCTTGGTTTTGTGTTGCATGTACGTGTCACGTGCTCTATGCCTTGTAAATTTTTAAGTGTTTTATCACGATTGATTTATTAGTACGAGTAATGGGAGATAGTATGCAAAAAGAAATTTCATTCAACAACGAAAGATTACATTGACAATGGAAAAAGTACATCGGAAAAAGGAAAAGAAAGAAAAGCTATGCGACTTGTTCGGCTGTGGCTTCAGGCTTGGTATTGGCTTCTGGTCGGGCTTTGGTTGGACAACGGCTGCGTCCTCAATGGGGATAGGGTCAGCAGGAGTCTCAAGCAGAGCAGGAGCTGGTTCTTCAAGAAGAGGAGGTCTTTCGACCCCCTGGACTTCAGCCTCCTCATCAAGGAGAATGACTTCAAGATCGGGAGTTTAGGAGCGAGTAGTCTCGTCCTTGGACTGTTGGGGGCTATCTATTAGTCGTCTTACCTCTCAGAGTTCTTTCAGAAGTTCATTCTCCATCTTTGCCCGATCCTCGAGCACCATCCGATCGACCTCATTCTGATAGAAATCTCGGAGTTCGTTCGTCTTGGTCTCCTTCGCAAGCTTCGCCTCTTCAAGTTGCTTGGTCAGAGTTCCAAACAACTCTTCCAGCTCCCCAACTCGGCGGTTGGTTGCGGTGGCCACTTCCTTTGCCTTCTTTTCACCCTCCGTTTACGGGACGTGTTCCGTTGTTCCCGGTATTGGTTAGCATTGGCCTTGACCTTCTCCAGTTGAAGACGAGCCTCTTTCAGCTCGTTAGCCATCATCGTCTTTTCCATCGCCGCCTTTTCAGCCGCGGTAATGGCTTGCTGCTTCTAGTAGTCAGTCGCCTGGCTGAGGTTCTCCTAGTGTTCAAATACCTCGGCAAACGCGTTGTTTAGGTGATAAGAAAGAAAGAAAACAACAAGGTCAGAACGACGAAGAACAGAACGGTAAAGTACTACTTGAAAAGTGAAGAAATACAAGACGAAGAGTTGAGCTTATCATTGCGAGTGCTATGGTGCTAACACCGTTGAGCGCCGTCTTTGACAGTTGCTTTGTTGCGGCCACATCAATGAGGAGCCTGATTCCCTGGCTCACAGCTACGGCAGTTGCACCGTTGTTCACTGCAGAGTCCGCCATTGTTAGTAGGTGGGACCCGACCTTGAAGACGGGGGCCCAGACAGTAGGACCCTCGTCTCGGGAGATTCCAGTGTCTTTGACGGTTCTGCATAGAAAAAGAGCTATTAGTGACAACGGAAATTAGACATCAAAAGAAAAAGAACGGAGAACGGGTGAAGCACAACGAACCTGGCTGAAATACATTGGGAACATGACGAGAAGACTCCAATCTCCAGGCACCGGAGATGATGAAGGGTGAATCTTTCCACTTTCAGTCCATGTCAACCAAGCCCAAGATGAAGTCGGAGACTTTGGTGCGAGTACTCCATGTGTAGTACGGTCTGTCTTCGTCGCCACTCCCTCGACACTTAATGACATGGCGGAAGTGGAAGATATATTTAGTTTCTATGTGAATTCCATCCTTGATGAACTTAGTCATCAAGGACATATACTTGTAGAAGTTCGGGTGCATTTGACCCGGTGCGAGTTGAAGGGCGGAGAGGACGGAATCCACTATGGGCTTTAGTGGAAGTCAGAGACCAGCCTCGAGCTGGGTAAGATAGACAACAGCGGATGTAGAATGACGGTCAATGATGACGTCGTCCCTTTGAAATTGATTTGGACATGAGGAGGGATCTGGAAGTTTGTTCTGTAATGGTCAAGGGTGTGTCTTTGATATTTTTTAGTTAGAGGACAGGGGGCAACGTAGGCCTCATAGGGGGCACTGCTAGAGCAGTTGGTTTCGTCAGCACCAGCAACCCTTACCTCCTTGACAGACATGATAATAGTAAAGAGAAAGGTGGTGGTAGAGAGGATGAACAGAGAGACGAGGTTACAGAAGAACGGAAGCGAACAAAAATGAAAAACAGGGAACAAAGAAAAAAAACAGAAATAGAGGGGAGAAACAGAAAATGAAGAGTAAAACAAGCAGAGAACAGAGGCTTATCGAGTTTTGAACTGTGCGAAAGGCTTAGAGAGCAGAGGAGAGCTTGGAGTCTTTGGCAAGGTGAGATTTTGGCAGAGTAACAGTAGGATTCGAAAGCAAGTGAAGAAGATGAAGTGTTGACGCTCCATCTTTATAAGCAATTCAAAATTCCAGGACAAAAATGGTCTCCATCGTTGTCGTACACGTATACAGACATGAGGTCAGGATGGTCATTTGCGTAATTCAAATCAGCGTGTCAGAAAAAAATTCGTGCAGGACGGAGTTAACCCTCATCCTCGTCGTACACGTAAGAGAGATCATGGGCACGATCGTCTTTTGGCAGATAGAGTAACCGTCAGAGGGATTTGTGCGCCTCGAGCTCCGTTAAAAGCAATAATGATAGCCTGCCAAGCATTAATGAGGCATGACGGTTTATCACGCGTGCGGTACAGCTGGCATGACGATCCACATTCATGTATAGCTCACTCAACGTTTCGGTGTCTTTGGAGGGACAGGTATTCCACTTTGTGCGCTGAGTTATTTATGACACTTTGAACTACGTTCAAGTAATCATAAAGGGGCAAATTGTAATGGATAAAATTTATAAAATGCATAAGTGTTGTGAAGACGAGCATATCTTCGTTGTTATGACAACGGATGGGAGACCCGTGTTCATATTGAGGACAACAAACTCGTTGTCCTCAAGACAACGAGCCCGTGCTTAAGTCAACAACAAGACCGACTCGCATAACGAAATAATCAGGAGGCAATCACTTTACTCTGTTGTTAAGTGAAAAGCAATGTCTTAGCATTTAATGCATTTAATGCTAGTCATCTCAGCTTATTTTTGACCTCAGACCGACTTTAGAGATAATAGGCTCATACGTGTGACATGTAAGACTTAAGATCTGACATATTTGGTAATGAGTGTAAAGCAAGTGGCACGGTCATCCATGGACATTTATGGGCATAAATGGGCATCTAAAGCTTAACCTATAAATATCCCAAGAGATTCAGTGTATAAGGATCACGAAATTTCGTATTTCTCACTCATAATTCTTCAACCCTTTTTACTATACTTCATCTTCTTCCTATCCTAACTTTGGCATCGGAGTGTGTTACAGGGTGCACATCCTTCTCTTCTACCTCATCAACAACTAGAGCTATACTATCTTCCTTTTGCCAGTAAACCAAACTTGAAGAAACTGGTGACGCGTGGACGTTCCAGAAAAATCACACACATCAAGCTTGCAGAGGAATTTGGTTTTTGAAAAAGGAGTTAGTTGAGATTTATTTGTTTTAACATGGGAATGCTTGTTTGTAGGGAGTGTTATTGTCTGTGAAATGATATTGAATTGGTAGATGAGCATATGCAAATGGATTTGTTAATTGATTGATCTTAAGTGTAAGCAATTGTTACTCAACCACCTTCTGGAAGAGATAGAGGGAGAAAAGTGATGCCTTCCCCAGTTGCACAGCACGCTTTGGACAGAGATTTCCCGTTCGACCTCATTTTCACACCCGAACGTGCTGGAGAGGTAATGGTGATTGCTAGTACTATCGGTAACATTAGTCGTGAGTGGAACTTATCATCTTTTGATTTTAATCTGTTTAGAAGTGTTGAATTTGTTAATGGTTCTTCACATCTTATCTAGGAGATGACAGCTATGTACAGTGTACTCCATGAAAGCAACCTTAACCCATCCCTTTTCATTTGAACAACATTCTCTCTATGAAAAGATTATTTTCCCTATATGTTAAGATTCATAGCCTAATATTTAACTCTCTTTTGATTCTAAAACAAGGTTCATGAACGGCTCCCATTTACACTTCTTGAATCTTCAGCATAAACCTTAGTGATATTAGTGGTCAGTCATGCTTTGCATGGGGCCAACCCTCGTATAATCTGGGATTTGTGAGTTGAAATTTCTGACTTATCATTTTTCCGTATTCTCCATGTGTGATGAGGGGTGATATCGAGCCGAGCCGAGTAATGATGTGTTCAAGCTTGTTCGTTTATTAAATGAGCTCGAAAATCAGTTTTCCAAAGGATGTGTCCAAAGGATGTGCGGGGAGCCTGGATGTGGGCCAAGCCTGTGCACATACACAATCATAGTGCGGATGTTCTGTAATGAGGAGCGAGTTGACATGGCTTTAAGGGTCTGGGACGAGGTGAAGGCTAAGGGAGTTCTTCCTAGCATGCATATGTTCTCAGCGTTGATTAATAGCCTCTGCGGTGAGAATAAGTTAGATGATGCCTGCAAATTCTTTCAAGATATACTGGATTTGGAAATTAGGCCGCCTGGTCAGATGTATAGCAATCTGAAACAAGCTCTTCTTGATGAGGGGAAGAAGGATATGGCTCTAATTTTGGGTGAGAAGCTTGATAAATCAAGGAAAACTCCATTAGTTGGGTGAAGAAAATGGCTGTTGTGACTCATCTAGGAAGCCAACTGGTAGTCAGTGAATGAGATGGTGCACAATTGGTCCCACCTAGAAAATGTATTGCACCAGGTTGGTTCTCCACCAGTTAAATGGACTTCCTTTCTAAAACATTTGCCATTTTCTTCTCTGTACAAGACAATGAGATAGATTGGATGGTCACTAATATAAAGTTATCAGGTTGTTTGTTTGTTATAAAATGGTGGGTATTTCTGCATGTGGATATCTACCTGAATGCTGTTGGTAGATCAGCCTTGGTTTTCCAAGAGGTACCTTAAAAATCTTTTGAAGGTTTGGACTTTGGAGTACTAAAGGGCTGAGACATTTTTAGACTGCAGGAAAGTGAGCCTTTATAAAGATGTTATGGAGAGATAGAACTGATTCTTTTTAACAACTTGAAAGGCAATGTAGACTTTGACAAGGAATCAAACTGAGTATCATTGTACATTGTGAGGCAATTGTGGGCAGTGTTGCCAAGTAAAATGGAAGATTTCTCTCACCTTGTTTCCTCTACCATGTTGTCTCAACTTACTATATTCAGAAAATCATCAAACCACTCCAGAATCTCTGAAGAATGCCTGATCTTGAGATCACAAATAAGACAGCTATGTACTCCACAGACGTAACCTTAAGTTAACCCATCTCGTTTCATTTGAACAACATTCCCTCTATGAAAAGATTATTATCCCTATATATTAAGATTTAAGATCCATATTCTCCTATTTAACCCTCTTTTGAATCTAAAACAAGTTTCATGAATCTCTCCCATTTACACCTCTTGAGTCTTCACCATAAACTTTAGTGATATTAGTGGTCAGTCATGCTTTGCATAGTGCCGACCCTGGTATAATCTGGGATTTGTGAGGTGAAATTTCTGACATCATTTTCCCGTTTTCTCCATTTGTGACTTGTCATTCTCCACCTTTATTATGTCATGACCTACTACCTTTATTCGGACAATCCTAAGACAGTGAATTAGAGTAGCTTATATTCTGGGATTTACACATCATTTATGGGATGATCCACAGTATTAAAACTGGGCGAGTCGACTCGACTCGGCCAGGTTTCGAGTCGGGTTTGAGGTAAAACTCGATTTTGACACTAAAAACCAAGTAACTTGCCCGAGTTTTGTACTTTTTTTTATTAAACAAAAAATCGAGTAAACCGGCTTACCCGAGTGACCAAATTATGTTTATTTCTTTTTTTTAACACACCCCACCCACTCTTAAATATAAATACGAAACAAAAGGGGGGTGTTTAGTATATATTGAATTATATATCTCATTTTAGACATGATTTATCATTAATTTTGAATTTATACCATATATATAGTGTGCGATAGCCGGCCCGGGTCGATCCCCTCCCCACATCCGTGTGTTTCAACCGACGTGAAGCTGAGATCTGTTAGAGTCGCCACCAATCAGGATTCTGGGTGTGATTGGTCACCCACAATTAAGAACCCTCGATTAAATAAAAAAACCGAGAATGGGTCCGGGGATTCTTTTATGAGTTGGGGAAGGTGTTAGGCACCCCACCTCATCCGTCGAGCGACGGTTACCTCTTAACTTTCTCCATTAAATTAATTCGAAATTATTTTCTATTTTTTTATTATTATTTCGAGAAAAACCACCTCTCCTCGACCGAGTTAAGGCGATTTCATCCCTACTTGTTTTCTTTTATTTCGAGATTGGAAAGCCACCCCTCCTCGACCGAGTTAGGGTGAGTTTCTCTCTACTTGCGCGGCAAAATCCCTTTTCCCTAAATCGGCGAATGGCCACACATCCCTCCTCAACCGAGTTAAGAGGGGCCCCGCCTACATTTGGATGGAAAAGGGACAAAACTACTAACAATAATAAAGAAAAGCTTAAAAAGAAGTCGAAGATCTAGTCTTCCGGCCCTTTCCTTCACCCGGATTTCCTCGTCCGCACAACCGTGAAGAGGGAAATCTCCGAGCTACTCAGAGAAAGTGAGGGAAGAAGAGACTTGGACGGGTAGAAACAGAGGATGAGGATGTGGCATACCTTTTCCCTTTATAGATGCTCCAAGTGGTTGAAGAGAAGAGAATGCTTCGACGAGATCCGAACTCCCAAGATTTCCCCCAAAGTTGGTGAAGATCACTCCTAGGTTGATGGCTGGAATTTCTGGGATTCAAAGGGGCTAAGCTAGGCTTTTTCAGAGTTCTCCTAGGTTTCAAGTTGAAAGCCTAAAGGATTCTCCTCCGATTCTCAAGATGCTCTAATATCCATATCTGTAACAATGAAATACATCCTCTGAAGAAGCCGCCTCTCTTTTGAACACACCGATCCAAAGCCCTAAAAGTCTCAGCCAACAACATGGGGATGAAGGAATGACCTGTCATTATCTGCTCAACCACCTCCAATACCTGCATATCGATGTAGTTGAAACTCAACGGAAACAATACATGCCCAACAACTGCAAGAGCAAGGGCCCGGAAACGGTACTGGGGCCAAGAACCAGGAGCGCCCACAAAGGAGGGAGTGCTAATCCAACTGGGATTCCTTGGTGAAAAGTGGTCTATCAGAAATTTTAAAGAGCAACGGAAATAATTTTCCTCACCATCCAACTTCTCAAGAAATCCTCGCTTCACTCCTAGGAAGGAAGATGCTTTAGTTTTCCAACTAGCCCGGTGAGTTGGAAGAACAATTCTGCCTTGGTCAAAAGGTACTGATAACAATCTTCCATATTCCTCCAAAGTCGGGCTGAGTTCAAAAGCCCCGAGCCTAAACACGTGGAATTCCAGATTCCAACAGCCCAAAAGAGCCTCAACAAGATGGCCGTTAATTTTCACATCAAAAAGGGAGGCCACATTACCCAACTTCAATTTATGGAAGGCTTCTTGCTCCGTCGAATCTAAGGAATTCATCCACCGTTTCAGCCTTTTATCATAATATTGATGATTCTCCAAGTTGGGCAAGGTATGAAAAACGGAGGCTGAATCGTCAATGCCGCAAACGGAATATTCCATCGTGTCCGGATGAGTCGAAAAGTCCCGGATCGAAGTGCCGAAGCTCTCGGACGAACAGTGTTGAAGCAGAGAATTTTCAGACAAAGGAAAGTACAGTCTGTTCGCAGGTTTTTAAAAAGAAAAATTCTCAGAATCGCGCCTTTCAAAAGGGCGCGGGACACAAAGTAAGACCAAAATGGGAACCGCGCCCTTCAAAAGGGCGCGGGTGACAGGGCATCCGAAAATAGCACCTGCTATTTTGTTTCAACGCGCAATTGCGCGAGTTGCTCCGCGATTTGTTGTACCTGTTTCAGGGAAGTATTTTCCATACAATTCATACATACATTCCTCCAAGGCCGCTGGCCATTCCCATCCTCCCAAAATTTTCAAAAAAAAAAAAAAAAGAAAGTTTCTAATTATTAAAAATTTATGTTTACATTGCAGGAAACTTTACAAAATGGATCAAAATTTATGTTTACATTGCAGGAAAATCCCTAATCTACTCTCGAGACCTCAAACTCCGAGTTTGGCGTGCCGAGTGTCCACTAATCCTCGTCATCATCCTGCCAAAAGAGAAGGAAAAGAACAGGGAATAAATATGCTAGTAGTACACTTTATCAATAACAATTAATGAGCATATTTATTAATTGAAATACTTTACCTGTGCAGAGTCAGCATCAAAATCGAAGCTAAGGACAGGACGGGGCCGACACTGCAAAACCCAAAGAAGGAAAAATCAAGCAATGTTGGTGCAGGAAAACTAAGTCAAAAAGAAAAGAAGTTTTACCTGATGGGGAGGGATCTCCGCCAGAGTGACTGAAGGATCCTCAAAGGTCGCACACCGACCTCTCAGACGTGCCTGGGGAAAAGGAAAAAATCAGATCATAGGAATTGCTGGCACCATTACAAAAGAAGGATAAAAACTTACGTTCTCTTCAGTCAATGCCCGGTTATCCTCCTCCAGGATAGCGAGTAGAGGTCTCTGTAAAGAAAGAGCAAAAGTAAGAAAAGCAAAAGTTCAAGACATCAAGTAAAGAAAAGCACACAGGAAAGAAAGCTTACCATCTGGAAATACTTCTCCACCAGTTTGCCTCCAACCTCGGTGGCCCCAGGACGAGTAGAAAATGGGCGCATGATGGGACCGATAGACACGCCTCGGAACCAGGAAAGATAGAAAGAATGCGTCACAACCTCCCCAGCCAGATGGTGGATAGGGACACCAGCCGTACGCATCTCCCCCATGAAAGCATCATGGTCCAATATGGGCGTCATCTCCGGAGGGGGGAGCGGAATCCGAAATTCTCCATCACACTGATGAAGGACTCGCTCTCCCAAGAAATACTCGCAAGTCCCTAGATACGAGAAGGCCACACGGCGGCCCAGGAAGCGTCTCGCCCCTCTGCAAAGGAGCCGGATCATATCCTCAAGATCGACAAAGGGCCGAAGAGTCACCTGCATTTGAAGCGATAAGTAGGATGAGCAAAAAGGGGGAAGAGGACAGCAGTTATCGACAAAATCAAGTATCATCTTACCCTCCTCATAGTCAGACGATCCAACTCCTCTCTAGCCTTATCCAAGAGATGACTATCAACCTTGGAGCAAGGCGCGCTCCATCGAGAGGACCTCGGGAATGAAGTAATGTCAGGAATCCTCAATGTCGGGCGGAAAGGATCGAGATACTCATGAGCCCACATCTGAAGCAAGCAATGAGTTAATAAGAAGCCGTGACAAAGAGGGTGAACAGTAAGAAAGGGAGATACCTCGAGGAAGGGATAGAAGAAACGGGCCGATCGACCTCCCCCACGAGAGACTCGGCTGAGTCCTGCTAAGATGCTAGCGTAGATAGCTCCTCCCCAATCAAAAGTATCAAAACGGTCGATCGGATCCATCAGCGATAGGAAGCTAGCATCCACGCACGATCGATCGGTCATGAAGAAGCAGGAACCCAAGATGAACAAGAGGAAGACGCGGAGTATACTGGTGAAAGCAGGGGAATCAAGATCGATAACCGCAAGAGCTACTTCCCCCAGAATACTGCCCAACCAGGAGAGCTTCACCTTGCCCGCTTCCCATCCGCTATCCGATGCTACAGTCGCTGGTGAAACTCCCATCAAGGCAGCAGCCTGATCCATGGAAATATCGGGAAGAGGTGGAATCACCTCACCAACCATCTGGATCCCCGTCAGCATCACAAAGTCAAGGGGAGTGATCGCCAACTCGCAACAGGGAAAATGAAAGGTGTTAGTGTCCCCAAACCATC